>JAJEJH010000071.1:646613-997091 GCA_026122585.1 Anacardium occidentale | reverse complement strand
ATTAATAAATATATAAACTTACTTTACGCTAATGCTGACCCTTTTGTTTCTTAATTTAAACTTTAAGTGGACCAAATGGTAGATATGTCACTAACCCCACTTAGATTCCACATTCATGGATGGAAATCTTTTGAAACCAAGTCTGCCATGCTTATATAAGGCTCAACCTTATATATCTCTGCATACAAGTTATATCCCAACTCCTTGACTTTGTGAAGGAAAGAATAGAATAAAATGCTTGGCATATATTTGCAAACTTTCCAGGTTATCATAAACTAAATTTAAATGCATGGTGGCTTTTTGGTTGTGGGATCTTGCCGGCCAGTTCAAGCCAGCAAGAGTCGGCGTGTGGATGAATTTAACACTTTTAAAGTACGTAGAAATTAAAACAAGAATAGTGTATTGGGAAAGGTACTACATATGTTGTGCTGATGCAGTGCTGTTCCAAGGTGGCCCTGCCCTTTCTTTAAGCTTTCTCTTTTCCCTCACTTCACCCTGCTTTGGCTTCATAAGAGTCGAAATTCTTCATAAAAATCGCCTTAAGTTGCAAATTACAAGATGACAATATTATAAATCCATAAGTTCTGATAGAAAATTAATTAAACTCACAACAAACATCCTCACGAATTCATTTTATGTCCAAGGTTTTTTTTTTAAATGTTAAATCTTTCATATTTTAAGTTTCATTAACCTTTTTTTTTAATCTAAAGTTCAAACTCTCCAATCCAATAAACAAAATAATAATCATGTGAAATTGTTTTCCTTATTTTTTCTAAGTTTCAATTCATTTATATTTTTATTATCAATTTTTTTAAATAATTCGAGAACTCTTATTCATACCAAATGATCAATCTTAATTTAAAACCTTGATCATTACTTTGGATGATCTTTGTCTTTGCTACTTGATCAAGCCTTTGGGATCTATTGTCGATGTTTTTTCAAACCCCTCAATTGTTTATAAAATTTAAGTGCATCAATATATAGAACCATAATGAGGTTGTTCTGAATCAAACCTTTGGGCTTCTCTCGTCTTGTGGGTCATTGTAATTATAGGGTCTTGAAGCGATTTGTCACCGACAGGCCCAACCGTGACTTCGGCCTGATATACGCTTCTGTTCTTCGGGACCGCGATAAAACTACGAAAACCCTGCGAATTTCCCGGCGAGAAGAGTAAAAAAAAAAAAAAAAAAAAAAAGAACAGGCGGTAATCGTGATGATAACAAAGGTGAGTATCTTATACACGAAATACTTCAATAGGAGTTGAAGTTGAAGCGTTGTGCATCATTCTGCTTAACCTTCTACTTGACTTTCATGGACAAATAGTTATTTATTTCCTTGAAGATAACGCAATATTTTGAAGTTTTAGTTCTTTGATTGTTTGGCCGCTGACAAAACTTGGAATATCTTTCAAGGAGGTAATATTGAAACTTGATTGAACCAATCATAATGATTCTAGATGCATCTAATCCTTCTATGCACCTGTAGTCGTTTAGTCTAGTTTTCTGGAACCATTTCCGAGATCTCATGGAGCCAAAGTGATAATTTTACAAGTTATTAGTTGTTGATTTTTTAACGAAAATCTACTGTGGCACTATATGTAATTCATATTTTCTGGTTATTTTATGTTGAATGATACTTTTATGACGTTTTGCGCACCGAAAATGATTTTGCTGGTGACTATAAACTGATTCCAGTGTTGATATTTGATTTACATTCTAGTACTATATTGTTTCACTTGTTGGGAAATGGAATGATTTGTGGAAGATTTACATTCTAGTACCATATTGTTTCACTTGTTGGTAAATGGAATGATTTGTGGAAAATCGTTTCATTTACGGATTTGTGTTTTCCTCGGACCAGGTTCTGTAAACTAGGTTGGGAGGTCATCCTTAGAGGTGCAACCTGAAGATATTTACCAAGTTCAATTTAAATAGCCCAATGGTTGCTTCGAAAGCGGTTCTACATGTTTTCTCTGGAGTTTCACCTTGTGTTAATTCATATGATTGGGGTATCTATAGTTCAAATTCAGTTCTGTCCATTAAGCCTAGTGTAATCTGTACAAAGAGTAAAGGAACTGGATGTACCAAATGGCGTGATGGTTTAAAAAACTGCTTGAGTGTGTATGCTATTCACTTTGGACATGACAAATCTCAGGGAAAGACGAATGGTAATAGGTTGAAGTTTTTGAGTTACAAATGCCGAGCTGTTGAAAGTCCAGGTGGTTTAACTGCAGATGATGGAAGAGAAACATTGCTTCCTGTTAGTGGTAAATCTAGTGTGCCAAGTAGTCAAAATTTTGAGTTTAGGCAACAATCAAAAAATGTAAATGGAGTTTTTTCGTCAAATGATGCATTAGAAACTTGTGGAGCAATTATAGATACAGTCAATAAGGCTGGGTCAACATCGATTGAGGAAGAGGCATGGGATTTACTTAGAGCATCCATGGTTTATTATTGTGGGAATCCTATTGGAACAATTGCTGCTAACGACCCAAGTAGCTCTAGCATCCTGAATTATGATCAAGTCTTTATTCGTGATTTCATACCATCTGGGATAGCATTCCTCTTGAAAGGAGAGTATGATATCGTACGAAATTTCATTCTTCACACCCTTCAGTTACAGGTAATTTACATATCTTGTTTAGTTATCCAATTAGCTGTTGCAACCAGTTGCTTGATTCATGTTGATGAGTCTTAGCATTCATGAAATTGGCCTTTTTTTTTTTTTCATTTTTGCTTTTATTTTTCAATATCATTAATTCAGTTTTAATGCTGGAGTTTCTTTCTCAGTTACAACCACATCTCCTGTCAATTAGATTGCTTCTACGCAAGATTTTTCTAAATGATTGAAATTAGGAAAGGATTTATCCTTTGATTATGTAATTCTGAACATGTAGGTTCAAATGTGTTGGCTTCAGGGGATTGGTTTATAAGTTTACATGAGGTTATCTGCTGATACTGTATCAGTGGTTGCAAGTTGCTTCGAGTCCTTAAATTCAAATTTACATTCATGCTCTGTAGTTCCTATTATTTGATGGCTCTGTTGTAAGCCCAAATGTTGATTCTTACCTTTACTTTCTAAATTCGTACTATTTTAGTTAGTATTTCATTACTGAAGTAAATAAAGTTTTTGCAACATAGAGCTGGGAGAAAACCATGGATTGTTATAGTCCTGGTCAAGGATTAATGCCTGCAAGTTTCAAGGTGCGCACCATTCCTCTAGATGGTGATGATTCTGCAACTGAAGATGTATTAGATCCTGATTTTGGTGAAGCTGCAATTGGTCGTGTTGCACCTGTTGATTCTGGTAGGAAACTAGTCTTATAAACAAATTTGTGTTGAATCATTTTTAGAGTGTTCTTTACAACTTTTGTTTGTACTTCCAGGATTGTGGTGGATCATTTTGTTACGAGCATATGGAAAATGCTCTGGGGATCTTTCAGTGCAGGAGAGAGTTGATGTGCAGACTGGGATTAAAATGATTTTGAAGCTGTGTCTTGCTGATGGTTTTGATATGTTCCCAACTCTATTGGTAACCGATGGCTCATGCATGATAGATCGTCGCATGGGAATTCATGGCCATCCTCTGGAGATTCAGGTTATCTTCTTTCTTTTTGAAACTATTCATTTTCACCGTTCTTTTTTTTTTTCTTAATACCTCTCCTTTTATCTCATTCTCTAACCCAAACTTTGCAGAGATATTTGTCTGTTGCTCTATAGATGTGCTGAGGAAGATTTTTAACATCATATATATCTTTTTTTAATAGTTCTTTTGTAATCTTGTAGGCACTTTTTTATTCAGCATTGCTGTGTGGACGTGAAATGCTCGCTCAAGAGGATGGATCTGCTGACCTTACTAGAGCTCTGAACAATCGTCTAGTTGCATTGTCATTCCACATCCGGGAATATTACTGGATTGATATGAAAAAACTTAATGAAATATACCGATACAAGACAGAGGAATACTCTTATGATGCAGTTAATAAGTTCAACATCTACCCAGACCAAATTCCTCCCTGGCTGGTGGAATTTATGCCCAATAGAGGAGGCTATTTGATTGGAAATCTTCAGCCAGCTCACATGGATTTCCGTTTCTTTTCTCTTGGAAATTTATGGTCTATTATAAGCAGTCTTGCTACAGTGGATCAATCACATGCCATATTGGATCTCGTTGAAGCAAAGTGGGCAGAATTAGTAGCAGATATGCCCTTCAAAATATGTTATCCTGCTCTTGAGGGCCAGGAATGGCGAATTATTACAGGCAGTGATCCCAAGAACACGTACTGTATTCCTTTGGTCATTATAATGTTCTTATTAATTTCATAACTAAGACATTTAATTTCCTGTTTCCTGGCGCTTACTCTCGACTTTATATTCTGTTGCAGTCCTTGGTCTTATCACAATGGAGGTTCTTGGCCTACTTTGCTGTGGCAGGTTGGTACAATTTTTATAAATTACTTTAAATGGTTTAATCCCTGTAATGTCTTGGGACCAGGCACAGTGCTAAAATAGAATAATATCCACCTTTTTTGTACCAGTTTAGATGCCTCTGTTACGCATTAGTTGAGGTGCTGATATCATTCGACTGCTTAATCTACTGTGCTAAACATATTAATGTGATTCTATTCATTAAAAAAATGTGATAGGGGTTAGTATTTGTAATTTCTTTGACATGTTTTGGACAATTGTGTTGGCGCTTACTACTCTAAGTCTGGAGCATGTACAGTAAGTAAATGTGTTCGAAAGAGGCAGGAATCACAACATTTCCATTTAACTCTTTTCGATATTGAAGGTTCCCTTTGAAAATAAATCTTGGAAGATTGACATCATATCTATATTTTCTTGACATCATATTTATATTTTCTCAGCTTACTGTTGCATGCATAAAGATGAATAGACCAGAGATTGCTGAAAAAGCTGTCAAACTTGCCGAGCGGCGTATATGTGCTGATAAGTGGCCTGAATATTATGATACTAAGCGAGGAAGATTTATTGGAAAGCAGTCGCGGCTATTTCAAACGTGGTCAATCGCTGGGTATCTTGTGGCGAAGCTGCTCCTGGCCAACCCAAATGCAGCAAAAATTGTTGTAAATGAAGAAGATTCAGAACTTGTAAACAGCTTTTCGTCGATGATTAGTTCAAACCCACGTAGGAATCGTGGCCGAAAAGGATTGAACCGCTCCTTCATCGTATGAGTTTAGACTATGAAGCAATGAGAGGTAAAAGCAAGGTAATACCATTGTGTTGTGCAATATTTTGTTTTAGCTAATACAATTTCTACAAAATATGATATAGCTCCACAGTATTATTAGGATTGATAGTCACAATCTTCAATCTCTTCCTTCTGGTTTTGCATTGTGGACAATGTTTCTTTTTTGGGCTAATGGAGGACTTAAGGTAAATATAAGGGCTTTGGCCACATGGAGCCAGGTCAGGAATTATAATTTTTCAAAATGTGCAGATTTTATTTACAATATAAATCTGGCCATAAAATCCAATTATTTACTAAAAATACCTTTAAATGACATCAATAAACGATTTGATTTGACATGTTTGGTTGGTCAATTTTTCTCTCTTTTTTTAATTTTTTTATGATTTATTATTTTATTTCATTTGGGTGCAAATTCGGCAAGAGGGATTGATTTGGATAGAGTAAGTTACATTTTCACACCGAAGGTTTGGTACCAAAACACTTTTTCGCCCGTGGGGTCGTACTCAAAATCAAACCTTCTTTGGAAAAACGGAGATTATAAAGGTAAAATAGTGGTTTTATTTTTTAAAAATTTTGAAAAAAATTATCCATTTACAAATCTCATCTTTAACAGTTTAAACATAACAAATTGATTTCTTTACAAGTTTTAAAACTTACAATTTAATCCTTGCAATTATTTGGAAACTCTATCTACCACGAATTCACCATTGTTATGATTTCATCATCACTACAAGCTTATCATCTTCTCAAATTTTTTTGACTCAATTGACTTGTCATAAATTGTGATTTGTCAGTCGTAGATTGAAAAATTTTGTCAAAATTCATAGGTGAAGAAGAGCCAAAAACTTGATTTAATGTGATTTTGTAGGCAAAGCAGAATTCGGGTTAAAATCAATTTCAATTGTAAGAAAGAAAAAATCTTGAAATTTAATTGAAACTTAATATTTATTTATAGCAGGTGAAGGAAATTATTTGGATATATTTTTCAGATATGAAACTCTTTTTCCATGTGAAGTGTAAGAATAAGAGTCTTAAATTCAAAATATACATTTCAATAATTTCTTTTGTTTACTATAAATAAAAGTTCAAGTCTTTATTAAAATTTAAATTTTCAAACTTTTTCATATAAGTGAGATTAACTTTAACAATTTAATTCATCTATTATAAATAAATCTTTTTTTTTTTCATTACATCTACGCGATATTAATCCTTAAGTAGTAATTTTATTTTAGTTGACATGTACTTTGAAATTTGACAGAGAGATCAAACAATATAGTTAGTATTTCAAACAAAATGTTGTTTGAGAGATGAGTATGTCAAGAATTTCTCCTCACAGATTGAACAAATTTGGTATATCAGACACTTCATGTTGAAGTTGCACCAGGAATAGATACATAATTTCATCAAATAAACAAACTACCTGGGGATCAAATAAAGTAGAATAGAAGTACAGAACATCTATTCAGTTCATATTATAAGTTAGCATTTCAATACTTCAGCTTTCATGATAAATACGGATGCTGCACCCAAGCAAAAGTAGCTGCATTTGAACAAAACACAGTTTTATTCATATTATATGCGCAGCATTATGTCCTGATTCCGTTTCTGCTGCAATAAGGTAAGTAACACAATGGGGCCAACAGCAACAGGTGGTTTAGACTTTACATGATGATGGCCAAGGATGAATGTAACTTACTCAGATAACTACTATAACATCGTATACCATAACAATAATCCATCCAGATCAACCCCAACATACCAACTTTCAACCTAGAGTTCAGAATTTACACGAGATTGTTTTCCACCACAATGCTGTCCAACAATGACTCGCAACAATCTTCAAGTAAATCTAAAACCTGCCATATCAAAAACAAAACAACCAAGTTGAGGGTCATATCATATCAAATAGAATTTATGATGGCCTGTATTGGTCCAATAGTAACAGTAATTTGATAGTGTAACACAAAGTTTTCAGCTCAATTCAGAAGTTTATGATTTTATGACCATATTAGCATGGCACTGGTTTATAGGGCAGAAAATGCTGAGACCACCAAAAGATTGTTACAGTATGAGGATGACACATGCTTCAAGTTCAAATACGTAAAAAATGACCGAGTGGTGCCTTGAATATATAAATTAGAGGTCAATGCTTTGGACAATGTAAAGCAACATCAATTATTGAAAGGAAACAGAAATTACATAATGATGTAACTGATACAACTTCTAGACCAGGTAACACATCCATACAGAGGCCAGTATTTTCTACAGTAAAGTGTGTCTTATACATTGTTTAATTTCTAGACCAGATAATGATACAATTTTTTAAGCCAGGCTTCAATGTTTTGGCAATAAGTTATTCACAGGATAATGACCCAAGGTAGGAAATAAATATGGGTTAGATTAGCTGCTCCTTTGTCTGAGGGAATTTTATACCAACAGCCCAAGCTTCCTCTGTCATCATACCACAGCCATTTAAACTTTCACCACCACAACCAAAATGGCATTCCCGATATCAACCTATATTAGCCAGCATTACCATGCTTCCAGCAGGCTATCATCATAACCACATAAACCATCACACCACTAGCAAACCAGCATCGCCATGCCCCCATGATCATTAAAAACACTACCACAACAAGCTGTCAAATCTAAACTTCTAATGACATCCCATGATGCCACTACCATCATTGCTTTAGAACTGTTGCAATAATGTAACCACACCAACTAAAACGAAGAAACGAGATGTCACCTTCAATTCTAGGAATGAAAAAATGCTCATCCAAATGTACATAAAGGTTTACTAAAGTGGGATAACCTAATTCCATGAAGGATGCATCCTATCTCATTTATGAATTGGTGAATCAAAAAGAGCCTAAAAACATGTCAGAAGGGAAAAAGAAAATTACCAAGCTACTAGAATAAACTAGTTTTTGTCATTATGTTAGCCTAGAGCCCACCGTTGTATTGCTTGATTGCGAGTAAATAAACATCACTTTGGCCATTTTCAGAAATCTCTACCGCATGTGTCTGAGAATACTGGTCTGTTGGGATTGAATCTTGCAGGTTTCTAACACATTATAGATCACAAGCGCCACAACTAAATTCATCATGTCTCAATTTATATATCATAACAAATGACATGGCTGCACATCATTTATTCTGGCAAGATATCATCTCCTAAACAGACACAAAGAACCGAAGTATCTTCTCTTTCAATATGTAATTGATATTTAACGAAATATACATATATTACCTTCTCAAAAGCCTGGGGTCCACCGTAGTACGGATCAGGAACTTCTGTTTCATCATGTTTCTTACAATAAGAGCACATCAGCCTAACCTGCGGCATCAACCAACACATAAGATTACAGATTTAACAATCCAAACCACACCTTACAAACCTCCCACGATATATAGCTAACCTTTTTGTCTGCATCCTCCGGAAGTGGTTCGTTAAATTTCCACCTATTAAAAACCCTCAATATATCCTCTACACGTAACATAGGGAACAATCCAAATCATAAAATATAAACCCAAATGATCAAATACAAAATAAAACAGTAATTTAATATTATAATACCTCTGTTTTGCTCGTCCATTGCAAGAATAAGATCAAAATCTTTGAAATCAGACGGCCTGATTGGTCTTGAAATTGATGTGATCTCAATACCACGCCGTTTTGCAGCCGCTCTCATTCTTGGGTCAGCCAAATCACCCTTCAACGACAATAATCCATTTAAGAAATTCTTTAAAATGTAGCTTGAGGATGATTATATCAATGCAGTTCACTGTGCATTTTATGTGCTTTGAAATGTCTAAAATGCGGCAAAACAGGAAATAAATTTAAATAGAATAGAATAGAGATTGGTGAACTTACCTCATGATAACCACTAGTGCCAGCAGAATCAATGTCGAAGTTAGGATCAAGACCTCTCCTTTTGACAATATCTCTAAACACACCCTCCGCCGCTGGACTCCTGCAGATGTTACCCAAGCACACAAACAAAACAGAGAAGGGTTTGGTGTCTGCAGAAGCCATTGACGCTTTTATTGAAGACCCGGGTGAAGAAATAGTCTTGGGTTTATGAATTTGATTGAATTCGATGGAAACATTGAAGCGGCGTTGCGTTAGCGGAAGAAGAGTAAGACACGACGACTTTAAGAAGACGAGATGGCAAATTCGTAAATTGCAAAAAGTTGAAACTCTAGCTGTGGCTGCTGTGTGCAACGAAAGTGATGAATTCATCACTACTGTATAGCTAAAAGCCAGACAATAAGATGAATTGGCAAGTTCTGAGAATGAGGCTGCCGATTAGATCGAATTTAAACAATGGTTGGACTCAAGTGAATACTTATAGGCCCTTGATATTGTCAGGCTCAAGAATGAAGATATAATTTAGGAAAATAAAATAAACTCAAGAATAAAGATTAACGAATTTTTGGGGCAAAAATATCTTTGAAACTAACAACATTTCCATATACTATCCACTATATATTCACTTCATCTTCTTATTCTCGATCTTTCACCCATTCACATCTTTACATCTCTCCATTTAAAATTGGACGGTAGGTTATTCACTTCTATCCATCTTCGTCAATTCTCAAGCTCTTTACCGAATACCTCCACCCTTACCGGATCTTAAATTTTCTGATTTAAGATAACATATTCCAAATCCTATTCTAAGGATGTGATTGCTATTATGGAGTTTATTGTTGATTAAGTCTGGTGAGTTGGCCAAATCTTTGTATGGATTATTTAAAGAATGTTTAGATTCATTCTTGACTGAAAAACAAGGATCTGTTAAAGTCTTTGTTAAAGGCATGTTTGAAAAACCCCATATCAATAGGTAAAAAAAAACCCCATATCAATAGGTAAAAAAATTAGGGTTTTTTTAAGCCTGCAATGGCAAAAAAATTATGTTTTAAGCTAAAGAAAAAGTTAGTTGAAAGGGGATTTGTCCAACTTTTGGCCAAAAAGGCCAGTTCATTTTATTCAAACTTCGGATGGTTTAATCACTGTATTTTCTAACCAAATTAATAGATATGAGCTAGAAAACTAGGGCCATTTTTTGGTAGATACCAACTTTTGGCCAATAAAAGCTTGATCACTTGGTTGAAACTTTAAACGGATTATTTGAAAAGTGTTTAAGATATGGTTAATGTATTTTTTTGGTAGGACACATGGGTTTAGGCCACAAAACTAGGGTTTGCTAAGCCTTTGCTTTTTGGTTGATATTCATGGTTTTGACTAGGAAACACGAACTAAAAAAATTCTTCCAATAAACCGACAAAACTAGGATTTTTATGTTAAAATATGTACTAACCAAAGAATTAGGTTTTATCTATTAAAAGAAAAAGTTTTAACCAATTTTTAATAAACAAAGATTTATAACATCTATTCATTTGATCAAATATGGGTTTCAGTCAAATAAGTTTATATTCAACTAACTTTGTTTAATATATTTGGGCAACATTGAGTTAAATAAGGTTTATTTCTTCTAGCTTATTTCTCTTAATATATTATGTAAGAAATGTCTAGTTTATATTAAATTCAATTACTTTGTTAGAAAATCTAAAAAGTTCTTATTTGTTAAAGATTTTGGATCCCTAATTTTTAAGGATTTAGTATCCTTAATTGTGTTTTATTCTTTCTCTGGATAAAAAATTCTAGTGATTAATAGAATTCTTCTTATGATTTTATATTGATAGCTATGTCTATAGGATAACATAATTTGAGGCTTGTCAACTCTTATCTCATGTCACATCTAATGCAAAAAAAGTTATTATAAAACATGTTACATTCAATATAATGGTGTTCTCACTAAAAGGTCTAAACGTGCATAATAAGTGCGAAATATATCATATGTAATAAGGTAGCTAAAATCAATTTCAATAAAACATTTTAGCCTACAACTCAATGTCGAAATTGCGTGGATGGTTTCATAGGATCAAATTATTGTGTCTTATGGCATTAACTATGTTAGTGATGGATGCAAAATAAAGCCTGAATTTTCTAGTTGATAGTCATGGATCCGATTGGAAAACTCAACTAGTGAAACCTAAACACTTTATATGAGCCCTCTAAAAGTTCTGACCAATTTACAATGTTCAATCAACAATAAAGTTCACAACAATAGGAAAATTTTATATGCAGAGTAATAACACATCATTTCAGATGTGAATTTGGAATAATTTTTGGCAAGAGTAATACTTTTGTTATAGTGTGTTATCCTTTCCTATTGCATGTTAATTTCCTCTGTGATAACATGATATGTAACACATCTGTCTATTACCCTCTGTCTCTCTCCTGTAACAAGGCATCATTTGCCCTCTTTGCCTCTGTCAATGGAAGATACTAGCATTCCTAACAGAACAACATTATCTTTCCACTTCTATAGCTGCCAGTCATCCATCAACACTGATTTTTACAAACTCGGGCTCAAAACCTGGTAAAAAAAAAAGCTTAAACTCCCAAAGAATCACACTAAATTTTTTGTACCTTATACTACTACTAGTATACATATATTTTATGTAATACTCAATTAACTTGCGGCTTTACACTATATGCTATGTATCAGTTACAATAAGGATGACAAATCTCAGTTTGGCAAAATGAAAAGCAATCCTCTGCTCTACCAGATTGTGAAAGTTTTAGCTAAAACATTTCAAACTCCACATTCTCTTCTGTAACCGGCAACTCCTCACACTTGATATTCTCCCTTCTCTGTGAAACCATGGCCTGTGAAACAAAAGCAGCATCACATGATTTAGGCAGCTCTGGGGGTGTTGCACATCGAATGAGAGCCCAGTTAAGGCCTTCAAAAAAGGGGTGTTGTTTAATTTCAGCGGCACCTTTCACAGATCCTAGTCGGTTATCAGGTTCCTTTACTAGTAGCCCTCTAATCAAGTCTCTTGCATGAAAGCTGATGACCGGGTAACCAGGGAACCTAAGGCTCTGTGATACCACATTTGATAGTGTTTCATCATTTGCTGATCCCTTGAAAGGGGTCCTTCCATATAATAGCTCAAACAGAAAGATTCCAAACGTCCACCAATCAACAGCACTTCCATGACCTTCCCCTTTGATGATTTCTGGTGCCAAGTATTCATGTGTTCCAACAAAGGAGTTTGATCGGGCACTGGTTGGTTCCACTACAAGCTGTGGCAGTGGACTAACCTGAGCAGCTAGGTCTGATTTTATCTTACGAGATTTTGCAGCAGCAACTGATAGAAGTCTAGGAGTGAAGCACGAGACTTGCCAGGATGGATGGAGGCAAAAAGGGTCAATGCAGCTAGATTCAGTGCAAGGACTTGATGCCTTTTTAGTGGGTTCCACAACAGGTGAGGATGATTTAAGCAACATAGGATTCGCAGCACACCTGAGCGACAAATCAAAATCTGAGAGCATGATGTGCCCGTCTTCTCTAACCAGGATATTTTCTGGTTTTAAATCTCGATATACAACTCCAAGCATATGTAGGTACTCCAATGCAAGAAGCACTTCAGCAACATAAAACCTGAAGATATGGCAACCCCAAATTAGAACTCAGAAAATCTAACGATTCATCAGATGAAAATATGCACAATCAATCACAAGCTAGCTCCACCTAAATATTTTCACTAAAAGTTGATGAGGTTTAGCCTCCAATTATCCCAGTGGTATCATGTTTGGCCAGTACTAGTTTGACTGCTAGAAGAAAACCTAATAAAAATAGTTCCACAACCATGTTAGCCAACGCTTTCTATATCCTGAAAGACCAAACAGAACCACTTAATCTATATCTCACGCACCTGCCATCCAGTTCAATGGGCAAGAATTGAAGAATAAGTAAATGATCTTCCAAAAGTAAATCCCCTAAATTTAACAGCAAGATAACAGTATTCAGCCCTACAGCAGATTCTGATTTAATGCTATCATTGCAAAAAAATTTAAAGAAGATGAATGTGTCATCTGGAACCCAAAACAGAATACCTTTCGAAGAAGCAAAAAAATATGAATGTAGCCAACTTAACAAAATAACAAAAATGAGATACATCATAAATTCAAACCTGGCTGCTTGTTCAGAGAAGCATCTGCTGGATTGCTTTTGCCGTAAAACATGCAAATCTCCGCCTGGACAATACTCCATAACCAAACACGAGAATTTTTCTGTTGTGAAATGAGAAAAGAGTGTGGGAAGGAATGGATGATCCAACATTTGAAGTATCTCTCTCTCAGTTTGGGCCCTAGGCATTTTCTTCCGACCCATCAAAAAGTCATTGTCCATCACTTTTAATGCAAATAAGCAGCTTGTACCAGTTAGCTCAGCAAGATAAACGGTCCCAATGTCCCCACAACCGAGCTTCTTGATCAACTTAAAGTGCCTTAAACCCAAGCATCCATGCTGCTTCTGCGCATGGCGAACGGCTTCCCACCTCAAGTCTTTGGACATGTGAGGCCTACTGCCACCACGACTAGATCCACTAAGAGTGCTATCCTCACTAATGCTTGTACTACTACTGTACTCGCCAATGCTACTTTTTGAGCTTTGGGAGAACTCACCCTTTTCTCTTGATCTTGATCTCTCATCTGCTTTTGTCATTACAACTTTAGTTCTGTTACTACTATTCAAACCTGACCCTAGTTTGCTTGTACTTGTATCTGTCATATTTGAGTTAACTTCAATGCTCATATTAGTACTGCCGGAAGCTGGAGAAGCTTTCACATTTTCTTTCCTTCCACTGTCCACAGCAGAGTTGCGTGTATGAATGTCCATACAAATTGTAATAGGACCCAGATCATTATTAACACTTCCATCACATGGATAAGAACTGCTGGATGCAGAAGTTGAATCCTGCTTTCCTTTTTTCTTAATAAAGCTCTTGTTCCGGAAGACTGGTTTAATTAGATGTGAGCTATTGCTAACACATTTGTTCACAACATTACAAGCACTGGAACTAGGCAGAGATGATCCTGGATTCAACTTGCTTCTTAGCTCCTTATCTGGCACAGCCGTGTTGACTGGAATCTCAGTTGAGGCAGAAGCTACATTTTCCACCCCCTGCACTTCCTTGTTGGCAACAGCAATATATGAAGAATCTATAGAAGCTTGCTTTTGAACCTTTGGCTTTGATATTTCCTTCTCAGTCTCTGCTACAAAAGGAACAACGTGATCCAGCGATGGTGGTATGTTCATCACTGATTTTGATGTCATTGGCTTATCCAAGGAGATAGATGTGTGAGTAGCTTGGTTTGAAGACTCCAATTTGGGCGCCTCAGACACCTTCTCAGAAAAATTTGAAGTGCTTTTTTCGGGTACAAGAGAGATTTCAACGAAATTACCTTTACCTTCATTCAGGGGAAGGCCAGATTCATTGGCCTCGACTACCACAGCCCTGTACAAACGCTTAATAGTTCCTGCTTCTGAGGACCTTGAAGAACTTGATGGTTTTGACAATCGCTTCATAGCAGCCATCTCTGCAGCCTGAGAAATGCATAATCCTCTTAGAGCTTGCTTCAAACTTACAGGCTCTGAAATTCCAATCCCTGATGCTCGAGATGAACCAACTCTAATTGGTCTTTTCAAAGCACTCTTTCTTAAAGCATCCAAACCCCTACCTGAAGTTCTAACATCAATGGACTCAAAAAGACGATTAATATCATCCTCTATAGAGTACTTATTTCCAGAATTTTGCATACAAATTTTTTTGCCTTTCTCATCTGTACTGGAGTTAAAATCTAATTCTTCGGTTGATTCAACAATTTCACAGGTACTGGAGAATGTATCCATCTCTATCGGATTCAGTCAAAAACTAGAAAAGAGAAATACAACTGTGCAAATTCACACGCTAACCCATTTCTGAAGAAGCATTTCGAAGATAAAGGTGCACAAAGTACAGAGAGAATGCCATACATCGTGCAGAGTTCACTTCTATCATACCGATTGCCAAATTTGAATAATCAGCTAATATTCTTTCACTATTTCCAAAATGATGCATCACAGTCCTGCCACAATGACCAAATTTAAGATGATTGAATGGATAAACTCATGCTTTCATTGTAAAACAAGAACTGTAAGGAGAGTTATAGATAGCATTAATTTGACACAATCCAAAGTACGCAATTTGAGGTTAAACTTGGTTAAAAGTCAAAAAATTTGTATAAAAAATTATTGAAATTATTTAATTCATTAACTACAATCATATAATTTCAGAAAACTAAGTTGAACAAGCAGATATCATAACAGACAACTGCTTAATACATAGTTTCTCCCAAACATCCAACGTGCCTTTTCGATACAAAATTTAGTCGTGTGATTTCTATATAAATAGTTTACAACAACTTATTAAAGCTTCAAACTTGAAAACAAATTTACAGCTCAGAAAACAACTAAGTAAACTGGTTTGGAGCCATCTTAAAATTTCCTTGAAAGGTTAATTTCTAAACTTCTGCACTCTTAACAAATTTCAAAATTATTTCAAATTCAGTAGCCTATATTTTTATAATTTCAGAAACATACTCATAAAAATTCCATCATCTTCTCAAATTTTGCTGATACATCATGCCTGATACTAAACTGATATCATAGAAAACCATTCAGATCTTTCTAAAACAAATAAAGAAATGCTAAAATGAAAAAACCAAAAATAACTTTTTATTTCGAACCAGCTAAAAATGTTCGGACAATCCAAGAACCTGTTTTTTCATTACTTTAAATAGCTCTAACCGGTTATATATAATCAGTTATCATACTAAGTTTAAAATATATATATATATACACATATTAAAAGAACCTTCTAATATTGTTTCATTCTAGGTTTTATACGTTCGATGAACTCCACTGATCATGAATTAAACAAAAAAAATCGGTCCCATGTAAAGAAAAAGCTTTAAAAAATTATAGAATTTAAATTTTAAATATAATCATATAACCCAAAACCAAAAACCAAAAAAAAAAAAAAAAAAACAGAAGAGAATAGAATCGAAACAAGAAAGCTCAAAAGTGAAAATTTTAATCAAAAGGAGAAACACAGTAATGACAACAGTAACAAAAAGGAAGGCAAAAGGTTACCTGAAAAAGTATCAGGACCGTTGTAAACAGCGAATCAAGGATGATAATCAATCAAAAACCCAGAACACAAACACAATAACGCTATTTTTATGAAGCAGAAGATTGAAAAAAGAAAAAAAGGAGATAGTAGTTTAGGGTTAGGGCACGAGAGAGAGAGGTTAAGGAGTGAATGAAGAAAGAGAAGAAGAACACAAAAAGTCGTTAAAGGGAAATGCAAATCACGAGAAGTATAAGGTAGAGAGTGGTGTTTTGCTAAGCTAAAGCTAAAGTTATACCATCAATAGCAACAACAACAACAACTGTCCTGTATTCTCTCTGAAAATGGCGGAAAAATTATGAAAACACAAGCCCTCATTTATATACGTATTCCATTTGTAGATATACTTGCTGCCTTCCTTCAAACTTTTCCTGCTGTTATACTCTACATCTTGTTCTACGTTATACCTGGTTTTCCGCTTACTCCAAAGTTCTTAACAATTACGAATGTTTGCTTAATATTTAAACGACATGTCAGAGATAGTCTACTTTCAAATCTTCTCTCACTCACCATTCCATTTCGTGTGTGAAATTCCTTCTAATCTTATTTAATGAATGATAATACAAGCTTAATTGTTTTTCCTTGAAAGCTTGGATACCCACGTCTTTTTGGGTCTTTTCTTTTGATGCAGGTGCTCTGTGCTGTGCTGGCGGCCCTACGTACAAGAAGAACATCTAAGAAGAAAACTTGTGCTATTGAGACCATACAAGAAGTTTGTTACGATTAGAGCAACTTTATTCTGGGTTTAGGAAGGAATTTTTTGAGTGATTGGGTCATGTTTAAAAGTGGGAAACAACTTGACTTTCCAAATTTTAATATAAAAACAACAGATTAAAGTTGACAAATATAAGAAACAAAAGAGGAAGAAAGAAAGACATGTGAATAAAAAAAGGTATATGTGTAGACAAAATTAATTGAGCTTGAACAAGAAAGAAGTTTTATTTTCTTTGTAAGAAAGAAGAAAGAAGAAAGAAGTGCTTGCTTTTTATGTGTGAAATGTGTCCTGTTTTGTTACTTTTACTTAAGTTGGTTGGTGGAGAGCCTTGTTGTTTTAACCATCATTATCATTATCTTTGACCATTAATCTTGGGGTTTGAATGAGGATAGCTATTAGCCTCCCCTTTTGTATTATTTACCAGATTATTTAATTTTTTTTTTTTTTGTATTCAGAATCTCTAATAATTACAATACAAAATTACAAAATTATTTGTGCTCCAAACCCTAGAGGACATTTATTGAAAATCTCTACTTTAATCTAGTATTGAACATATAATTTTGCTATGACATTAATGAGAGCAAGGATTTTGAATTTGGGTATAAAGCCTTTTAAATTACTAGTACTATGCTAGAAAAATGACAAACTGAATTGTGATGCCTCACCTTACATGTTTTATGTCACCTAAACACCAATTGTGGTTGATTATTTTTGTTCCTATTAATGCTAATTCCCCAATTTCCACATGCAGGGAACTGTTTTTCTGTTTTTGATTTTTGTTCTCTTAAACCCATGGGCTTACTGAGCCCAAGTCAAAAAAAAATTAATTTCCTACCCATGATCTTGAGAATTCATAAGTTCTCATTTTTTTCAAATTTTAATTATAAATTCTCACTTAAAACTTATGCAATGTTTTCTGACTAAGTTATTTTAATGAAGTTATCGTATTATTTTTAACTATTTCACTTTCTTCATTTTTCCTAATCTTTTATCTTTTTCTCTTTTCCTCTTCTTTATCACTTTGTCATGTCTTTGTTTATCTATTTTTCTTTTTCTCGACTTCACGATAGGTAAACTGGTCACAACACAAGCATACCAAAGTTTAGTGATGCACCCCAAAACCATGAGTATATTGCACCCCCCATCTTCCTTATTCTCTAAATCTTTTTCCTCAAAAGATAATTAAAAAAACAAACAAATCATTCAACTTGACTCTAATTCTTTTGTTTTTGATCTCAACCAATTTATCAACTATTGGTTTTTGTTGTTGTTTTTTTTTTTTTTTTTTATTGTGGTGATAAAGGTAGATAACTAAACTAGTTATCAAACTTTATATTAGAACGTTGGCGATGACGCATTAGCTGACCAAAAGTTTGAATCTCTTAAGAGTTGTTAATCAAATAATCATAATTTAGTTATCACTTGGTTGGATTGGGTTTTTGAAAAACAATTCCAAAAATAAGTGAACGATGAGAATGAAAGAAATGAGAGGAAAGAAAGAGAAAGAGATGAAGAAGAGGAGAAATAGTAAAGATGAAGAAGAGGAGAAGGAGAAAGGAGGAGAAAAAATAGAGAGAATAAAAGTTGAAGGGAGAAGAAGAAAAAAGAAGGAAAGAGAGGGTTATGGGTTTCAATTTAATCAATCTGTTTGAACCAATTTTTTTTATTTTTATCTTTATTTTATAATTTTGAAGAGCTGAAATGACTTCTATATTTTTTTTGTTTTTTTTTTAACATAATTGCAATTTAAGTGAAAAATTATAGTTTAAGGATTTAAGAGATGGAAAAGTGGTTTTCTCAAACCTTGCATGAAAAATATAATTTAATCAACTAACAAATGAAAAGGAGAGCATGTTTAGTGTGGAATTCAAAACTTTTCTTGCTTATCCCAAAAGTTTGGGGAAAATAAATAAATAAATCCAAATTACTAAAAACATTTAACTTTTACCATTTTAATTGAAGGTGGCCATATTGCCTTTACATCTACAACTTTGATACTTGATAATATTATATATCAAACTTTTTTACTAGTAAAGTATTAAAATTTTATGAAAATGGTTTAATGATTAATTGATTTATATAGTGTTTTCAAAAATTGATTAGAATGTTTCTTCAACGATATATTTATTAAATATATAATATTATATATACAAATTTACTCATTCAAATTGATGTATTTGAATATGATTGGATGTGTCAGAATAATATTTTTCCGTTCTACATGGTATCAAAGCAAGTTATAAAACCCTAAAGTTGACTTGTGATTCCTCTTTGATTTGCTCCACCATGTAAATCAATGATCTTCATCTCCACTTCGTTGCGAGGAAAAATTGTGCCACTATTCAATTATGATCCACTTCGATGTTGCTCACTTTCATTTTCATCACTCCACTTTAGTTGTTTGGAAGTTTGTATGTTTTGCTCAATTTGGATTACCATATAATTTTATTTTTTTTTTCGCTCACTTTTGAGACTCGATAGAGGATGTTTACAAAAGTGTTAAAAATTTATTCACAAGTGGTGATACTGATCAAAGCAAGACAATCCATAACGACAATAATGACAAGAATACTCCTAATTCGAGAATAAGTATTTTTGTGTAACATCCACAAGTACGTCTTAAGAGTATTCTTTTCTTTTCATGATTGATTGAGATTTATATTGAGTATTGGTTTAATGAATATATGTCTAACTATAAAATATCAAATTTTAAGTTGATAAAAAGTTGATCATGATAGGTGCACACCCATTCAATGGATGTCACATCAGATAATTAAATAATGTGTCACGTATTAAACTTTTAAAAGAATTCATGATCATGTATGGTGAATGCGTGTTTACACATGCAATCACATATTGAATTTTATATAAGACATATTATTCTGTAAAATTTGTTCATATCTCATATTCAATGTTTAATTTTTATTCAAATTTTAAAAAGAGCGCTCTGAGTAGAGGAGTTCAACGAGATAAAGTAAGTTATGGTGATGTTTGAAAGCTTCGATGAATGCTAAAGGAAAGAAGTGGCATCATTTTCCCACCTGGATCACAAGTGTAACCCCCTTCAAAATCACAAATGCTTAAACTCAAATGATCTTATCATTTAGGATGACTAGTCCTCAGCTACTATAGTAGCGCTTCCATTAAGAGGGTGACACTATAAGATTTAATTTATATATGAATTGAATAATAATCAAACTTAATCCACAAGATCTACACATATATTATAGAATACTGAATTATAACTTTAGTTTAGGGTTTATAAGAATATATAAACTTTCATACTACTGAAATCAAAAAATTGTTCTATTTTATTAATATAACTTTTGATTGCAAGAATACTTTGTTTTATTATGCTTATTTTGAGGCAAAACATGCAAGATTACCTTTTTTTATTCATACAAATAAGACTATATGTAAAACAAAATCGTTATCAGTCTAAAGTTATTTTTTAACCATTGTGATGATTTTAATTGAGCAACATTAGTTTTCCTAATAAACACAAGTTAGGAGCCATTGTATCTATTATAGTTTTTTAATTAGGTTCACACATAGTTCAACTCGCAAGTTAAAATTCTACAAACAAACAATGGTCTCAAATTTACACTACGATTAATGACTTTTTATTTTGATCATCACATGGAATGTTAATCCAACTATATGGATACACCATAATAAAGTTAAATTGTTAGGTTTCAAAAGTTTCCCATGTTCTATGATTTAAAAATAAGAATTATTATCACATACTTAATTGATCGTATGACAATTTTATTTCTACAAAATAAAACCCTATTTGAGGTTTTAGTTAGGAAAAGTCCATATAATCATTTGAAAAGTTCTGGATACCTTTTGTACAAGCATGTGAATAGCAAGGCACATGAAAAGTTTGCTTCACATGCTAATTAGGCATTTTTCTTGGATACCTTAGCGGATGAAAATATATACAAAAACTTTGACCCTAAAAGTAAATAGATTTATGTTTCATATGACATTCATTTTTTGGAAGATTTTTTTTTTCATTTACCAATTCTCTAGCAATAAATATTGTTTATAGCTAGTTGATTTGTGTAGGATCCGTCGCCACGAGTACCCCCTGCTGTTGAATAATGCTATGGGGAGCTTTTATTAATCATTTGAAAAACCCGGGTACCCGCGACGGGAATCCTACGAAAATAAACGAAACTGAAACTATACAATTCTGCACATGCGGAAGCTGAAATATATACATCGACTGAATTATACATATTGTTCTGTACAATGGACCCATTGGCCTTTTTCATGCATACATACTGTCTTTGTACATCTGGATACAAAAGTATTTACAAATTGACCACACAGGTCCAAAACTGAAAACTGTACAGCTGCGATCGGGGTGTGTGTGTGTGCCCTCTCCGTCAGCCTCGTTCCACCCGCTCCTCGAACCCAGCACGAACCACCTGAAAAGGATGGAAGAATGAGGGGGATGAGTGATAATGATCACCCAGTAAGCGCTCCTTACTTCCCTCAATAACCAAGCAAGCACAAACAATCATATAAATCAAACATAACTAGGCCTCGGCCCTAATCATACATCTATGCGCTTGCTGGAATCTGTAAACTGTTATCTGAATCTCATTCTCATTATATACTGATATCATTATCATTCATGTCATGATGTGTATGTCATGTCATGCTAACTGAAGATACTGGATACATGCATCTGAATACCTCTCTGTACCCTCAGGTACCTGCTGTGCTGATCAGACTGGTGAACACAGGGATTTGGCATCCTGGCCATGTGGGCTAAACAGTCTAGCTACTGGCTAGAAAGTTGAATCTGAATACTGCCGTACGATCTGACTAGTGTCAAAAGGCTGAAACTGAAATGCTACATTCTGACTGGTGCCAGAAAGTTGAATCTAAAATACTGCTGAGCGTTCTGACTGGTGTCAGAAGGCTGGATCCCACAGATGCCCCCTCGTGTTCCACCTATACTCTTACCCGTACATCGGGTTTTGAATACTGAAAACTGTTGAATTTGAATCCCCTGATCCTTTCTGAAACTACATGTCATGTCATGATATGCATATGCAGTTTATTATCTGAATACAGGCTCATCTGATGCTTATCTGAAGCAATTAACCATTTATCTGAATTCTCATGCTTAATAAATCAATAATTAATCATTTTTTTGAAAGTCTGCTGATGCACAGGCGTGCATCAAAGTGCACGGGCGTGAGCCAGGACGCACGGGGCCGTGCTCTGGTCGTGCGCCTGACCGTGCACGCTACTGGAATTTTCTAGAATTTCTCACTGAAAGCGCATGCACGGACGTGCGTATGCGAACACACGGGCGTGCATGGGCATTTTCTGGCAGTGCACACGGGCGTGCATCTGGAAAAACAAAGACTCACGGCCGTGCCATGCTGGCGCACGGTCGTGCGTCTGGTTCTTCAACAAAACACCGCCTAGAAACTTGCCTCAAACGCATACCATTTTACATTCAATTGCAATAACACTTCAATAGCACATTCCCAGCATCACAAACAACACAATTCAAACCTCACTTTTCACATGCATCAAGTCATATGAATTCTACCATGGAAACTTCTTCTTTCTCAAACTAAAGCCATACACACACACATGCATGCTTCAAGGGTGGGAATCCATCAACCAAATCAACATGCAAAGCCATATAAACATTTCCAACATTCATCAACATGCAAAGAATTCATCCATGGCATTAAAACTCACAAAGCAAGCTGGGAAACGCAAGGAAAAGGTAAGAGAACACTTACCTCGCGCCATGCTTCTGAAAACAAGCTTTCAAACAACTAATCTCTTTGCTCTCTCGCCGAATTGAGAGCTATTGGCTGCTGAATTTCCTCTCTAGGAATAGGAGGAGCTGTTGAAATGAAGAGAGAATTGGTTCAAGTGAAATTTGGGTGAGAAAAGAAACTAAGTCTCACGGCTCCCACTTATATACTATGCCACGCACGGTCATGCATCAGAAATGAATTAAGTTCATTTCTGAAAGGATTCCTACGAAAGCCACACGGCTCCGAAAACTTACCAACTCACCCCTGAACTTTACCAGACTCCCAATTTCTCTCTGAATCTCATTTCTAACCCCAAAACTCTACCCTTAAGGGCTTTCTGGATCTAGGATGCTACAATTTGTATCAACTCACCATATTAGATAGTTAATTCAACCATGTTGAACCCCATCACCATTAAACTAGTGTCTAGTGAGCCACTATCAAGCACAAAGTCAACTTGGGTCAACATTGATACACACACAAGTTTGTCACACATAAACATGCATCTTCCACAACTTCGGATGAGCTTTTTTGTTTATAGGTGTTAGGTATAAATTTATAGAGCTTGATTTATCTGCAGTAGCAATCATATCTCTTTATCCGATTAGTACTAATTTACTTAATGAATCATATAACATTATTTCATTGAATCCAATTGTTTGTAGAAAAAAAATAATAACAAGTCTCTCATTTTTTTATCAAGCAGTGGTTATATCTTGCCTGATTCTTGTTCTTTTCATCTATTTCTTTAGCCAACTTAATAATGCATCCTTTCTCCCACTTTTATTTCCTACTTTAAATTTTCTCATGACCACCATGCCATTTGTAGTAGTCGTCCTATCCACATCAATAAGACAAAGGAAACTTCTGCTTTAAAGTTCAATCACACTTGGACTTTGCAATTAAGCCCAATAAATGGGGCTATTGATTCTAAGTGGGTTTACAAGTCAAATATCACCCAAATGATAATAATGAGTACTACAAGACATGTCTTGTTGCCAAAGACTATACTCAGATTTAGGGTGTTGATTTTCATGAAATTTTTACTCCAATCACCAAACAAGTCATTGTATATTTTTTTTATTGGTGATTACTTCAATTAGACATTGGGAACTATATCAAGCTGATGTGAATAAAGTCTTTTTGCATAAAAACTTAAAAGGAAGAAGTTTGTATGAAGATCCAAAGGGAGCAACCTAATTACAAAAATCCATATATAAACTTCATCAAGAGTTTAGAAATTAGAGTCACAATTATACTATTTTTCCTTTTGTCATTATTTTTTAATAGTTAAATGCAGACCACTCTTTATTCATTTCCTCTCATGAAGGATCTTTTATTACAATTCTCATATCTATTGATGACATTATTGTCACAACAACAAAATTTGCTCATATTTCTAAGTTGAAACATTACTTGAATACGAAATTTCATATCAAAAAACTCAATTAACTCAACTATTTTCTTGGCATTGAAATGGCACATTCCTCATTAAGGATTATGTTGTGTCAACGCAAGTATGTCCTCGACATATTAGTCGAAAGTGATTTTCACAGGTTGCAAGCCAACTCCGTTTCCCATGGACCAACAACACAAACTCTCACTTGACGCTAATGAACTTTATTCTAATCAAAGGCAATATCATCGTTTATTAGATTAACAACTTCACCTTGCTATCATCGTGGCATCATCAACTATGTAACACATATCCTTAACTCGTTCATGTATTCTCCACGACAAAACACATTTTAAGTGTTACATTATCTCAATGTGAATTAGGCAGAATGGTAGAACTCACAATATATGGTGTCCAATTTTATTTCAAGAGCTGTTGATATGCGACCGTCCAATATTACGGTGTCGGTAATGTCGAATTGTATAAAAAAGGCGCGGCTTTTTTTGAATGGCTGGAACTGAAAGTGCCATGAAAGGATAATGGGAGAGCGAAGGAGTGGCTTTGTCTTTTAGCTTATGTGCCTAGAGGTTTGGACGAATAAGCTAAGTCCAGCTATTTAATCCGTTGATGCTGACTTGTTTATATGACACCGACGGACCAGGCTTTTGTCCGCCCATATATGTGCTTTTTATTCATAATTGATGGAAACAACCTAATTTGCGGTTCTTATTCATAGCCCTGTCAATACACAGGACGCATGGTCCAGATTTTTTTAGATTATCAAGGCTTTTTTTTTATAAAAAAAATGGGGGCATTCTTGATTTGCAAGTAAAGAGCTCTCTTATCTTAATTAATCTTAGTCTTAACCTTAATAAATGATGGAGATTAGAGACGGAGGATTCCCTGGACAAATATAAAAATACATAATTATTTAAATTTTTTATTATTAGAAAATAATACGTCACATATTAACATAAAGGCGGTGTACCTTGTTATCATAATTCCATGCAATCCAACCGATCATATAGCCCACCTGATCCATACCCGGCCCATTTCGGTTCCTTCAAAAACAAATACTTTCTCACTCGCTCACACTCGCTCTCTTTCTTTCCATCTGTGTCCCTCACTCTCCTTTTCTCTTCCTCCAATGGAGCCGTGGCTCGACGACTTAGCCGACGACCTTCAAAGCATTAGCTTCACCTCTACTAACACCACTACAACAACAATCAACCGTAGTACTAGCTCTGGCTCCTCCGATGCTGCTGCACTCACGCCGACTCCCTCCGCTCACGGCTCGTTCTCTTTGAAATCCAAATCCAATCACTCCCTCTCCCTCTCGCTCTCTGACCTCCGCTTCTCTCTCCGCCTCGGCTCTGGAGACATCGGCTCCGTTTACCTAGCGGAGCTGAAGAAGAACAATGACGGTGCCACTATGAGCACCAATAACACCAGCGGACTCTTCGCGGCTAAAGTAATGGACAAGAAAGAACTCGCTTCTAGAAGCAAAGAAGGGAGAGCCAAGACCGAGAGGGAAATACTTGAACAGTTGGACCATCCTTTCTTGCCAACGCTTTATGCGAGTATAGACTCGCAGAAATGGCTCTGTTTGTTAACGGAGTTCTGCCCAGGCGGTGACCTCCACGTTCTCCGACAACGCCAGCCCAACAAACGCTTCGACGAAACTGCCGTAAGGTGCGCAAACGACCTGCTTTAATTTAAATAAAATTTTTGTTTATTTAAGTATATATTAAACGAAGAGAGTAGTGAGTGTTGACGGTGACGGATCGGGTGTGATTTTGATGTGGGGTTGATAACGTGGCGGAGGCAGGGAGAGCGTCAGGTGTGGGACCCACTAACCAGGTCGTTGTCTAAGTGATCATGATTCACTCTGTGTGTGTGTTTTGGTTCGTTAGTTTGACGTACACCGGGTCATTTCCGTTATGGTAGATTTTGGCCTTAGCAATTATTAGGTGTGCGGCCGTAGGGGTAGCGGCAGGGATAAAAATAGTTGCAACCAAACAACAAAACGGGAATGAGTTTTAATCCTGTAAATGTTATATTAAGATTAAATTTAATATGATAGATTGATGCTTGATTAGATCGAAAATATGAAGGTTTCTCATTGATAACAAAAAAAATTATTAAGTGTGAATGAGCTTATGCAACTGCACGGTCGTGAGTTGTTGAACCCCTGATTGGTTTGAGTTTTTAGTTTAGTGCCTTAATCACTAGGTTCCAAAATGGCAGTACCTATTTATATACAATTAACAATTGGGATTCACATGAAATTTCCCCTGAGCTAGCAAGACATAAATGTGCTTGTAGGCAATAAAGAAAGACACGTGAAAGAACACATAGAAATTTAGATAAATCGACAACATTATTAATGTTAATGTGTATGTAGATGAGTGGATGGTGATAAAAATTTAGGGAGACAGCAGCTACTAAGCAACCCCAAGTAAATGGCAGTACATTGATAATTTTGCCGTCCATAATGTAGCAATCTATTAGGTCCTTCAATTAGAGGGTGGTTGGGAGATTTTTGGCTTTAATAAAACCATATAATTAATTTTCTTACAGATATAGATGAAGTTATTGTGTGTATTGCTAAAAGATTGGTAATTATAAACTTTAGGAGATATTAATTTATGCTTCAACTTGGGTTGGATTGGAAGACTATAATATCATTTATGTCTATATCATTATTGGTGACTGAGTGGATGGACGATGTTCATTCCTTTATTGTTGATCTAAATTTAAGTGGACAGATGAAACTATTTGCCTGAGGGCATCATAAAGTTGTTTTTAATGTCATCAAAAATAATGTTGGTGATGGGTCATAGTCCATAAGAAGAAAAATAAGACTCATGAGTCATGGGTTTTTATTATTATTATTATATGATGATGTTAAACTGTAGTAGCACGTGTTATCATCATGGTGTATAATTTTAAAGTTTCTTTTTCTCAACTTTTAAATCAAAATTTACTTTTTTAGTTAAAATTGATTTATATAAGATCTAGGTGGGATCGATGCAACTGGTAGATCCAGTTGGGATTTTAAAACACTGGTTGAGCAAGAGCAAGATTATATCTCTTTTTTTTTTTTTTTTTAATTTTTGGTTTTGGTTTCCAGTAATGGACAAAAATCAATGCAAATTTTGGGGTTCCCTCATCTGTTGCCGGATTTATGGGATTTCTTTTATGGATTCAATGTTATTTTCCTCAATTCGGTTGCACTTGTTTCTTTTTCTATCCTTCCTGGGCCCTCTTTTCCATGTTATGAAGTCTAGTTTCCTAACATATATATTTTATATTAAAGGAGAATTTTCAAATCTTTAAAACAAAAAGAGTAATGTTAACCACCAGTTTTTTTATCCATGTCAACTCTTTTTAATTATTTCCAGATGATGTTATAGGTAGCAACACAATGCATTAATATAATGTTAATAAATGCATTAATATAATGTTACACCTACCAGTACCGGTGAACACAGCTATTACATATTCTGAGTTATTAATTGTCTGTCTATTGATTATTTGGTGGCTCATAGTTTATATTGCTTTTAATTTTACTTTTCTAGGGAGAAGAACCAAACCCCATATTGCACCTCCACTATTGGTATATAATATAAGACCTTCCCAAAAAAACATAAATTTGAAGTCCTCTCCTCTATTATAAAGGAGTCGATTTCACCTAATTGTGGGACACAAATGCAAAATACAGTTCCACAGAGAAATAAATTTTCTTCTGATATATCTCGTATCATATTGTTTAGGAAGAGGTAGGTCCTGTTGTTGCAAGCATTATGTGGCTAGGAACTCGAAGCAAAATAATTTATTGTTTTTTAACTGCTTTCCATGATATGAAGAATCATACATTAAGGTCTCCTGCTCTCAATAACAAAGCAGTAGGTCCCGTGTTGACGTATAAATTAATTTAGTTTGTTGAACTGTTTAATTAAATATTTAAAGTCTTCATCTCCTTTTGTCTCCAGATTCTATGCATCTGAAGTGGTGGTAGCTCTAGAGTACCTTCACATGTTGGGGATTGTTTATCGTGATCTGAAGCCCGAAAATGTGCTTGTTCGATCGGATGGCCATATCATGCTTACTGATTTCGATCTCTCATTGAAATGCGATGATTCTACATCCAAGGCTCAAATCATTTCTGATCAAAACCCTTCAACATCAGTTCCACAAAATGACTACTCTCTTGATCATCGTCCCTTCACGTCGACTTCATGCATTCTTCCAAATTGTATAGTCCCCGCTGTGTCATGTTTCCACCCAAAACGTAGACGGAAAAAGAAGACGGGCCACCATGTTGGGCCTGAATTTGTAGCTGAGCCCATTGATGTGCGGTCCATGTCGTTTGTAGGGACCCATGAGTATTTGGCGCCAGAGATTGTCTCCGGCGAGGGACATGGGAGTCCAGTGGATTGGTGGACATTAGGGATATTCATATTTGAACTATTTTATGGGGTGACACCTTTTAGGGGTGTAGACCATGAGCTAACCCTAGCTAATATTGTGGCCCGAGCTCTTGAGTTCCCCAAGGAACCTACCGTACCAACTACTGCCAAGGACCTGATTCAGCAACTGTTATTTAAGGATCCATCAAGGAGGTTAGGATCGACCAAGGGTGCATCGGCAATCAAACACCATTCTTTTTTCCAAGGAGTGAATTGGGCATTGTTGAGATGTACACCCCCTCCATTTGTTCCCCCACCCTTCAGTAAAGAAGTTGTATCAGATGAAAGTTGTCCTGAAACACCAGTTGAATATTATTAGCCAAATTAATATTGAAATGTTAATAAACATAGAATTGCTTTCCATTCTTATTTCACTTGCATGCAAACACATCCGCCTTGTCCAACCAACGTGACTGGATAATGGTGGGCATGAAGGAAAAGGACGGTGGTGCGGGCGGCGGTTGTATCTACAGGGCAATATATGGGATCGGGTATTTGGGTTGCCCCCACCATGTGGAATTGTTGAGCTTATAATCAAACTGTGGGGCTGTCTTCCATGGCACACACCATCTTTGTTTTGTTGGTTTTATACACAGCCTCACATGATGCTTGCTTCTTTTCTTTCATTCAATCATATCAAATCAAAACCTTTATCATTTTAAGGGGTCTGTAAAATTAAATTGTCATTATCTTTCTGTTTTTTATTGAATAATTTTTGTTTCGTTTGTTTTCTTGTAGTAATATTTTTAAATGTTTCCACAAACATTTTACATCTGTTATTACTTTTTTAAATTTTATTTTGTTCATTGTATTTCAATTTAACGCATTAGATTAGATAAACACATACTACACCCCCCATATATATTTTGTAATCTCTGCCGTGTAAAGCCTTAAAGAATAAAGAACATGGGGCGCCAAAGGATTTTTTTTTTTTTTTTTTTACCATAATTTTTTCAGATAATATGTTAATATTCTTTAGTTAGTTGTTAGAAAAAGGGGAAATTGATTAAAACGGAAAATTTCAATGTATTTAAATAAAATTGACCTATTTTTTGGGTGTTAAATGGATATGAACAAAACCCTTAATTTAATATTGAGGTATTCATGCGAACATTGACCTGAACCTTTATTGATGCGTTGATTATTTATTGTTTTGTGATGTGTTGAATATATGTTTCGAATTTTGTTTCAAAATCAAGACTGATGGGAAAATATTGGGTTTTTTTAAATATTTTAAATGTGGGGATGAAATATTATTTTACCGTATAGGATTATTTGATATTTTATTATATAAAATTAAAATTACATTTATCATATTGAAGTAAATTGATATTTTTTTTTGTATGGGGTTATTAATATTTTTCAAATTTCATATAATTTTTTTATTTGAAATTTCATATAAAATTTTTTTAAGATTGTATTTTGTATTTCTAGTAATGAAATTTCTCATTACTTTAGCTATAATACAAAGAAAACTTCGAAAACATGTGTATAGGATATTTATCATATAGAAGATAAATTAATATTTTTCAAATAAGAATATATTTTGTTTTTGTAGTTATGATACATAAAAAACCTCAAAATGGTATAATGAGTATTTATCATAAGGGAGTAAATTGATAATTTATAAAATTTATATCGAATTTTTAAAAATTTTATTTTTTACTTTTAGGTACGATACATAAAAAACTTTGGAATTAATGTATATAGAGGATAAGTTGATATTTTACTATAGGGATTATACAGTATTGGTCAACATTTGTGTCAAATTTTTTTTTAATATTATACTTATAGAAAATTTGGTTGCTTTAGTTACTATATGGTATTTAGAAAATATAATGCACCCAAAAGGCAATCTGACTGTCATTTTCTCCCAATTATTAAAAAATTACTAAAATAATTTTGATTTTTATTATAATTTTACTCTTATTTATTAAGTTTTTAGGACAAAATTTCCCCGTATTCAATTAAAATAATAAGTATAAAATGCCCTTATGATAAATTAAAATTACCCTTCCACAAGATTAGGGGTGGGTGTAAATCTAACCAAACTCGAACACCCATTGTTTCAAATTAAACAATGGTCTAACTTGAGTTTGACTCAAGTTTTACTCAAATAAAAAATAATTTAGTTTGACTTTGTTCGGATTCAACTCAATTTTATGATTTAAATTTGTGATTCGTATTTAGTTTGATTTTATAATTTAAATTTATGATTCGAGTTTATAATTCATTTATAAAACAATAATATTTTTATTAATGAATTATAAACTCAAATCACAAATGCAAATTACAAATTCATATTATGAACTTGAAACAAACTTAAATAACGAATTTGAACCACAAATACTAGTTACAGATTTGAATTGAATGCAAAATGAATAATATTGAATTCTCTTTAGCTCAAGTTTGACTCTATTAAAAAACAAGTCAACTTTTTTTTTACTCGAACTCAGTTTGGATTCGAAATAAATGAATTTTGACCAAATTAAATTGAATTAAAATGATTTTAAGGTTGAGTCAACTCGATCCAAATCCAACCCTATACAATCATGTATCAATACCACCACCGTCACCACATACACAATCCACCAAACACTAGTCTCCACCCACAACCATTTGTTGATTCCATCCTCTCTAACTCTTGAGTTTCATTGTCATGTGATTAATATGTGAAGATTTGCGAGATAAGATCCGATTAAGATTAATCAACTTGATAACTCTCTACTTGTCAACTCATTATCGTGTGATCGAAATGTGAGATTGTTCATGCAAAATCGAGAAAAAAATATCAAATCAATAGTAGTTGTCTCCAAATTCACTAATATTCTTTTAGTATCAATAGTTATAAGTCATCACATTATTAAAATTATTTTATTTTTTATTTAAAACAATTTAATCACATAATTAAACATTATTATTAATACCTAAATTATTACTCATTTAACTTATTAGGATTAATTGATTATAAACAATAATCTTGACAAATTATGTTTCGATAGCACTGTCGTCTACTTATGGTAAAGGTGTCAAATCCGGCGGGTCGAGTCAATTTGATTGCTACAGTTAAATATTTAATTTTAAATTAAATTTAAAATATATAACTTATAATAAATTTTATTATATTTAAAAAATATATAATATAATACTGTTTACGAACAGTACGCCCCGAAAGGTTTAAGCCATACTAGGGGCCTTAAAACTGTTCTCATCTACCAAATCCCTTTTACTGGTGAGCCCAAATTTGAATTGGGCTAAGATTGGCTTCGTCCTCCTGAAGCAGACTCCACTAACCTTCTTCCCTTTGCTGGCTGCAGACATGAGAACTTAAACATATTCCTCTCAATTCAAAACCTATAGTATAGATTTCAACACAGGGGGCCTTTCTGTCTTCAAATTTCGCTCTTCCATCTTGGTTGAAGAGCTAGAAGTCAAATAACAACAAGAAACAATGGAGGAACCTCAAAACGCCAATGGAAGTTCGATTGAAGCAGCGGAGGAGGATGCAGAGGCCGTGGTGGGGCCGGCACCGGCGCCTAAGGCCAGGTCCAAACGTCCTCTCCAGTTCGAGCAAGCTTATCTCGACTCCCTTCCCTCTGCTAATATGTATGCTTTTTACGGCCTTCTTTGTTATTTCTCTGTTTCAGGGTTTATGGTTTTCTTCAACTCTGTTATTTTGACTTAGAGCATCTTAGCCTTGAGTCGTGCATTAAGTTGTTATTCAGTTTTTATTTTTCAAATTCGTATAAGAATTATTTGTAACTTAGATATCGATTACGGCTTGTAGAATGTAAGACATTTTTGTTGGGATGCGTAGCCTTATGATAAGTCTAAATATATATATATATATATACTGATCGTGGTGGTGGTTAGATGGTTAAGGGAAAAAATTAACCATTTTATCGGGCAGCTTATTAGTTCTTCCAAGCAAGTCCTGTTTATAGAACGTTTTAGCTTCTTGAAGTGTAACCATTATATTAAATCTTGCATTTTGATCCAGCCCCCCGTCTGTCATACGTCTGTATTATTTGTTCTTGCTTTTGTGTATAAGGAACACTACCGGGCAAAAGTTAAAACTCAAGGTAAAGCTTTTTGCGCGCTTTTTTCTTGCAATTATTAATGGTGTTTGGTGGCAATAACTCACGTTTGAAGACCTCATCAGTTTGGTGTTTTTGTCACTGAGTACCTTGTGTTGTTTTTATTTATTTATGATTCGTTCTAGGTAGTAAATAATCAAAACCAAAAACAGTTGCTAACAGACACTACTTAAAAGACTTTATTTTTTCTCATTTGCCCTTCAAAGTGCAGATCTCATTGAGTAGTACTGATGCTAATCCTTGGAGCTTTGTGCAACCTTTTAAGCCAGCTTTTTTCGGCATATCTTTACTGATAGCAGAAAGAAAGGAAAAAGTGCAGTCACTCAAAAAAAGGCACAAACCCAACTATGTATCTAGTGTTATGCACACTCTTTTGTGTAAAATGTGGCTCAATGCAGTTGGATCATGTGAGACAGTGAAGTTATTGTCCACCTTCATTATTAAAGCCCTGATCACATTGCTTCCTACTAGACATGTTGACATGCTTCTTTGTGGACTACAGTTAGGTTCTATAATTCACTCCATTTATAGTGGATTTCTCTCCAATGTCCAAACTCCATTGTCATGTGGATGAAAAGTGGGGTGGATGTCATGGAGGAGGCTTATGTACTCTTTTCAGGGCTTCTCTTTTCATCTTTATGTTTTTACTTCTAATTTTGTCTTCATTACTGCTTTTATTTTTATTTTCCTTGTATTTTTCCTAATTTCATGAGCTTTTGCTCTAGACTTCATTTCTTTCTCTTTTTTCTTTTTCTTTTTCTTTCTTTTTGGTGTTTTGACTTTGGGTTGCTTTCCTGTTCAAGTGCACCAATGCTCACTTTCCTTGTTATGTTTTTAAATTTCATGAATTACTGCTGGAGATGCCCCGATTTTCCTATTGATTATTCATTATTTCCTTTTAGATGATGCAACAAATATAAAGTCTACATTATTAGAAATTGTTGTCCTTTTTATTATTTTAAGATATTTGTATTTCAGCGTAAGTGCTTGGTAGTGGTTTATAATCCTTTCTTTAATTTTGGGAAAGACTTTTTTATAAATGTGGAAAAAGATGTAAATGAAATAGAAAATGTCTTGTTCTTGGTCATTATTTTGCAGGTATGAAAAAAGTTATATGCACCGTGATGTGGTTACACATGTTGCTGTGTCAACTGCAGATTTTTTCATAACTGGAAGTGCTGATGGTAAATTTAAGACAAATTTTTATCTCTCTTGCATATATTGCTTGTGTGTTTTAATTACTCATAGTTTTCCTTATTACTTTTGCATATGATCTATGGTTTTTTCGTTACCAAGTTTTTGATCTGAACATTGGAGAGCTTCCTCTACTTGTATCAAGCCAACTATGTTTGCCAATCTTGTGGGGGAACACTTATTCATCTTACTGTTGCCATTTCTTTTACTTCTTTTTTTGGCAACAAAAGTACACTGTTTCTTTCTTTCCTTTTGTTTTTAAGAATAATAGCATGATGTAGAAATAGGTAGGGCTTTTAAATCATAATTAGCTAATGTCAATTATTTGAAAACAATGCTGATGGATTGTTTTGTTAGTATGCTAACAAGGAAGTTCTAATATAGGGACCTGGTATTGGAAATAAAAAAAAGTATTATATATACTCTTCTTTGCACCAAAATTTCTGGAGGAATGGAATTTTCTAGTTATTTATCTATCATAAATATGCGTGATTCTAATTTATATGTCTCTATGTTATTGTGTTGATGTGTTTTTTGCACTTCAAGCATGTGATCTATCTATTTTCTTAAAGTGAAAACCCTATATGCTGTGTGCACAACCGTGCACCACTGAAGTAGTTATGTTTGTATGTTAATTCATTGAAGTGTTTGTGCAACTTTAAGATTTGTGAGCTTTGCATGGGCAGCAAACATGATCTAATGTGAAAGCCTCCAATTTGAAGGAATGTTTTAATATTAGATCCAAATATAGATAATAGATAGGTAGGATGGTTTTGTATGCCACAAACAGAATCCTGGCAGTGCTCCCAGTTACAGATTTTCCTCCACCAAATACATCCCAAGGTGCAATGTTTAGGGTGATGTTGATGATTCTTTATGATGGCAATACTGTTATAGCTGGAATATTATGTCTTTTTCTCTTTGACTAGATTAAGTAGATGAAAAATTATCTATTCTATACATATTACTTATTTTTGTTATTTAAACCAGGGCATTTGAAATTTTGGAAGAAGAAAGCTGTTGGAATTGAGTTTGCAAAGCATTTTAGATCGCACCTTGGTCCAATTGAAGGCCTAGCGGTGAGCTCTTCGGCCTTCTTTATACTATTATGCAAACTTATCTTGTGGTTGTGGTGCTCCTCCTATTCCTTGGTTGTTGCTTAGATATATACTTTCAACTCTTTCAATCCAGGGAGATACAGTGATAGTATCATTTGTTATTGTAAAGTGCTATATATCTTTAATTGCGTGTTCATAACTATCAATGCTGATCATGTGATTAGTTTGTCACATTGCTTATTTGGCATTTAGAAGTGCAATTCTGAATGACCTTCTATCAGACAAGCTTGGGTTCCTTAAGTAATGTTTTTATTTTTTATTTTTTTTCATAATTCTATGAATATGCACATTCGTCCTCATGTTCTCATTGATTTACTTTATTTGCAAAGAGGGTTTTGTGGATGTGACCCTGGACATCAATTTTTAGTTGTGTTGATTCACTTATGGTTCCTAGTTGAGGCAACACATTCAAGGGTTTTTCTTCCACTTCTATTTTATGCTATTCTCTGTTGTCATTTTTCTTCGCTTCAGCAGTCATTAACCATGTTTGCTTCAACTATGCAGGTTAGTGTTGATGGCTTGCTTTGCTGTACCATTTCTAGTGATCGTTCTGTGAAGATATATGATGTTGTTAACTATGACATGATGGTCATGATCTGCCTTCCCTTCATTGCTGGTGCTGTTGATTGGGTGTATAAACAAGGGGATGTCAAAGCTAGACTTGCCATCAGTGATAGAAACTCCTCATTTGTGCATGTATATGATGCTCGAGCTGATTCAAATGAACCTGTCATTTCTAAAGAGGTATTGCACTGCTGGGAAGCTAAACAATGAAATCTTGCGTATCAATAACTGTGATAATACTTATTAGTCTCTCACTTTTCCTGTTTTCATGATTTTCCTGCTGAACTTTTTTTCCCCAGATACACAGGGGGCCGGTAAAAGTAATGCGATACAACCCTGTCTTTGACACTGTGATATCTGCTGATGCTCAGGGGATCATTGAATACTGGAGTCCTACTACACTTCAGTTCCCAGAAAGCGAGTATGTGTCTGTATACAATTTATGTGTTTTGGTATAAGGACTAGCTGTTAACATTTTAGTCCTTCATTATCATATCATTTTGTTCACATTCTGATGTATTTACTTTATTCCTTAGCAAGTGAAAATAGAGAGATAGTTTGATTGCTGATCAAATCTTTTTCATACTAATTGATATCTGCTTTAGGCCCTTGCTATAACTATTTCAAGTATTACTTTGGATTCTTGTGATGCTTTTACACTGTTGTGATCTTGTGGATGCTTGATCTGTTACTCCTTTTTATCTGGTGACATCCTGCATTACATGTTGGAATATGATGTTGGTACTGTTGAAATTGATAATTTCATTGTTGGATGCGCCTGATTTTTCCTTGTCCATTAATGGCTGAGGATTTGTGATGTCTGCAGGGTGAATTTTAGATTGAAAAGTGATACTAATCTTTTTGAAATTGTGAAATGCAAGACAAGTGTTTCTGCTATTGAGGTAATTTATATATGCTGTGCCAGAAGATTATGTTTTATAAATGGATTCTTTTTTTTTTTTTTTTTTGGGGTCTCTGACACCCTTGATAAATGAATCTAGTATTTTTAATGTAACGTTGTGAGGCTCAGTCATTTTACAAGAGTGTCAAGACTGAGGCTTGATGGTTATAAAAGTTATTTATTGTGAAAACTATAATCTGGCCTTTTAGGTGAGCCCAGATGGTAAGCAGTTTTCCATCACATCACCTGATCGTAGGATACGTGTATTTTGGTTCAGAACTGGTAAACTTAGAAGAGTTTACGATGAATCACTTGAGGTATATCAATTTGATATGAAATTCTAATACAAATATTTTATCCTTTGAACCTAATGGAGATGGTCAAGCATTGTTTTCTTGTTAGGTGGCCCAAGATCTCCAAAGAAGTGATGCTCCTTTATACCGGCTGGAAGCTATTGATTTTGGGAGGAGAATGGCTGTTGAAAAGGAAATTGAGAAAACAGAAAGTGCACCACCACCAAATGCGATTTTCGATGAAAGCTCTAATTTCCTTATATATGCAACCCTCCTTGGGATAAAAGTAATCCATATTGCTCAATTTTTATTAGGCTATGGATATAATTGGTCTGTGTGTGTAGTTGTCTTAGCAACATCAATCATAGTCTTTATGGTTTTTTTTTATTATATAAATTTTATTTCTTTCCTGGTATTTATATCCGATAGGTGGTAAATTTACACATGAATAAAGTGGCCCGGATCCTTGGGAAGGTGGAGAACAATGATAGGTTCTTGCGGATTGCCTTGTATCAAGGTGATCATAGTAGTAAAAAGGTCAGAAAGATCCCAGCAGCCGCAGCAAATGTCAATGAGAGCAAGGAGCCTTTAACAGATCCTACTATACTGTGCTGTGCTTTCAAGAAGCATAGAATCTATTTATTTAGGTAAGAAAGAACTTTGCTCAACTTTACTGTTTGCAAAATGGTTTCTGAACTTTGTTATATTCTATGGGTGTGCTAGGGATACTTCCAACAATCACTTAAATAGAGATAGCGATGATTAATCAATTATTAAGTTAAATAAACAAAAATTAGAACCACACGAAGTTTTACATCCTCTACTTTTGTTCTATAGGACACATCAAGGGAGGTCATCTATGATGTTGTCATAGACCTCCATGATTCATTTTATTTGTCATCAATCTTCTTCTTACAACTCCAAAATGGAATTTATTCCTAAAAGGCAATCAAAACTTCCATTGTTGTCAGAAATATGCATTGAAATGATGTCAGGTCTAATTTTATTAAGATTAGCTTAGCATACTACCTCTAAATTGTAGTTTTTATAAAAAATTTCCACCACTATGAGGGTTTGCATTTGTTTTTGATGAATCATTAAAGAATTATTTTCAAATGTCAAATTTTACCCAAACTCTATGTGGTTCCAATAGTCGGAGAGAACCAGAGGAGCCTGAAGATGCAACCAAGGGAAGGGATGTATTTAATGAGAAGCCTCCTCCTGATGAACTTTTGGCCGTGTCAGATATAGGAAAGGCAGTAACAACATCTCTTCCTGACAATGTGGTGAGTTTGATTTTTCATTATTTATCTTACTGTTATCAAAAACCAGAATTCCAAACTTGGTTGTAACTGTTGTGTACCAATTAAATTGACAAGTCTCACAGTTTCAGAAAATATGTTTTTGTGTGCTTGAGCCAAAATTTCTTTTCTAACATTGGGAGTACATTATAATATTTCTGTTGAAACTATGTGGTTTTAATCTCTCACTTGAGGATAGGAAACTGGAAAGAGAAAAGGAAGCAAGTAATCCGAAAGCTCACACATGTAGTAACCTTTCTTGAGAGGAATAGAAAAATAAACACGATTCCAAGAAGATAAATTCTTTTATGAGTCTAATTAGTGGTACCTTCTAAAGAATTACGTATGAAACACTTGGATGGCAAGTTCTCCATATTTTAGATTAAATTTTATTGACCTAAAGGAGAGGTGTTAATTCTTCTTTTACTTCCTTGTCTTCCGTTGGATGAACAAATTACTAAAATTTGAAATAAACAGTGCTGTTTGGCAGTAGAAAGGAAGGTTGTTGTGAAAATTCCTTCAGTATATCATCAGCTCTTACAACTTCCTTGTCTCACACATTAGTGAACGGTAGAATATATCCTTCTAGGTGTCACCAAAATGGTTAGCCATGTATTCAAGATTAATGCTTCTTGCAGTACTGGAACCTAGCATGATAAAGAGAAATGTTTCCCAACTTGACAACCGCTGAAAAACTACTCACAGTTTTATAACTAGGAAGATATGATAAATTGATTTCATCATCCAGTCTTCAAATATGTGGATGGAATGATCTCAGCTTCCCCAATTTTGCTTTCTGGTCTAAGGCTTCCCATCTTTCTTTCTGAATCCCTTTCCATACTATCGTTTGCAGACATATGTTAGGCTTTGCTAAGTAGCCTTGATAGGTTAGTATTTGTATGTAGCTTGTTCTTTCACTCCAATCTTGACTCCTTGTGTTATTTTCCGAGTGATACTATGTACACTTATAATGAGTATTAATTTGGGTATTGATGATGATATGTTATCAAGTGATTGACACATTATCATTGGTATTCATTATTAGTACACAGAGTTTTATTTTTATTTTCCATGTTAACAAGTTCTTTAGTATGAAAGTCCTATGACTCAGATGGGTCATTTCTAGAGGTTAATTTATTGTGTAGATTTGTTATGAAAATCACTTGTTGAGCACATGAAGCATAAATCAGTTGTTTTTATGTTATAATGGGAAGGATGAGTTTCTCTCATTTTTTGCTATCCTTGGAACATTTATAGGCTGCTTATGACCTTTTTGTGACTATTTCTCTGTTTTCCCAGATTTTGCATACAACGATGGGTGACATTCACATGAAACTTTACCCAGAAGAATGCCCAAAAACTGTGGAGAACTTTACAACACACTGCCGAAATGGCTATTATGATAATCTCATTTTTCACCGTGTCATTAAAGGCTTCATGGTTCAGACTGGAGATCCTTTAGGAGACGGCACTGGTGGGCAATCTATCTGGGGAAGGGAATTTGAAGATGAGTTTCACAAAAGGTAATAATCTTTATACATTAGCGTGGTGAGGAATCACACTGTTGGCACTCATTTTACAAAATGCTTTTGTTAATTTCTTGAAGCAACTTGTTTCCGCGTGTGCGGCAAGCAAGGGTCGCAAGTTCCTTGTGTATGATTTACAGCTCAACTGCTAACATACTCTACTTCTTACTGGTTGTCATTTCTTATATTCAGTCATATTTCTGTTATTATTTGCTATAAATAGTTAGTATATTTTCTTTAATGTTCAATGACTAACTAAATGAACCACTTCTTTATCTGCAGCTTACGACATGACAGACCTTTCACAGTTTCAATGGCAAATGCGGGGCCAAATACAAATGGCTCTCAGTTCTTTATCACCACTGTGGCTACTCCTTGGCTGGACAACAGGCACACTGTTTTTGGTAGAGTTATAAAGGGCATGGATGTTGTACAGGTATTATTTGTGTACTTGCACTTGGTTAGCTTCTCACAGAAATACACTTGTCTATAATGTATGTTTCACGGATTGGCACTATTGAACCATGTATGTTCTAACTTTCAGAAAATTATCTGATAATCTTCTTGTGAAGAGAAATTTTTTGCTGTTGGATTGGGGTTTGCCCAACAATATTTTGGGTAATGGGCCTGCAAGTGATATAATATAATCTGTTGATATATCATAGACAAACCAAAACTGAAAACTGTTTTTACTGTTGTCAGGCTATTGAGAAAGTGAAGACAGACAAGGCAGACAAGCCATATCAAGATGTGAAGATCCTAAACGTGACTGTCCCCAAGTTGTAGGCATTGTTTTCTCTGAGTTTACAATGTGTATATACATGGGTGGAGGCGTTGGCTGCCAAAACAAACACTTATTTCAGGCAAGTCTTTTGTTTGTTTTTTCAAGCCACTGCCCTGCGAATCGTGCTTCCATTTTTTTGCCAAGATTAACAAGTGTTGATGTCTACCCAAAGTAGTATCAGGAATAGATCTCAACCACACTTTGCTTTTTACAGTTCTCAACTAATTTCTGTTGGCTTAGTTGAGATTTTATGTTGAATTCAAGTGATCTTTCTTGTAATTTTATCTACTTTATCAACTCTAATGGTTTGTTAAGTTTCATGTTTTTTGACATTAAAAACTTAGGTTTTTTATTATTATTATTTTCCTGTATGAAATTGTTTTGAATTAGATTCATTAATTTGACCGGCAATATATATATATATATATATATATATATATATATAAAAAATTTTTATATTTATTAGAAAAATGAAGTAAAATTATCAAAATCCCAAATCAGAAAACTTGATTTTTTTTTTTTTTTTTTGGAATAAAACAGATGAGTTTAATATTGTTCCTAATTTGGCAACATAATGAATTTGACCGTAAATATTGGTCAACTCTTTGTCTTGAGCAGTGAAAGCGCGTGCAGTAACAATGCGAGTGGAATATGTTGATGTAAATAGTTACAGTCCTACCTGTCGAAGTAAAAATGTTACTACGTATAGCAACTGCCAGTTAGAAGAATCATCATTTGCTTACTTTTTAACGCTCGAGCTTCTTCCGCATGATGACAAACTTTTCATATGCATTTCCATTTTCCCTTCATTTGTATTGAAGTATTTTTTTCCCCATTTAGGTTTGGTTTTAATCATTTTACACCCTTAAGGTATAAATCATACATTTTAACTGAAAACCTAAATTTGTTAAAAAAAACTAATTATAGAAGGGTGTAAGAGTAATTCAGCTTTCTAAAATTTTGATGAACCATTACAATGACCGTTATGTCCTTTATTAATCAAACTTAAATTGAGTTACTTTACAAATTTACTTCTTTTTTTATTCAACCAAAACAATGCTACATTTATTGTTGTTATTGTCATAAGTGTCTTCTTAAGTTTTAAGGCAACTGCTGGAGATTGTAAGGGATCTAGAAATGGAGATCGCTGCTTTTGTGACAAAGGAGAAGATGACAAAATTAAGGGTTTATGGAAATGGGAGATGAGAGTGTTAAGATAAATAAAAAGAGAGAACTATAGAATATAATGAATTACAAGTAGAGTTTATGAGTGATTATAAAGGTCTTACAACATTCGATAAAAATATGAAGTCTTATAATACTTGAGAAAAAAAAGGTATGACCTAAATTGTAATTCCATCCTTAATCATAACAATGTTATCTTTAATTCGACAATTAAAATCTTATCAAAAAAAGCACAATTTTGACTTTAATTTTGTATTTTTTATTTGTTGGCATTGACAAATTTAATTGTAATTTGAATAGGCCTTAAACCAATCATAATTTTTGTCTTTTTTTTTTTCATTTTTTCAAACCATATCTTCGTTATTGTGAACTTCACATTCTCTTCCAATCTCTATTCTCAAATGATTCAGGTCAAACTCAAAATTATACACAAATAATTAAAGGTATGTAAGTCATTTTGTTTGTTTAAACTACAATTTAGTTTTAAGAGTAGAATTGAAAATCACACTAACAAATAAAGTTCTTTTAGTCATTATTAACGTCTCTAAATAATTACTCAAAAAAAGTTCACATAATAAAATTAGCATAGTAATTGTAGCCTCTACACCAATGTTCAAGCCCTATTTCTATTAGCAGTGCTAAGTTTTGGGCGGAAACTGTAATTTGTACGTTCAGTGGGTGTACAATGTTTTAAGGCCAAACGAAGGTGGGAAAACGGGATTTATTCTCTACTTCAGTTACTTATTCTCACTGCCATTTTGCTTTAAAGCCTGTTCTCTTTCTTATTTGTGCTCATCCTCAGTTCTTTCCCGTTTCAACAAAGGAAAAGGCCTAACACAATGATGGGAAATGGCCTTGAACAACAGCTCAGGAACTTCCTTCTCTCCTTGCATGAGCAGGTGGTCATCATTTCACAACTTCACCTTCATCCTTTTGTACCACCTCTTCTTTATATATCACCCTCTACGTTTATCTTTTTCTTTTAATATTTTTGTTGTTTTGCTCTCTTCTATGGATTTCCATTTTGAGTTTTTGGTTTGTGATGTTGGAAGGTTGTGTTGTGTAGTTGTTATTATATATGTATGATAAAGACATATTTATCAAACAGTTGTACAGTGGCATATATATTTTTTGAATTTTATTGCTGAAGATATGGTTTTGCATTAATACATGTTCATTTTAGGAGACAATCACGTGTGCAATTCAACTTTTGCTGCTTGTTATGGTATTAGTTTCATGGTTTGATTTCTCAGGATTCTGCTCGGTTTGGTTGTCTTTGTTTGTTGCTCGAGTCTTAAGAAATGACCATAAATCAACTCAGTTAAATCCTGATCAAAAGTAGTTTATCCAAACTATAAAAGTATGCAACTTTATTGTGGCTTTCATTTCTCTATATCAGGAACTCGGGTATATATGCAATATAAACATGCACGACACATTGAAGATAAATTTAGAAGCATTCTTTCCATATAATGTTAATGGTTTTTTATTCTGATTTAGTTATTGTTACTTGCAGGGTATTCTAGATCATAATTTTGAGAATGTTAGGAGATCACAGACTCAAGGGGATCCTCAGATTCTTACTGAAGTGGTCACTATGTTCATCAATGATGTTAACGTTTCCATGGCAGAAACAACCAGGCTCATGTACTTTAAAATCGTGTACCTTTTTTGTTGTCTTAATTCATTTTATGTAAATATTCTACTGATTTTCTCATGATGATTGTTGTATTTCATCTTTCATCAGGAACGAATCTGATCTGGACTACGAAACTTTGAATATCTATCTTCATCAGATCCAAGGAAGGAGTGCAAGGTAATATTTTTATATTACAATCTGAGTAATGGAACTTTGATTCATCCTTTTGCATGCAATTAATTGAGAAATTTCTGTTTTATCTATATGCATGGGATTTGATGCAGAATCAAAATGATCGGAAGCATTCAATGATAAATTATTGGTTGTGCATTTGCACATCGTGTGCTAAAGGTTTCTAAACCTCATATTTGTATGCATTTGCATGAATGAGTTACTAATAATTACATGTAATATTTTGAATACTACGACAAAATCAAGATTTTGTCAAGATATATAGTATTGATATGCATATGCACATGGTGGATGTAGCGCGTGGTATACATTCACACAAATATTGGAAGCAATCATTTATTACTAGTACTCTTTGAGCACATGCTTCAAAGCTTTTCAGTTTTAATTGATCTTGGGACTTAATTATCATAACTACTTGCCATCAGCTCCTCATAATCTTGGTTGTTTGGCTTTATCCAGGCAGTATTCAATGAATTGAGTTGATAAATATATAATCCCTTCATAGCAAGTTAATATTTGGTGCTCTTTTTGGTGCATATTATTCTTATTATGGTTTTACTATGATTTGTATGTACTTTGTTCTTAGTACTAGTTGGTTGCTAATACTTGATGCCAACTCTTTCTTGTGGCTTAAGTACGTCAAAATTCCACGTTGACACAATGTGGATGCCACAAAGCAGTTTGTTCTTAAACACGGTTTTGAAGCTGGTAAAAAGCATTCTCTATATAAAAATTAATCTCAAATTGATTAATTATAACCAATGATATGAGTTCCTTTCAAATTTGATGCATTAATTTGATGTATATATATACCTAGTTTGGGTCCTCTGCTGTTTTGCTTGCCTAGTAGATTCTTCACTGTTTAATTCAATTGTACTAGCAATGGCACATTGATGCATAATTTCTGCCTTTGAAACTACAGCATTGGTGGTTGTGGGATGGCTGCTGCTTGTCGTAATATTCGACGAGCTATTGATGCCAGGGACAAGGCAAGGTAAGAAGTGTCGTTCTCTCGTGAGCAAGCTTCGTCACAATAGAGTAACATGTCTTTGGCTCTCTCTTTTTGTATATACATGAGTGTGCGATTGCACCATTCAGCTTTTTCATGTGCATCTTTTGCTTTTGGTTTCAGTTTTTGTTGAGTTCAACTTGTTCATTCACTTCCTTGAACAGACCATCTCTATAGAAATTTATTTTTAGAATTTTAAAATCCTTCCCATAAAACCCATTCTGTCACCCTACATTGTGGCAAAAACATTTAAATCTGTAATGATAATCATTCTATTTTCAGTTTAATCTTTCTGTTAGTAAACGTCATTCAGTACGAGATACTTATTGAAGAAATGCTATTATGATCATGATAATTTATAGGGGTTTGCATATTAAAGCACCTGGCTGATGACATGAAATAATAAAGTGAGCATCCACACACTTTAGTCATATTAAGCACCAGAATTTTCATCCTCATTGCAGCACCTGATTGATGACACAAAATAATAAAGCAAGCATCCATACACTTTAGTCAAATTAAGTGTCATAATATGTAATACATGGCCTTAGTTTACAAGTTTAGCTTTCACTTGTCTTATTTGCAAATACATGCAAAGTGCCAAATTTACCATCCAATAGATTTGTCAAATTGTTCAATAGGCTTTTTATAATGCTTTCATCCTTTTACTTGTCTATACATGGACATCTTTATGGAGATAAATAAAGACTTTTATCTTGATTATATGTTGTATTTATTTATGCTAAGCTTGTTAAACTTGATTGTTCTATGTTGAGGTAACCTGAGCATTTATTTTTTTGCTGATAATTTTTTTTGATAAATGTTGTGTGTATGTTCTTAGGTGCCTAGAAACTTTTGAGCAGGTTAAAGAAGAGTACCAAACTCTTGGCAATGCCTTTAATAATATTTTGCGGGTAATATGCTTACATCTTTTCTCTTGTGGTCAATAATTTTGAAGAACATAAATATAGTTTAAATTAGCAAATAGACATGTTAGACTTGTTTAGCCAAATTAATAAATCCTAGCACTTTAATTCATCTTACAGTTTGATTTTTAAAAGTTTGAGCAATTAATACAGCTGGAGAGATATATCATGGCATATGAGAATCGAAGGAATGGCGCTTAGGAAGCTGCTTGAAATGGAATCAAGGACATGGTTATATGAATAAATTAAGGACATGGAATTTGTTTGAGGATATTTTTATTTTGTTGGGTTGTGTCTAAACATCAGTAGTGCTTTTGTTGCGCAGTCTGTTTGAACCTATTAAATATGCATGCTCCTTCAATGGATGGAATTTGAAGTACCATTTATTTACATGTGCAGAGCTGAGATGCTATATCTTATATATCAAGTAATTTAGATTTACATGTTTTGTGTTTTGTGTTTTTTTTTTTCCTTTTTTAAAAACAAATAAAATTTGTGTTTGGATGGCTTTAAAATATGTTTAACAGTTATAAAAAATTTTGAAAACAAAAAGAGTGACAAATTTGCTATAATATTTAAATAAAATGTTTGAATTGTAGGCCATAATGATTTCACTGTGTTACCATTTTGGCTTTTTTTTTTCAATTTTAATAGAAAAAGGTGTTTAAGTAATTTGATCTAATTTTAAAAATTAATGATAATTATATTATTGTATTATTATGTTTGAAGCCACTAGATGTCTGAGTTAATCCAGTTTGTGTGTTTTAGTACAACTTGAAATTTTGGTAATTTTCTAAGGAAGGCGATACTTGGGATATAGATAATTTTGGAATAGAAAATATTTTGGTCGGAGAATTCTCAATTTATCTTAGAAATAAGATTTTCAATTCCAAGGGGATGAAATTAATAACTATTCATCAAAATGAAGAAATAAGCCAAAAGAGTTCTGTTTTTTATTCATTCCTTTGCAATTTCCCCTCTAGAGAATGATGAGACGCAAACATTTCATTTTCTTTCTCCACCTGCAATTTTTGTGGATCAGCCCTCTCTTCTTTCCTTTTCCTATTCTACAATTAGAAATTATATTTTTTTATCTTGCTCCGTAGTTCATCTCGATCAATCTATGAAACTAACATTGACAGCTACATGAATGGTTCGGTGAGTTACTTGTGTGGGAGTTGGGTGCAAGAGACGACTAGTGTGGTGCATCAACTATGGGTGGATTCCGACCATTAGAACCAACTACATATGAGAAAACCTTTATACGCTTGGAGTGTAAAAAGGTTATGGAAGAAGAAATGCACACATTAAAACAAAATAAGGCCTAGGATTTAGTGTCAAAACCTAAAAAGGTAAACCTTATGTCATGCAAATGGGTTTACAAATTAAAAACTGAACTAGATGGGTCAATAAAAAGATATAAAACACAATTGGTTACTCAAGGATTCTCTTAAAAGAATGTTCTCAATTATGATGAGACGTTTAGTCCAGAGGCAAAAGTTACTATAGGAAGCAAGTCTTGAAAGTTATGACAGATGGACATTAGGAATACTTTCCTACATGGAAAGTTAGATCAAGAAGTATATATGGAACAACCTAATGATCTTCGAATTAAGACACATCCTAATCATGTTTGTAAGTTGAAGAAAGCACTCTATTGCCTCAAACAAGCCCTAAGAGCAACATAATATGGGAAGATTGCAGAATTTTGGGTACAAAATGGCTATTGAATACCACCATTAGACTCAAACTTGTTTAACATGGCTAAAAATGGTAAACTTGCAATAGTATTGATCTAGATGGATGATTTGATCATTACTGGATATGATGAAAACAAGATTTGTTAAATTAGAACCAACTTTTCCATTTGATTTCAAATGCAGAAACCTGAAGAGTTGAAACATTTTATTGGGTTTGAGGTTGAGAGAACAAAGGGTGAGATATTATTGTGCAAATAAAAATATGTTTGAGATCTCCTTGACAAGTTTGGGATGTGGGATTGTAAGAATTAAAATATTCAAAACGTGTATAGAGTTTCATTTATCTTATAATAACACATCCATACATTGCCTTTGCAATAATAGTGGCAAGTTGATTTGTGGAAAAGTCGTGAAAGTCTCACTTAGATGCAGTTAGACACATACTCGTGTATGTGAAACGAACTTTTAACTTTGAGCTTTTGTAAAAGAAAGGAGCATCATGTGAGGTAATTGAGCATTGTGATGCTAACTTTGCCAAAGATCATGACACATGACAGTCAACTACTGGTTACTTCTTAGTCTTAGGTCTATAGTAGTATTATGATGCTGTAAGAGACAATCAATAATGTCTCTATCAACCACAAAAGCCAAGTATAAGGCAACGATAATGGCAACTCAAGAAAGTACATGGTTGATACGAGTAATAGGGGATCTTAATCAACCAATAGACAATCCAGTGTAGCTATATAGTGATAATCAATTATCAATATGATAAGCACAAAATCTAGGTTTTCATGCAAAAACTAAGCATGTAAAATTGCATTACTACTTTGTACGTGAAAATGTACTAGTGGGAGAAATTGAAATGGTGTATATCAAAACAGATGATCAAGTTGTTGATATTCACTAAAGGACTTGACACGATAAAGTTTGAGAAGTTTCAAAGATAATTGGACTTGACCACAAGATAACCGGTACATGAGAGTAGTTGATGAGGAGGAATTGTTAAATAACTGCATGGCCTGTCTGGAATTTGCTCCAGCCTTATACAACTTGCAAACTGCATTCCTTATACAAGTTGCAACGGCGTACCAAAAAGCCTGAAGAAAAATCAAAGTTGATCAACTTACTGACGTCAACAACTATAAATAGGCTTAATGCCCAGCCATATGAGAGTGCAAAAAATAGAAGAGTGAGTGTGTGTTAAAGTGTTGTGAGTATCTAGTGAGAGTGTTTTTTGTGTGTGTAGAGAAGTACTGTGAAGTTTGTAGGTGTGGTTTTGTAGTTGTTGGATATTAATAAACTTATTGTTTTATAATTACCACTTTTGCTCTACATGTAGCTTCTTTATCGGTAAGACATTGACCTTTACCTACATCATTCCTTCTCAAAATGCCACCTTTAATTAGGATGTTGCCATTGTATGCTGTGTCTTTATATTCTATCAAGACAGCTAAGGACTTGAATATGCAGTGATGATTCAATGCGGACTCTTTTTCACAATCAAGACACATCCCTTCCATCCATTTATCTCAAATCTGCTCTTCCTTAAATTGTCAAACCATAATCCATTCCTCAATCTCATCTTGCACCTAATTAATTCTTCCAATCTTTCAACATTGAAATGGCTTTTATACCAATTTTGATACTTACCTGGTTCCTCTCCTCTATAATTTCTACTGTTCTGGTACTCCAGCCAAAACAATCACACCAGAGCTTTATGTCTCTACACAATTTCTAGTATTCCAACACAACACAATAGCTATAAAATGGACAAATAAATTTGTGTAATCAAACTTCTCTGTATTAATATTCAGTAAACAACAAAAGTAAAATTCGAATTTCCTTACAACCAAATCGGTTCTTTCCAAGCAATATATACAATGAAACATTAATCCAAAAAATATATAGTTGCATGGCATTCAAGAGGCCAGCTCTTTCGTTCCCTTGTCTCTACTGCTTTTGCTGATATTTTCCTTGCCTCTGTTCCGTTTCACCAGCAACAAAATATCTTTATTCCTTAACTGTCAGACCTCTCTTGTGCTGCCATGTTTCAGCTCCATTTGCTTGTGGTCCATCTCTTGTAATGTTGTGTGTTTGCCAATTGTCTCTCCCTGCTTGCTGCCACCTTTGTTCCTTCCTCCTCTCTGTTGTATTTGTTTTTCCTTCGTATGAGAGACATATAATTGCTGCCTAACAAATGCTTTTATACAGTGTGATCTTATGAATGCTCGATATGTAACCCCATTCAATGTGGATGACATCTTACATTACATATTGGAATATAATTTTGGTACCGTTGAAATAGATAATTTCATTGTTGGAAGCACCTGATTTTTCCCAGTCCATTAATGGAAGGTTTTGCGATATCTGCAGGGTGAATTTTATATTGAAAAGTAATACTAATGTTTTTGAATCTGTGAAATGCAGGGTATTCTGGATCATAATTTTGAGAACATTAGGAGATCACAGACTCAAGGGGATCCTCAGCTTCTTATTGAAGTGGTCACTATGGTCATCAATGATGTTAATGTTTCCATGGCAGAAACAACCGGGCTCATGTACTTGTAAAATTGTGTACCTTTTTTGGTGTCTTAATTAATTTTAAGTAAACATTCTACTGATTTTCTCATGATGATTGTTGTGTTCATCTTTCATCAGGAATGAACCTAAGCTGGACTATGAAACTTTCAATAGCTATCTTCATCAGCTCCAAGGAAGGAGCGCAAGGTAATATTATCAAATTACAATCTGAATAATGGAACTTTGATGTGTATCTGCTTAGTTACTGCATCCTTTTGCATGCAATGTATTGAGAAATTTCTGTTTTATCTATATGAATGGGATTTGATGCATAACTGAAATGATCAGAAGCGTTCAATGATAAATTATTGGCTGTGTGTTTGCACAGCATGTGCTGAGGGTTTCTAAACATGTATGTAGAAACACCTATTAATTAGCTGAGGGAAAATCTCATATTTGTATGCATTTGCATGAATGAGTTACTACTAATTACATGTAGTATTATGTATATTGCAACAAAGTCAAGATTTTGTCAAGATATGGTATTGATATGCATATGCACAAGGTGGATGTAGCACATGGTACATTCACAAAAATATTGGAAGCAGTCATTTATAACAAGTACTCTGACTACAAGCTTCAAAGCTTTTTGGTTTTAATCGGTCTTGGAACTTAATTATCTTAACTACTTGCAATCAGCTCCTCAAAATCTTGGCTTTTGGCTCTATCTAAGCAGTAATTAATGAATCAAGTTAATAAAGATATAATCAACCGTGTTTTTGGTGTACATTATTCATATGTTGATTTCGATATGATTGTTTCACTTCTAACAATGTTTCAGAAATGATGTGTACTTTGTTCTTAGTACTAGTTGGCTGCTAATACTTGTCAATACAATGTGGATGTCACAAAGCAATTTGTTCTAAAACACTGTTGAAGATAGTAAACGGCATTCTCTATATAGAAATCAATTGTATAGAAATCAATCTCAAATTGATTAATTATAACCAATGATATGAAGTCCTTCTAAATTTGATGCCTTAATTAGGTGTGTATATATAGCAAGTTTGGGTCGTCAGCCGTTTTGCCTTCCGGGTAGATTCTTCACTGTTTAATTCCATTGTACTAGCAATGGCACATTGATACATAATTTCTGCCTTTGAAACTACGGCATTGGTGGCTGCCGGATCGCTGCAGCTTGTCGTGACACTTGACAAGCTATTGAGGCCAGGGACAAGGAAGGCAAGAAGTGTCATTCTCTCTTGAGCAAGCTTCTTCACAATAGAGGAACATGTCTTTGGCTCTCTCTCTTTTGTGATTGCACCATTCAGCTTTTTCATGTCCATCGTTTGCTTTTGGTTTCCCTTTCTGTTGAGTTAAACTTGTTCATTCATTTCCTTGAACAGAAGCCATGTCTATAGAAATTTATTTTAGATTTTTGAATCCTTCCCAAATGACCCATTCTGTCACCCCAAATTGTGGCAAAAATTGCAAATACTTGGAAACTGTCAAATTTACTATTAGATAAATTTGTCAAACCGTTCAACAGAATTTTTCTCCTGCAAAAATCAATTCTCGAAAATATAGCATTTTATAATTCTTTCATCCTTTTACTTATATGGACATTTTTATGGAGATAAATTAAGGCTTTTATTTCGTTTATATGTTGTATTTTTTTTTTGCTTATTTTGTTTAACTCGATTGCTCTGTGTTGAGATAATTTGAGTACTTTTTTTTTCTCATAAATTTTCCTAATAAAAGTTGTGTACATTGTTAAGGTGCCTAGAAACTTTTGGGCAGGTAAAACAAGAGTACCCAAACTCTCCGTAACGCCTTTAATAATATTTTGCAGGTAATATGCTTCTACCTTTTCTTTACATAGACATATATATATATATATATATATATATATATATATATATATATATGGAGGCTCCATCCAATCATTTTCGTGTAAGTTTAGCCAAATTAATAAATCCTAGCACTTTAACTCATCTTACCATTTCATTTTTTTAAAGTTTGAGCAATTAATGCAGCTGGAGAGATGTATCATGGCATATGAGAATCGAAGGAATGGCGCATAGGGAGCTGCTTGAAATGGAATCAAGGGCATGGAATTTGTTTGGGACTATTTTTGTTTTGTGGGTCTGTGTCTGAACATCTAGTGCTTTTTTTTTTGGTAAATGCATCAGTAGTGCTTTAATTGCAGTGTGATTGAACCAATTTAATATGCTACTTTGGTTGAAGAATTCTCAATTTTTGTCTGAGAAATAAGATCGATAATCAAACCCAGGCGCAAAATGGAGAAATAACCAAAAAGAGTTGTTTTTTGATTGATATTCCTCCGCAATCTCACGTCTAGAGAATGAAACATTACAGTTCTTGCACCAGCCCTCGCATCTCTGTTTTCCCGATATTCAGAATCCAATACCTTCTCACTTCCTCTGGATTTTCGTCATCTGCTCTCCTCGCTCCTTTTCATTTGACTTTCTGTCTTGCTCCTTAATTCATCTACATTAAGTTCATGAAATCTTCAGGATTTCTGCTTTTTGCAAGCATTTCGTTCTGCCCACACGACCATGTTTCCTCTCTAATTCTATAATCTAAAATCTTTAATTTCTTCCCACCTTCTGAATCTGTTCGAACTTCTGACTCTGCTTTTCCTAGCACCCTCAATACTTTCTTTTTCATCACCTTTCCCCAACAAACAACCCATTGCCACATGAGGCAGTGACGTGTTTCCTTTTGGTGCCTCTTGGTTGGTACAGGGCCTACAGAGCCAAGACCTCCAACAGAGGAGACTGATTTTGATTGACTGAGAATTTGGTTATTGGAAATTAAAGGAATGACCCTACACATCTCACAATGTGATCACAATTGATTCAATATAGGTTTAGCACAGTAGCACAATTAACCTAAACAAAATGCGTTGCTGTAAACTAAAATATTCATATCCAAACAGGGCATCAGCTAGATGGTTCCACCATTTCATATGCCACTGTGAAAGCAATTATCAACACTGGCTGGCTTAAAAAATTCCATCATCATTTAGATATGCTTAAAAGTAACAATTATAACTGAAATGTTTGACCATAACTCATCAGCTAAACCAAACTTCCAAGAGTTACAACAACCTCTAAAATGGTAAAACCATATCCAACTACAGACCAAAAACTTGTAACATTTAAATAAAAGCATTAATGACCAAAGATAAAAAGCCTTCATACAGCAAAAACCAGTATTCTGATCTTAGTCGAAGAGGCTAAAACCCATATCCTGCACAAAATGAATGTTAACGATCAGGCAAAAAAGAAAAAACTATTCTTAAAAGCCAACTGAGTTACAAAACATGAGCTAATATTTAATAAAATAAAGCCATATAAAAGCTCTAATTCATTGAAATATAACTCACATCATCAGACTCTTCTTTCTCTTCCACCTTCTCTTCTTTCTTTGCCTCGGCAGCAGGGGCTGCAGCAGTAGCACCTCCAGCAGCAGGGGCTGCAACTGCAACACCACCACCAGAAGGCACAGATGCCAACTTCTCCCTTCCGGATGCAATTAGCTCAGTGATATCCTTGCCCTTAACTTCAGACAACAGCAACTCTAGCTTGTCATCATCAGCATCAGCTCCAACTGCCAAGCAGAACTTTCCAATAACTTAATATAACAACCAAATAATTACCCTTCCACAAAGAAACTGAACATCAATTTAGTTTTTCAAAATGATCACAATGAATACAAATTGAAGTTCCATGTCCATCAAAAATATTACCTTCATTAAAAAGGATGAATATATTTTTCATTTTCAAATTACTTGAGTGAAAATCTTGGTTGCTTCACCGTTCAGATGTTGGTAAACAAATTTTGCACAAACATTTTCAACAACCTTCAAAATAGTTAAAATTTTGGTAAATGAGATCTGACAACAGTGTTGCTAGTGTTTTAAAAAACATTATACAAATATATTAACATTTTAGGCTTCTTCCATTCTCAAATACTTTTTCAGAAAAACTACACACAGCATTTTCAATCTAATCAACACTAAATCCAATTATCCATTTTCATTATCCAAAATTTATTTAAAATTAAGAAACCAAAAAACTAACGCTCTCTACAGATTCTTGAATATTTCCTCTAATTTGTACAGCTGAAAACAATACGAACTTAAAAAGATCAAATAAATTGATTCAAAAACGATTAGCTAGAAAAGCAATAACAGATTACATAGTATTATATTTCCATAGACAATAGTATGCAGTATTAAAAAAAGTACCTGATCCAAGAATATGCTTCAAATCACTAGCCGTTGGGCAGGTGTTGCCTCCCAAAACAGCAAGCAAATATGCGGCGATGACCTTCATTTCTGCTCAAAACGACACAAAACGGGATCAAATCAGAATCACACGCTAGTAAAAAAAACATAGAGATAAATACGTATTAGTCATTGAGTAACAGTACTTGAGAGTGGTGGGGCGAGATGAGAAGACTGGTATCGACGGCAAAGGCTGAAACCTGCTCTAGGGGTTGTAAAAGACTTTGGTGATGCGTGTATTATATATTTATATATAGCTAGGGTTTTGTTTTGGATGATGGTTGAGTTTGATCAAATCTTGACCGTTCAATTCCGTTTCCTTCACTGTTTGGTTACATGAATATTTAAACCCTCGCCATGCTTAAAGATCGATTCTCTTTAGCTTCACCATTCTGTTTTCGCACGTTTTGACAAAAATATATTTATAAATTGAGTAAATAACATTGTCCCACCCAAGTTTTAGCCCAAGATTCTTTTTCCCTTAGTTAACATAAATAACATTTTTTCACCCCAGATCAAATTTTATTTGAAAAAACCAACAATATAAAAGTAAAATAATAAATTTATGGTCCATTAATTTTTTTAAAAAATAATTGTATTATAAATTAGTTTAAAACATTTTAAATATAATAATTTAACATTTCAAAAGGATTAAAAAACTTATAAATTAATCTTTATAATTTTTTGAAATTCTAATTTATTTTGAAATTACTATATAATTCTAATAGTTAAAATATGATATATAAATCTCTAATTTATTGTATTTTTTTAAAAAAGTTTAGATATAACAGTCATTTTAAAATTAACAAGTTTTTAAAATTTTCAAAAGAATCTTAAATTTTTTGAAATTTTTAATAACCTTTTAAAATTTTAAATTTTCAGAAATTACAGTTTAACCTTGATATATGCTCACATAACAAATACATCTTTTTACATAAGAAGAAAAAAGGAATGAAAATAAAGTGAAAGGAAAATAAGTATTTTTTATATAATTTGGATATTTAAAGGGTTTTTTTTGGTTAATTTATGGTTATGTGATTACTTTAAAAATAAAATAGTAAAAATAAATTAATTAGTTCAAATTTTAATATTATCATTTTTTTTATTTTGAGTAAAAAAGTGTTATCTTTACTTAAATTTGGATTAAAAAATGATATATATATATATATATTAATTAGAGTTAAAAAGGTAATCTATGACCAAAACTTTAAGTGGTACAATATAATTCACTCTAATAATTTTAAAGCTTTCAAATAAGGTAAACATAACTTGATTTGACTTGGTAAAAAACAATTCAATATTAGACAAATGGTAGATCTAACTTAAACATATAAAAACAATTACGTAATAATTTTAGTTGATGTTGAAGTATAAAATTATAGTAGTGAGAAGTATATCAAATTGTGATATACAATATATATATATATATAAACGGTTAAGATAATATTTTTAAGGTGTTTTATTTTGTTAAAATTATTTTTTAATGTTAAAGCAACTAAAATAACATGTTTATAAGATCGTAGGAATAATTAACACCGTTAAATCTCTCTCTTCGTATTGTTTTCAGATTTAGAGGATTTTGACTTTATTTATAAATTTAGGTCGCGTTTATAGAATAAGATAAAAATCGAAGGGCAATTCTGTCATTAAGTAATGTCACTGAAAAGAGCGGGAAAATGCCCCCGCCTCCATTCATAGCGCGGCAGTGTTGAGTATCAGACTCAGAGTAGAAGGGCTGGGCAGAAACCCTATCAACGAAAACAGAGACAATGGACGGTCGAAGATGGGAGCGTCGAGACCCTAGGGGCGCCAAGAAGCAGAAGCTGATTCGCAGCGCTGAAGAGGAGCTTGAGTCAAAGCTTGGCTACGATCTGTTCTCGGAAGGCGAAAAGCGCCTCGGTTGGCTGCTCACTTTCGCTTCTGTGAGTCAGTTAATGATCCTTCTAATTGCCAATTCATTCACTTGTTTGACCAATTTAATTTGGTTCATTTTAATATTTCATTTTATAGGAACATTTAATTTATGATTTTGTATAAACTGTCTTTATGAATGTTATTAATTTATTTGTTCATTATTACAGTTTAATTTCTGTTATTGATTTTTTTTAATTTTTGACCGTAATTTGCAGTCATCTTGTGAGGATGAAGACAGCCACAAAGTCTACAGTTGCGTTGATCTCTTTTTTGTTTCTCAGGTGAATTCCTTTTGTTTTACTAGGAAGCATTTGACAGATGCTTGATAAATTATTTATAAAACATGTGTTTGCGGTAGTTGATAGATGTGAAATCATTTAACTATGTATAAGCATTGCAGGATGGTTCTACTTTTAAGGCAAAGTACAAGTTCCGTCCTTATTTTTATGCAGCAACAAAGGTATAATTCGAGAATTTTAATTTGAACGAATCTTTTTAATGCTTGTACAATAAATAGCTTTTGGTAGATGATGTTGATGATAACCCTACAATGATCAACTCATTACAGGACAAAATGGAAATGGATGTTGAGGCATATTTGAGGCGACTCTATGAAAGTCAGATTGTTGATGTTGAAATTGTGGATAAAGAGGACCTTGATCTGGTAAGTTTTGTTTTCCCAACATGACAAACATTGTTGCTTTTTCATGTATCAAATTTTGGTAACCCATTGTTTTGAGTGTGGAAGCTGGAAGAACAGATCAATACAATTTTTTGAAAACCTTCAATTATGATGGATGAATGATGCTACATTTTCAAACTAAAATTTCCATTCAAGATATGAATATCATGAGTTTGAAACTAGTTTCAGAAGTATACAGAATATACCTGACCATTGTTAATTTGTTGCCTGAGAATGTGAATAGATTCTGAAGTTTAAATTTAGCCTATGCAAACTGATGAGCTCTTGGATTTTTTACAAAGAGACCACTAGATTTTATGCTTATTATCTTTGTCTTTTGATTACTTCAATGAAGTGAGTACTTTTCTTGTGAAAATTGGGGTATGTACTGCATAATTCCCATTATCAATAACCATACTCATGAAAGAGTTGATCATATGTGGTTGGATAAAATTGTGTAGCATATTCATGTATTCTAATTGTAATTTTATAAGTTTGCACTGACAGATTTCTGGGAGTAAATAACTTTCTTTTCTGCAGTTTTACTTGTGTCTATCATATTGGATTTGTCTAGACTGATTAAGCAGGTTTCATGGTTATTGTCTGGAATAATGCAATGGTTCATTCTTTTGCTGTGTGATTGTTAAGCATGTACTGCTCTAAATGAATCTCTGATTGTTTATTCTGCTCATGGAACAGAAAAATCATTTATCTGGATTGCGCAAGTTTTATTTAAAAATATCTTTTGATACTGTTCAACAATTAATGGATGTGAAGAAAGATCTATTGCGTGTTGTTGAAAGAAACCAGGCAAAGTTTGATGCTGTAGAAGCATATGAGTCCATATTAACAGGGAAACGGTAAGGCTTTCTAGTCTTGAATTTTGTATAAACATATGTTATTCATCAAATTTTCTTTCGACTTTTCTCATTTGTTTCTTTGTTTTTTGTTATCATTTAATTGATCAGTTGCATCTAGTTTTAAATGGGAATCATTTTATTTGACCTTAATTTTGACATTCTGACTAGCAGAGAGAACAGACCTCAAGATCTCCTTGATTGCATTGTTGATCTCCGTGAGTATGACGTTCCTTACCATGTCCGCTTTGCAATTGACAATGGTAATTTCTTATCTTTCTTTTTTCTGTGAGTTTCCAAAGTGTTTATATCACTGCTGAAGTTCTAATTTAAAATGCATATTTACTTTTCTGACACCAAGTATTTCATGCTGCTCAGATGTGAGATGCGGACAGTGGTATGATGTAAGTGTATCTAGTACTGGTGTTATACTTGAGAGGAGGACTGATCTTTTGCAACGTGCTGAAGTTCGTGTTTGTGCATTTGATATTGAGACCACAAAGCTTCCTTTGAAATTTCCAGATGCAGAATATGATTCAATAATGATGATATCATACATGCTTGATGGACAAGGCTATTTGATTATAAACAGAGAGGTACTTATGGTTTTTGTTTTTCTGTTATCACTTATTCAAGAATAACATTTTCAGATTTTTATAGTGCATAGCTTGTATTCTGACTTCAGATTGCAAATTTGTGAGTCTGCAATGGTGGTTTGTTACCTCTAGACACTTACATATGGTTGTTACTTATAACAACTTTTTAATCAATGAATCAAAACATAATTTTTCCTCCATTTTCAAGGCTCTAGAATTATTCATACGCATCAATGTTTTACCATCCTGATCCTTCTAGATATCTGTTGTTGCTGTTTATGAGGGTGTCATTTTTTTGGGTTGTAAGTCATTTTCTCAGTTGTTATTGATTGAAAAATTTCTTGGTTGACTTAGTTTCAATTATTCTTGTTGCATTATCTTCAGTGTGTCGGGGAGGATATAGAAGATTTAGAGTATACTCCAAAACCAGAATTTGAAGGGTGTTTCAACGTGACAAATGTGACAAATGAGGTAATCCTAGGTTCATTATTTGTTTTTTCATGTAGTATTATCAGGATGCTGATGCATATAATTTCATTTTCATAATAAAATTAGCTGTTTCTTGCAGGTGGAACTTCTTAGACAGTGGTTTGCTCATATGCAAGATGTCAAGCCTGGTATTTATGTTACATACAATGGTGATTACTTTGACTGGCCATTCGTTGAAAGTAGAGCAGCTCATCATGGGTTTAAATTGAGTAATGTATGTAGCCTATCCCTGTTTGTGACATCTACATAAATGATGTAATAAGTTTGTCCTTCAGATTGTTTAAAATACTAATAGAAATGCTTAATCATCTGCATGAGTTTTGGTTTTATGTTTCTCTGTTTTTTTTGGTTCTGGGCTCTAGTATTCATATTCATTCTGTTTAATAGTATATAAATGAATTTAGCATTACAATTCCAGGAAAATTGTGCATCATATTTTATGTCAAGATTATTTGACTTTGTGTTGTCTTTGCAAGAGTTAGTGTCTGGATGAAGTTTTGCAATTCACTGGTTCCATTCAGAGATTATTACTTCCATACCACTACGACTAAGGCGTTTGGATTCCAATCCTTTCTATATATAATGATCTTAGAGACATTTTGTGTTGTGATGAATTTTTGCAATTGACTGGTTTCATTCAGAGATTAGTATTTTCCATAGTAATTGGACTGAGGTGTTTGGTTACCAATCTTTCTATGTCTAAGGTCTTAGAAACATTTTGTGTTATGATGAATTTTTACAATTGACTGGTTCATTCAGAGATTAGTATTTTCCATAATAATAGGACCATGGTATTTGGTTGCCAATCTTTCTATATCTAATGATCTTAGAGACATTTTCATTTTGGCTCTACTGAAGAATATGTTTAATTTTTAGCACATGTTAAATGTTTAACTTACTATTGCTTCATATTTTATTTCCTTGTTTATCTTTCAGGAGCTAGGATTTCAATGTGACAAAATTCAGGGGGAATGTCGTTCGAAATTTGCTTGTCATTTAGATTGTTATGCGTGGGTCAAGCGTGATAGTTATCTCCCTCAGGGGAGCCATGGCCTAAAGGTTGAAATGTCCAATCTTGGTTCACCTCTATTAATTAGTTTAGCTTGTTTTTGTTGGATGCATAATTAATAAAGTTAATTGCTGTTTTCAAGTGATCTATCAAACAATTAACATTTATAGTTTCTGTAATATTTCTTATCACTTATTAACTAAAAGAAGTGTTGAATTTTCAAGTAATGGATCTTTCCTTTCTTATTCGCTGGAAAAGCTGATTCATGCTTCCTTTGGATTATATGTCAGTATGTTACAAAGGCAAAGTTGGGCTATCAACCATTGGAGGTGAATCCAGAGGATATGGTTTTCTTTGCAAAGGAAAAGCCTCAGGTTTGTGGCTTTTTCAAATGGTTTATGAGTTGTTTACCTTGTTGTTTTGCCTTCCAGATTTTTTTCCTATCTGTCTACTGGAGATGGAATTTGCTTACTAGACTACTATTACAAAATGTGGACTTTAATAAGTGACTGCAACACTGTTTAGGAATGGTAGGCAAGACCAAATTTGTTAACCTTGTATTAACAGCTTCCATTTGGTTGTAAATTATAAGAAAACTTTCTTGTAGTGAATACTTGATTTTGTAATATATCAAGTCATTTTTTAAGAGTGATTTTTATACTTTCTTTTTGGAAGTATGATTTTCATACTTTTGGTGCTAATTTAACGTTTGTTTTCCTTTAAACAATGAGGTACCGTTTCATAATGTTTTTTATGTGTAATTCTTAGTGTAATTTTGTGATGAAAAAGGCTTTTATTTTCACATGCTTCTGATGATTTTCTAATGATTAGCATGGCTGTATGAGAGAGTTTGTTTCAAGATTTTTGTATGTGTTGCTATGCTTTCTAAGCAATAATAGTGACCATTACCATACTCCTTTTCCCTGTTGATGTACATCACGAATGTTAGTTACAATTTACTGGACTTCTCCAATTGCTTATCTATGCAATTTGTTTGAGAAATTGTTTCTGATACTCTGTTGCTGAAAACCGTGTGACAGATGATGGCTTCCTATTCTGTTTCTGATGCTGTTGCAACTTATTTCCTGTATATGACCTATATTCACCCCTTCATTTTCTCTCTTTCCACCATAATTCCCATGACACCAGATGAGGTTTTGCGCAAAGGTACTGGGACCCTATGTGAAATGCTTCTAATGGTTCAGGTTTGTTGTTGTGCCCATTTACCCTGAAGCTTTTGTAAGTTTTCTTCCATCTGTACTCCAATTCTGTGCTTGTTACAGGCATACAAAGCAAATGTTATCTGCCCTAACAAACATCAATCTGAGCCAGAGAGGTTTTATAAGAATCACCTTCTTGAGAGTGAAACATATATTGGTGGTCATGTGGAATGCCTTGAAAGTGGTGTTTTTAGATCTGACCTTCCTACTGGTTTTAAGCTTGATCCGGCAGCCTACGAGGCAAGTGATTTTCATCTGTCTTATTTTTTACTGTACTATTGAACACACACTCTCTCAATTTTACCATACATTGGAAAGTGCTTAAGAGCTGGATGGATCAATTGGTGCACTAATTTAATATGTTGTCTGGGACTGTAAATTGTATAAATTCATTTGCTAAAATTGAAAATGCTAATATTTCTGGTGAAATTCAAAGTCTCCTCTATTCAGCAAATTTGTTCTATTTCACTAGTTTATCTTAAGATGGACCAATGTAGTAGACAAATTGGTCATCTTCATAGGAAAATGGATCTTTCTGGTTTGATGGACTTATCTACTGTTCAAGATGTTAATTTATGGAAGTGAGAATTCTTGTTCTTCTGTATTCATCAGTTCTGGGGTGATTTTGTTGGTTTATGGGATTGTTGCCTTGGGAAAATTGCTATAATTTGTACTTTAACTGGTTGATCTTTATTTTTCTTATTTTTTATGGATACCTGGTCCATATCGGTATCTTGTCATTTTGACCTCAATAAAAAAGAAGAATTTTCTTTCATCTTTTAGGAATCAAGCAAGGTTGTTTGTAGTGAAATGTTATTTGGTTAAGTGGTCAAAAAACTTTATTTTCTTAAACTCTAATTATGTTAGAGTGTAAGGAACATTTCCCAGTGGCAGGATTGTTTCACTGCAACCTCAATATTCAGTATGACATATAAGTGATGTTAAGACTGAAATAATACTGCCAGGTGCTTATCCTAAGATTAAGCGTTTAGGTCAAGTGGGAACTTACAATTGAGAGTCTAAGATATGATGAACATTTTAAATTTACAAATTTGTTTCAAATAGCTGGTTGTTTCAAATAAGTGGAAACATTTAGAAATAGGCTTTAAGACTATTTTAGCTGCTCACATTTGTGAATGCATATGCTTCCTTACATCAAATTCTTGTTACTTTGACCACTATGGGCTTGTATTGGTGAATAATTATGTTAATATTTTTTATTCATAAATTTATTGACTAACTTTGAAGCACTTTCTATATGCAGCAATTAATCAAAAACCTTGATCGAGATTTGGAATATGCTATAACAGTAGAGCACAAAACGGACCTGGAATCAGTCTCCAACTATGATGAAGTGAAGAATGATATATTGGAAAAGGTGATGAAATTTTGTTCGCAAGCCACTGATGTTTAGAACTTTCCACTGATCTAAATTTCAGTTATATTGGTTGTTTCAGTGTCTTACATGTTAATTTTTGTTCATGTTTTTTTTTTTTTTTGGTGGAAGCGATTCCTTTCTGTGATTTTGCTTATAGGAAACAAGTCTTGAAGTGTTTAGTTCATAGGATATATGATGCCAAAATCTTCATTAATTTTGTCTTGAAAGTATTCCTATTCCTTCTTCTTGCATCAATATTGTGATTTACTTTGTTATTTTCCTGATTCTTGACTATGAAATATGAATATGCTATGTGCTGGAAAGTATTTATTATTTGTCTCTAAATTATTCCATTGGCAGCTTTTGAGGTTGCGAGATGAGCCTGTGCGTGAAGAATGCCCCCTTATTTATCATCTAGATGTGGCTGCTATGTATCCAAACATTATTTTAACAAATCGGCTCCAGGTATGCTTGTAAGGATAAGATGCCCGTGACTAGGTTGAGTGAGACCAAGAGATATAGATTAGATTAGTTGTAGAATTTATTGGTATGGTTAAGATTGTGTCTGATGTATTTTTACTATTTTAATAAATATAATTATCTTCTTTTTCTATAATTTTTATTCTTTTTAAGAGCTATCTTCCTTGGTATTTTGTTAAAGAAACTTTTCTGTCCATCCCTGCCTTCTGATTCTGCTAGAATTATTTTAAAAGGTTTAGTCTACCTTGTAAATGTTATATTTGTTGTCACTGAGTTCTCTCCCATGTGCCAAATAATTTTTATTCATATTCAGTGAGGTTTCTTGTCCAATTCCAGCCATCATCCATTGTAACGGACGAAATCTGCACTGCATGTGATTTCAACCGTCCAGGCAAAACTTGTCTCCGGAAGCTTGAATGGGTTTGGCGTGGAGAGATATTTATGGCAAAGAGAAGGTCATTTTTCAGTTTCTATTGTTAAGAAAACTTTTCCTTTTCTTTTTTTTATAAGCAAAAGTCTCATTGATAACTGTGCTTCCATATAATTTTGAACAAATTCAGTGATTATTATCATTTGAAGAAGCAAATTGAGTCTGAGTTTGTTGATGGCACCAATGGTCATTTGTCAAATTCGTTTCTTGACCTTCCAAAGACAGAGCAGCAATCAAAACTCAAGGAGCGTTTAAAGAAATACTGTCAGAAGGTATAAGATGTCCATAATGGACTTCTTTGTATAATTAATGCATGCTATTCTAAAATTTTGTGTGTTCCTCAGGCATATAAACGTGTACTTGACAAGCCAGTCACTGAACTTCGAGAAGCAGGGATATGCATGCGGGAAAATTCATTTTATGTTGACACTGTTCGCAGGTAAGAAGATAAATTTTGACAAACAATATGACTTTGCATGTTCATTTTTTAGTTAGATAATTTTTTTGTGCAATTTTCTCTCTTCAGTTTTTGTTGATCTTAACTGTTCAAAACTCTTATGTAGAATAGGCAGTGTTATTATTTTACTTTTGGTTGCTATTATATACTAAATGGATAATTTTTCTTTTTGAATGGTCCAAGCTTTCGTGATAGAAGATATGAATACAAAAATCTTAATAAGGTTTGGAAGGGTAAGTTGTCAGAAGCAAAGGCTAGTGGAAATTCCATTAAGATAGTAGAAGCACAGGTATTGATTTGTTCTTCTCTTTGTCAAAGACTTTGCAACATGAAGTATATTTGCAATTTCCCATCACTAATTTTTATTGGCTTTGCTTACTGATGCTTTCAGGACATGGTAGTGCTTTATGATTCCTTACAACTTGCTCACAAGTGTATCCTTAATTCCTTTTATGGATATGTCATGCGCAAGTGAGTTTGTGACCTTCCATTGGTTTTGAAATCTTAATATGTTGTTTCATTTATATTCATAGCATTGCTTTTGTCATTATGTTTAAACTGATGGCTGCACATGCTTTTAACCAGGGGTGCTAGATGGTATTCAATGGAAATGGCTGGTGTAGTTACATATACTGGTGCAAAAATCATTCAAAATGCTCGCTTACTTATTGAAAAAATTGGAAAACCACTTGAATTAGACACAGATGGGATCTGGTGTGTTCTTCCTGGATCCTTTCCAGAGAATTTTACTTTCAAAACTAAGTAAGCTTTTGCTCTTCCCTGAATGACTATGTTCAATTTAGTTTTGTCTAGTAACTGAATTGTCATGGCTTTGTCAGTCCCTATAGATCACATATATCATTACTGCTAATACTATTGTATTGCTGTTGTGACCTACTTGATATGATATATTGAGAGCGTTGACCATGATTTGTGAATTCAAATTTCAGAGACTTGAAGAAGCTGACAATATCATATCCATGTGTAATGCTTAATGTTGATGTCGCAAGAAACAATACAAATGACCAATACCAGGTCAGCTTGTAGTCTTTTTCTGTAACAGTATACCTAGCTAGCTTACTTGCAGACGTACTTAAAATTATAATGATGCAACTAGTTTGGATTTCTGAATAACTGTGTTTGTCTGTGCAACAACAATATTCCTTCTCACTGTCTAACCATAATTTTCACCAGACACTTGTAGATGCTGTCAACAAAACTTATGAAACTCATAGTGAATGCTCAATTGAGTTTGAAGTAGATGGGCCATACAAGGTAACAAACATGAGGGTCTATTGCAGATATTAGTTTTTTATGGTTTCAGATTGATTCATTATCTTTTTTGTAGGCAATGATTCTTCCTGCCTCTAAGGAAGAGGGAATTTTAATTAAAAAGCGATATGCTGTTTTTAATCATGATGGAACCCTTGCGGAGCTAAAAGGTTTTGAAGTAAAGCGTAGAGGGGAGCTGAAGCTCATTAAAGTTTTCCAGGTATCCCTTGTGTTCAAACATACCTTGTCTTGTCAAATGTAGATGGTTTTCCCACTATATATCTGGTTAGTTGCCTGCATGCTATGTTCTGGTTTATGCCTCTATAAGTTTCCACCAATGTAGTAAAAGCTGGGTAAGCTGTCAACCTACATTAATCACTATGTTATCAGGATATGAGAGCAAAACAGAATTATTCACCTACGACATATCCAATTAATTGTTTATCTTCGTATTTCAAATTGATTTGTATTTTTCTCTTTCAAGTGATTTCTTTCAATAAGATTGTTTTTATTGGTTAAAATTCCAGATGTTTCGTTTGAGAGTCAAATCTAATCACGCTCCTAATGATGATGATAAAAACTGTCACTGCTATCCCTTCATGCATTCTGACAAGAGTGGGGTTTTAGATCATTATAAGGATACTCTGGTAATAGAACTGTTGGTGGAGGATTCTTTCTGAAAGTGCTTCATGAAACATAGTTTAAACTTCAAAATCTAGTGAAGGCAAGAGATAGTGATTGTGTTTTGGAATCATCACATGTCATGAACCCAGAGTTTATGTCAACTTTGGGAGTGATAAAAGTAACCTTTTTAGTAATCTATTGCTTAGACTGTGTCATTGTTTAAACTCTTCCATTTTTATCGTAATGTTGTCAAGGTTCTTTGGTGCAAAGAGAAACTGCTATTGCTAATGTTATTTGTTATTTAGGTTGTCTCTAAACAATGACATAAGATAAACCAAAGAAAGCAGAAAGGTTATTAGGGATGGGCCCATTCAATATGCCTGGTTATGTGGGTTGATAATGTCCAAGTGGCTAAAGATGCTCTTTTCTAGCTTGGAAAGACTTCCTTTCTTGTTGATTACCTGTCTTTCCTTTTGAATCTGAAGAAGTATTTGTTAAGAAAATCGTGTTTCTGTTTTTCTACCTACGCATATGTACATTAAAAAAATTGTTTAGAAGAATCATTTATCTAATGTTTAACATCTGCTTGACAATTCTGTGTTTCATTTTTTCTGTTGGAAGAGTTCAGACCAGTTATCTGTACAGCAATCAACATTTCATATGTTTTCAGGGTGAACTTTTTGATAAGTTTCTTCATGGGTCAACCTTAGAGGAGTGCTACTCTGCTGTTGCTGCTGTAGCGAACCGGTGGCTTGATCTTCTTGATGTATGTGAAATTATGATAGTGTTTTCATCTTATTGTTGGGAACTGCACTGAGTTCCCAATTGCCTCGTTTATTTTCTTTTTCCTCTTATGTTTTTCTTTCCTTACTTTCTAACCGGAAAAGTTTTTATTTTCATGATTAATCTAGAACAAACAGTGGGGTTAGTTCAGATTTTGTTTTTGTCTTTTCATTTTCTCTTTCAGAATCAAGGAAAAGATATTGCAGATAGTGAATTGCTTGACTACATATCAGAATCTAGCACAATGAGCAAATCCTTGGCAGAATATGGTGAACAAAAGTCATGTGCAGTGACCACAGCAAAGCGTCTTTCCGATTTTCTTGGTGATACAATGGTTAAAGATAAAGGACTCCTTTGCCATTATATAGTTGCATGTGAACCAAGGGTATGTCCTTTGTTTTACGTCAAGGAACACATGAATCATTTACTTTTTTCATACTTAGATGATATCCATCTTCATGCCATTGTTGCTATATGATCTAAATGACCAGTTTTGCTGTCGCAAAATCTATGGACTTTGAGGATGACTTGAAATCAGCACAAGTGTCCATTTTGTACTAAATGTCATTTTCCATTATGGTTCCCTTCTTTGCAACTTATTGCTAATATATATTTCAGTTTCCTTATTTTTCTTTTTTCTTTCAATTGGTTCCTTTTTCAATTAAGTACATTGTGCATATTTTTTGTGGTCTTTAACTATAATAACTAATTTTTAATCTTGTTGTCAATTTTTTATTGCACTTCTGTTTTTGTATTTTATCACTGTAATGCACATATCATCATGCATCTAATTTCCATTTTATTTGTTTCTTTCATGGGTGTTCTATTACAAAAACTCATCGAATTTTAATATGATCAGGGAACACCTGTTAGTGAGCGTGCCGTTCCTGTTGCTATATTTGAGACTAATTCTGGTAAATTGTGTTGTTGTTACAGATTACTCTTCTTTTTACTGCTTCTATGCTAAAGAGGTTTATATTTTGCAGAAATAATGAAATTCTATTTACGCAAGTGGTGCAAGACTGCATCAGACGTTGGCATTCGATCCATTGTTGACTGGTCCTATTACAAACAACGGCTTAGCTCAGCAATTCAAAAAATCATTACTATTCCTGCTGCAATGCAGAAGGTCCTCTTATTCTGTGTTTTTCTTTTTGTGCAACCTATCCATTTTTTAGCCTCTAATGTGAATTTGAATATCTACAGATTTCTAATCCTGTTCCTAGGGTTATTCACCCCGATTGGTTGCACAAAAAGGTTCGTGAGAAGGAAGACAAATTTCGTCAAAGGAAATTAGTTGACATTTTTAGTGCATTGAACGAAGATGATTTGTTAATGAAGACTGGTGATGCTATTATTAATGACCATGTGATCGATGAAAATGTTGAAGATCTGGAAGACTTTCGAAACAATGGTGGTTCAGTAAAGGAATGTAGGCCTATTGTTCGATATTATAAAGTCAATAATGAACAACAAGCTGTCAAGACAACTGGGGAAATAGATAACTTTCCGCAAAAAACTGATCCTAGTGAAATTCTGCTTAAGCAATCTTCATCATTGCAAGAAAATAATGAAAATATTGACAGAAAAATAGATTATCAAGGATGGCTTAAATTAAAGAAGAGAAAATGGAGAGAGAATTTGGACAGGAGGAAGAGGCAAAGGTACATTGTTCTTGATTACCTAGCAAAGGCCCATTTTGGTGTTATGTTACTATTTTATGCAAAACAAGATTAGGTGATCTGAGGTTTTAAATATTTTCTTCCCTTTTGTGTTTGTTAGAGATCTGAAAGCAGTTGTGCAAATTTGAAGACAGCCACTTGCATTTGTTGTGTGCATTTGGAGATCTAGGATTTCATTAACATCATGATCACTATGAGGTCACTCATATTATCAAATCCCTTTTTCCAGCCTCAAAGTGCATTTAGAAGGAATTAAACATGATTTTTTAGCCTTAAAATTTATTTTGTTATGAGTAATCCTACTATTTGTGAAAAAAAAAAAGTAATTAATTTGGTTTTTTTGGCCTACCTATTGATTTCTTGAATTTCTACTTATTACAATGTAGATCAGATTTTCTGTGGGCATCTACATAAACTGTGTATCTGCGTTCTTGATGGGAAGTTGTAGTTTGAGCATTAATTTATTTACCTTTTGCATTCTCTTTTTTAGGTTGAACAATCTAAGGACTTCACACCATGTCAATGGTGTTCCTGAGCGACTAGGTGGTGTTACAAACCATCAAGAAGTTCAGGATAGAGCTTTTGTTGGTTCATATTTTAGGAGGCATGAAGTAACCCTAACACAGGGCCATTGGCAGGTATTGAAATTTCATTTATTGTAAAAAAATCAAGATGGAAGTGTAGTTTGTGACCATTTAATGTTATCACTTTGTGGTTCAGATTATACAATTTCTTCCGAGTTCAGAGAATGGTGTACTTTTTGCTTGGATTGTTGTTGAAGGAATCATGTTTAAGATTCCTATTAACGTTCCAAGGGTATTTTACCTTAACTCCAAAGAATCCAATACAGAAAAGTTTCCTGGAAGGCGTGTCAACAAGGCTCTTCCTCATGGGAAGCATAGCCACAACCTAATTGAGGTATATGTCATGCTTAGTTTTATTCCTCAAGTTAAATTATGATCCCTGTACCCCTTTGTTAATATGATGGTTCTTCTTTTGTTCTGAATTTGAATAGGTTATGATTGACGAAGATATGTTTAGGAAAGAGAGCAAAAAGCTTGCTGCACTCCTTGCAGATCCAGAAGTTGAGGTCAGCATATTAATACATTTATTGGATCTCATTTTGCTAATTTATGCAGATTTGTAATTGGTCTTTTGCATGATGATCTTCAAAGTTATAGTTTTTTCTGGCTGCCTAAGCCATATTATCATTTCATGCTATGTCAGAACATTTTCCTTTGTTTTTCCAACCATTATTTGTGGTTATTTAAAATTTTTTGAAATTAGTTATTGATTTGATATTTACCTACTGATGTGCTAAGTGAAAGGCCCCAATTTCTCAAACATGACTTACTATCTAACTGTATGATGAAAATAGAAAACAATATAGTCTACTAGATTCAATAAACTAGGAATCAAAATTACTCCAAACACCATTGGAGCAAATAATTCATAAGGAAAAATCAACAAAAAGTAAACAATATGTTTTTGGTAAATTATGATTCATTCTTGCATGTGTGATGTATAATTTCCATCTTCAACTATAAAATTACGTAAACTTTTTCATCTATTATTTTGGCAAACTATCATAAAATCCTGATTTTCCCCTTACTGTTAATTTCAGTATTGCTGATATTATTGATGTGTTAGTTCTTTTTAGTTGCTCTTATCTCTTAATGGAATTTGAAATATTCTTGTCATACTTTTCTTTGAATTAATTGCAGAATCTTTGGGAAAAAGAAAAAGCAAATTAGATATAAGCCTTAATCACAAGAATAAGAATACTAGGACTTGGACTAAATTATGAGTACGCTTTGGGCAATTATTATGCATTGGCATTTTGTCTTATGTTTTATATATCTATATGATTAGGTTTTGTTTGATAGTGTGGAAAATTTTGATTAGGGGATATATGAAACAAAGGTGCCACCGGAGTTTAATGCTATTCTCCAGATTGGTTGTGTATGTAAAGTAGATAAATCGACTAGGAAACGAAATTCCAAGGATGGTTGGAGCCTGAACGAGCTGCACATGAAGACTACAACAGAATGTTCTTATCTGGAGCATTCAGTCTCTTTCTTCTACTTGTATCATAGGTAAACCTTGTATCATATGGATATGTCTACGTGATCTGTATGTGTTATTTAATGGCTTCTATTGATGATTCAAAGCAATGGTAACTAATATTTTGCTAGGAAAAAGATCTTCTTCCTCTGAATGGTAACTTCCATTTCTTAAGATCTATAATGAGCTTAAGCTGTTGTTTAGGGCTTTTCCATCAATATTTTAAATAAAACGCATGAATTGGGATATGACAAGCAAAGGCAGACTAAATTTATTTTGATACAAGTAGGTATTTATTATGTATGTATTATCCATATTGGACCTATGTGATATACATTATATTATATACCCTTTCACTTTTATTTTTAAAACCTAATATGAGACTTATATATTCTAAAACTTTTCAAGTGCAATTGGGCTACTAGTTGACATTTGTCATGTATGAGCCGAGCCATATAAATTTGGGTTAACAGGAGTTGAGTTCTAATTGTTAAGATTACTTCAACCAATCTAACTTAGATACTCATTACATTATATATCATTTCATTTTTATTTTTATTTCTAATGTGAGATTTCCATATTCCAACACTAAGCATGGAGCAAGTGGTTGTTAGATGCCTTTTTACGGTATAAATAACTGCAATTGTAGGATCATTACCATGTAATATATATGTCCTCTATCATTTAGTTTCTATCGATTATGAACAACTTGATATATTTTTTTAACAGTACATTAGTTTTTCGTTACTAATTGTCTAATCATGTTATAGCTGATAAATAAAGGATTGAGGACATAAATTCCCCTGATTCTGCTATCATGCTTAACCTTCCTTTTGTTGTCATGCATGTTATCTACTTTATCTTGAAGAAAAAAAGAAAAAAAGCATTGATATGTTTGTTTTTTTTTTTTTTTCTTCAGCATCTCTGAAGGACGAGCTATATGTGTTGGATATTTTCCTACATCAAGAACAATAACAGTTGTGGTAGTTAGTCCTCATCAAAATCGAGAATTATCACCGTCCCTTCTTGAAAAACAATTCCGTGAAGCGTGCCAAACTTTGTCCACTGAATTGCCTCTGGGGGATCGATTAGTGTTCAAGGTGAAGTTTTAAGGGCTTCTCTATTTTATGTTTACTTGAAGCATTCTTATAAATGTTCTACTTGTTTGATAATTTCAGGTTGATTATGTGGGATCTGTCAAGGATGCTGAAAATATTTTACAAAGAGCAATAAGTGAAAACAGGTTACCTTCTGTTTTTTTCTTTTCTGAATATTCAGAGGATGATATTTGGTAAAACTTCTGCGTTTTGAATTTTAGGAGTTCGGTTTAGCATCAAAGTTTCTAATAATCACATATCTTTCAAAAACTACCTATAATGGATGTGTAATGAATATGGCTTAATTCTTGGAGAGTTTGTGAAGATTGCCAACATTGTGCTGTTTTCTTTGGTTTTAATTTTGGTTAAATATGACATAGAAAATCTTGGAAGTAGCTGTCTCTCTTGACTAATGGTTACAATAAATATGGTTATGTGTTTAGGATTTTATGAATTGATTGAAAGTTTCACTTCTTTATTGCCACTTCAAGTGGTCCTTTTGAGGGTGATCAACTCCTAGATATTCTGATTTCCCTTTTAGTTGAGAAGTTAAAATGATATTCTTTTCACTCATTTTCTGTTTAGATTTTATTCTATTTTTATTTTCACTAAGGCAATTGAAGTTGCCTGATGATTATATTGGATGACAGACATGAACATTGTGGACCTACAATTGCGGTTATTGAATGCCCAAACTCTCAATTATTGAGGTCTGGTATACGGGTTCTTGATGATTTCCCTTGTTTGAGCATCCCTGCTAATGCTCGTGATAGTCAATATCAGGTAGAACTATTCTTAATTAATAGTTGCTTTACATGGATGTGCTAACGTCCACATATAGAGATTGTCAATGCACCTGATCAAGTTCATACTTTTGCTTGACATTATGCTCTTTACAGGTTCTTGGTTGGCAACAAAATGCTGCAAAAATTGGAATGCATCGTTGTGCTGCATCAACTCAGTGGTTCAATGAAAGAATTTCTCTTGCAAAATATGCTCATGTAAAAATTTAAATTCATGGTTAACATGCCTGCCTGAGGATTGGTAATATGTATATGAACTCACTTTATTTGTTGGGTTAGGTGCCATTGGGAAATTTTGAACCTGACTGGCTCATGTTTACTGCTGATGTCTTCTTTTCCAGAGCATTACGTGATCAGCAGCAGGTACCGGAAATTTTCACATAACTTTAGTTTAATTTCTTTAATTTTAAATAATTTGTTGACATGAGGCTTTTTGAAGTCTTCGGATGGCTTGATCGCTAAGATAGTAGTGCTTTTGTCATTCTGGTTATAAAAATACGTCTTTGCATTTTCTTAGAGTTTGTCTTTCTTCAGTTTTAATAGTTTGCCACTATCATTCCCATTAATTTTACAAGACAAGTCGAATATTGGTTCTCACAGGTACTTTGGGTATCAGATGATGGCGTTCCAGATTTAGGAGGCACTACTGAAGAAGATACTTGTTTTGCTGATGAGGTTGATTTTGAATAAAAATCTATATGTACTAGGACTGTGAATTTTTTTTTTTTTGGTTTCTTTTTCTAGCTGTGAAAAGAAACTGAAGTTTCTTTCTGCTTGTGATTGTTTTGTTTTATTTCAATTAGAAACATCTTGTTCTTGTGTAGTTTTCTCTGGTGACCTTGGTAGTGTTACTTTGAAATAGGTTCAGCAACCTAGTCTAACATATCCTGGAGCATATAGGAAAGTCGCTGTGGAACTGAAGGTCAACAAAATGTCATTTCCTCTCTCTCTCTCTCCCGTCTCCCTCTCTCTTATTTGTATTTTTTCAGAGAGCGGGGTGGAAGGGGGTCATAGTGATTTAATTAAGTGATCTGATTACAAACATTTTTTGACAGATTCATCATCTATCAGTCAATGCACTTTTGAAAAGCAACCAAGTGAATGAAATAGAAGGAGGTGGTTTCTTAGGATTTGACCAGGATATGAATATGGGATCTCATACTTGTAATGGGCAGTATGGATTTGATGAGAGTACCACATCTGCTCCTGCACTTCGTGTCCTGAAACAACTTATCCAGAGGTGCCTTACAGATGCTGTTACTTCAGGGAATGTATTTGCTGATGCTATATTGCAAAATCTTTATCGTTGGCTTTGCAGGTTGGTCTTTCTTAATATAAGTCACCAATTTTCTTCTTTTACTCATATAATTACTTTTTTACTATTATATTGCAGTCCCCATTCGAAACTTCATGATCCAGTGCTTCATCGAATTCTTCACAAGGTGAATGTTGTAGTGTATCAGTATTTCATCAAGGGAAGTGCTCTTTGAAGAAAAAAAAACCTAATAGTGTAATCTCATAATTTATTTATTAAAAAAACCTAATAGTATAATCTCGTAATTTATTTTCTTTGACAAACTGTTTGATAATACTCGCTGAAATGTACTACTACTGATATTTTTGTCAAGATTTCACATATTCTGTTGCTGTGCAATTTTATTATTTTTAAAATTAATTTTTGTAGGTCATGCAAAAGGTATTTGCGCTGCTGTTGGCTGAGTTTCGCAAATTAGGTGCCACAATAATATATGCGAACTTCTCAAAGGTCATTATAGACACAGGAAAATTTGATTTATCTGCAGCTAAAGCTTACTGTGATAGCTTGCTGAAAGCTCTGCAGACAAGGTTGGTCGTGGCATGGACTTGTTAGATGTTTTCAGTTATCTTCCCCGAAATATAATTTCTTTGTCAATTTGTAGAGAACTGTTCGAGTGGATTGAGCTTGAACCAGTGAACTTCTGGCATTCCTTGCTTTTTATGGACCAGGTTTCATCAATTAAGGAATTATAATGCTTAGCATTTGGAATTATTAGTTTGTTAATAGACCAAGTATAAATTACTTAGTCAATTTATACTTTAATTAATCATTGTTACTTTGATTCCCTAATAGTATAATTATGGTGGAATCCCTGCTCGAACTGATGAAATTGTTGATGATAACTCACAAGTGGATATCGTTTCAAGCTGGAATATTGCTGAATACTTACCCAAGGACATTCAAGTAAGTCAACTTGTTATTGTTTCTATCTTTGTTGATCAGTGTACATGAGATACATTATTATCAGTCTAATGATGCCCTGGATTTTGACTTGTTCATGGATAATGTCTTAGCCTTTCTATGCTACATCTTGGTACTGATCTTGCCAGCCTAATTTCTTCATCAAGTCTTCTGGGCTTTTTGCAGGATCATTTTGTTCTGGTTGTGTCTGAGTTTATGTACATCCCTTGGAGATACGCACTAAAGCAAGCTGTTAGTAGAGCATCTCTGCGGGATGACAACTCAAGTACTCCATCAATCACTGTTGCAGCTGCGGAGACCTTTGATTCACACATGGCAGAATATCTCAAAGGCGAGGTACAAATCAGGGTTGTAGTTGCCAATAATTGCATGGTTTATTAATTCCCTAAAGTTTGTAAGTTGAAATTTGATTGATCTGAATTTTGTATGTGTTGTACAGATAAGCTCTTATTTCACAGGCAAAATTCTCGGAATTGTTCGTGACAGTATTCATCATATGAAGAGAATAAACAGATCTGAGAGTGACAAACAAAATTCAGATGAGGTTCTGCAACCAGCTGGTACTATCCAGAAAGTTGATGCTGCCTTGGAGTTCATTAAACACATTTGTGCTGTTTTTTCCCTGGACCAAAGCGTTCAGCATGATGTTCTGGTAATACTTATATACTCTGTCAAACCATCAAATAATTTAAATCAAGTCATGCAGAAACTGCCTCTTAATTGTTGCACAATAACATTTTCATGTTAGCTCAACAAAAAAAAAAAAAAAAAAAAGAAGCTTTGCATGTCTTCTTTCTAGTAGTATATGGGATATTGTTGTGTTCCTCTACTTCTTATTCCATTCTAACTATTTCCGTCCAATCTCTCTCTCTCTCTCAAACACCTTTACTGGGGTTTGGAACTTTTCCTTTCTAATCTTTATAATTATTATTTTTTGAATCCAGAAGAATTGATATTGATACTTATTTTGTATAATTTATTCTCAATTTTTTGTTTTATCATTGATTGAAATATAAGTTTTTCTTTTGTTCTACTTTGTTTCAGATTTTCTAGTTCATATTTGGAATTGTTTTGTTTGTGATGAACTCTTTAACAAGTTTGCTTAAGCTTCTGTTCCTTAGAGCTGTTTCATACTGGTGTTTCAGGTGATGAGAAAGAATCTGTTAAAGTATGTGCGTGTGAAGGAGTTTGCTCCAGAAGCACAGTTTCATGATCCTTGCCCTTCCTTCATCTTACCAAATGTGATTTGCAGGTAACAAAATTGGCACCCTATATCTACATATTTGAGTTAACTGAAAGAGTTGGTTCTTGCATTATAATTGTTGAATTTAAGGGCAGTTTTGTGTTGTTTATGAAGTCTTTGGTTGAGAGAATCTGGTGTAAACCTTTTGAGATGCAAAATTTTTGCTGATTATTGGCTGTTGTTTTTTAACAGCTACTGCAATGACTGTAGAGACTTAGATTTGTGCCGTGACCTGGCTTTACTGGCTCAGGAGTGGCGTTGTGCCATGCCACAGTGTGGTCAGCCTTATGATCGTGAGGTGATGGAGAATGCTCTTCTCCAAATTGTACGACAGAGAGAGCGGCTCTACCACGTGCAGGATCTGGTATGCATGAGGTGCAACCAGGTGAAAGCTGCACATTTAGCAGAACAATGTGCATGTGCTGGCTCATTTAGGTGCAAGGAAGATGTGTCTGATTTCCGTAGCAAAATGCAGATTTTCCTAAGCATAGCTAGTCGTCAGAAATTTCAACTCCTCCAAGAATGTGCCTCATGGATTTTGGAAGTTCAATCATAATCATGAATCCTATTTTATTGAGTACAAATTTCAACCATTGTTTAGTAGTGCTGGAATTCCAGAATAACATTAGATTCTACCACCTCGGAGATTAAGACAGGGGAACAAGCAGCGAATGCCTCCAGAAATGGTCCTGGACAATGGAAAAGCTCATATTCAGCAAGGTTGTTAAAAGAACCATGGAAATGGACCCAAATTAGACGGAAGGCAACAGAATGCTTTTAATCAATGTGGACCTATTGTCATTTCTATGCTGGCACGAGTTGCCATTGATGGCAACCGATCAAGGGAACTTATTGACACAGGTCAGGAGTTCTAGGTTTTCAATCACAAGGTTCTAGGTTCTTAGATCCTCTAGCCCGTAATAAGAAATGAAATGAAGAGTTGAAATATATTAGTTCTTAGGATGCACGACACCTTTATATCTATATTTTATTTGTCACAAATTGTAATATATAGTGATTGGTGTATATAATCCTATCATTCCATCCAACTCTTGTTTTCCTTTATTTTTTAATTTTTTTCGCATATGATGTTTGAAAATTGTAGGTTTGGTTACAATTTGTCAACTCCCAGAAATTTGCCAACAATCAAGGAATGAGGTTGTTTGAGAATGGAACATGCATAGAATTGAAGGAACATGTATTCCCGAATAAAGAAGTGCATTTTTTTTTTTTTCGGTAATTGAAGAAGTGCATTTTAGACATCACCGTTATATCAAAGTAAGTCGTGTAACAATCATTGAAACGAGCTAGAAGAACCTAAGCAACAAAACATGCATGACAGCCATTTTAAAGCCAAGAGTACTCGTTCTAGCTATTGCTTGTATTGAGCAGTTGCCATTTTTGTTATTTGAAAAATGCATTCTTGGATCTCGAGCACAAATTTTCTTCGAGCTTTTTCTGTTTGACTCAAATTCCAAGACTAAAGGTACCGAACAATCAAACAGGGATAGATCTCTTGCAAATCAGCTCGTGGGTGATCCTGGTAGGTCTAATGTATTATTGTTGTGTCTCATTTTAATCGACTAATTTGGGTTGGGTTAGTTGTGTGATGACAATTTAAATATTAACTAAAGATAAAATTTGATTTTTCTTTGCGACTTTGATAATAAAATGACTCACTAAGTCTCATTATAAATTAAGAATTTCAAATATTATAAGGTGATTCATTTAATTAAACTTTCAGTAACTAAAATAAACTCCATAACCTAGAGATAAGTGCCGAATATGTTAGAAAATTTCACTGTTGCATTCGATTTATGTGCACAACATGCATTATATAGTAAGCCAGATCATTTAAACTAGTCACGCACTGCATTAGTTTAATTGTCTGATTTGATAGGGTTATATTAGGATAGGTAAATACAAAATTCCAGTATTTAGATCTAAAACTTGATGGAAAGATATCCATACACGATTGAACAGACTCTAATACTCTCAAGAGTTGAAAGAACATGTTGAATGTTCGGTGTATGGTATTTGTTTCTTGTCTGCCTGGTGAAATTTAAGCAAATGCAGCAACACCCTTCACCAAAAGAACCATTTTTTGCCTGTTGGAGCTACTGCAGGTTCATCCTTCTTTCTCTTCTCCATTCCTTGCTTTAAGGACTCTAGCCGTTTCCTGCAAAAATATAAAATAATTACGCAGTCAGTAATTCCAACGGTCTGGAAGCTTCAAGTAGTAAGCCACCAAGAACAAAAGCCCTCTCTGCAATAGTTATACATGTTATAAATATTACTTGGTATCTGTAAGACGACCATGTAAACTCCATCTCTGACGATATCCTTCAATTCCTTCCATTCCACTTGCAAGAATAAAGCGCCTACAAATATCAAAGTAACAACTAACAAATAATTTTCAAAGAGAAATCACGTTTACACCCATACAAAGCAAAATTCTTTTTTTGTACTATATTAGAAAAAAAAAATGCAAGTTAAATAAATAAATATGATAGGCTGTTCATCCACTCTCACTCTTAGGTAACACAAGCCAATCCTTCAAATTAAGTCTGCTAAGTGATATAGATGCCATACTGAAACTGGGATTGTATCTGCCATAGACCATGGATTCAGTGATGCAATATTATCTTTGAATCTAGATTTTATTTGACAACTAACAAAGATAAAGAGTCTTGCATCTATTACATTTTAAAATAAGATATTTTCCACATAATTTTTTTTTTGGTTAATAAAAAATATATTAACAGAATTTCCACATAATTTAGTATCTATCCAATTAGAAGAATTTTAATATAATTTCTTTAACTGACATGATTGTGTGATTATACCATCATTAATAAACTTTCATGAGCCTAAAAAACACTTCGGTAAATAATTTATCTTCAGAAATCACCTTTCCAATGACGTGACTTCTGATTCAAGCTGAGCAGCTCTTTCCTCTGCTTGAGCTAAAGGCATTGATAATCCCAATTTGTGCTCACTATCCTGAAGCCTCTGTCGTAGTTCCTTATCCTGCAACTCAGTTTTGTAGAAAAATATGAAATAGCAATATAAAAAGCAGAGACACGTTTCAGAAAAGCCCATTTAACATATTAAACATTGGGGAAAAGATTAAAACAAAAAAAAAAAAGACAAATAAAAATAAAAATATCTCACCCTCTTTTCAGAACATTCTCGATACAAAGAAATCTCCTCTTGACAGAATGGCTCAGTGCCATTGATTTGCAGGCCTATTATAAAAAATAAAAAAAAGAATAAATCACTCTTCAAAGCATATTTTGATCTAACACGAACGCTGAAAACCATGAATGTGGTAGCATTACAAGTCAGATACCCTAGAGAATTCGATGTTGACCTGATAATTCACTCTGAAACTAGATTTTGTTAATAAGACATTCAATCAGTCACTATTCAGCAGTCATAGACACCATCACTATACATGGTACTGTTTCTGTATGGATTTTCAATAATTTGGTAATAGTTTCTAGCTTATTAAGCCCTCACTGAAAGGGACCTAGGATCTCCCCAAATATAATTTATAGCGCCAATATAAGCAGCATGACTTACAGACTACTCCATAGAAAGACTTCTCCTGACACTAACAAAATATAGAACATTTCCAAAAGCTAATTTGAAGCATTTCTCAACTACTAGAAATAAAGACTTACACAGGAATAGAGTTCTTAGAATTCCATCACATAAATCAACACCTTCAAGAACATGAGAAGCAATTTCTGGTGGGATGATAGGTGATGGTGGCCCCGTCATTAGATCATCACCAACCAATATAGTCTCCTCCATAGTTGGCTGCGAATCAACTGAAGTCAACAAAGTAATAACCAAAGTCATGACTCCAATTATAGGTCTAAAAGGTAATTGGAAATTTTAACATTCACATGAAGCATATAACAGAAGGAGATGTAAATCTTATGAGCTTACACTAAATTTCAGCAACTATTAACTTAGTGGGAGGATTTGCAAAAAAATAAAAAAAATGTCAAAGGCCACCGAAATGAAAATTCTTAAAGGCCAGATAAAGATTCAATGTAAGATAAACACTATCAACTGCACTATGAATTACCCAAAAAACAACCTAAAAGATAAATTTCGGCCACCCATGCGGTCAGATATAGGACTTGCAGAAAGTAGAAAAAACGAGATTTCCAATGTGACAAAATTTCGTCATGCCTTTTACAAGCAGAAAGGTTACTGATAACAATAAAAATGTTAGCATATTTTTTTTTCTTTTTTGATACAAAATTGATTATTAATTCTTTTTCACAGCTTTTTCCCTACCATCCATGTTTGCCCTCTGTTAAGCTTTCACAGTGACTCAACCTAAACCTGTAATCCAACAAAGTAGAGATGAATAAGAACAAAATAATAGGAAAAAACTTCTAAGTTAACCATGTACAAAAAAACAAAAAAATCAAAATCAACTGAAGTACAACTTCAATATTGATGCATTAGGATTAAGGAGTGGAAAATGAAGGAAACCCCAATTCGGGTATTTCATCGAACAGCTGAGATGCATGATGGAGCTTCTACAATTAGTCACCAAAACGAGCACTTGAAGACCACTTTTGATTTATGAAGTCGACAGTTGAAAAATTGCAGGTTAAAATAAAGTGTTATAGTTAGAACGGCCGTACCGGCACAGTGTGTTTGAATGGAGAGACAAGGCAGTACGATGATTTGGCGCGATGGCAGGCAACAACAACTAAGCTGTTCCTAGAACACTTGGTTTTTAAGTGATTTAAGGCTGAATATCAATTTTTACCCCAAACTCTAATGACATAACATTTTCCGCCCTTTATATTTGAAAATTTTATTTTCTTACCTATTTGTTAATCTTTTTGATAATGGCTGGTAGATATTTTGTAAATTAAATAACAATTTGCTTTCCAAAAATCATAAAATAAAAGGAAAACATTGCAATAAATCAAAAGATTGGGAATGAAGTGAAAAAGTTTAGTGACTATTACCGAAAGCTTTCAATGTTTAGTGAAAGACACTATAAAAGACCACTATCATTATCACTATCATTATCGTCACCACCAATTATTGTTTTATTTGTGAATTAGGTTCGAACTTGGATTTAGGCAATGCCTTGTGTATTTTTTTAATCTAAAAGGGTTTTCTTTTTATGCCCACCAACACTAATTCATATCTTGTAATTTGCTCATTGAACATAGTCACACCACACATTACCATGAACCAATTGAGTTACCATGAATTTTGTCTCTTCATTCCGTGTAATTTGTATATTATAATGTTATATTGAGAGAATTAAAGATTAAAAATTAAAATTAAATTGAGTTTAAGTTTATATATTTATTAAATCTTGTTCAATAGATCTGACATATTATTTTTTTAAGTATCATCTCATCATGAATGTTTCATTCTCAACATTGATAAAGACACATCAGATTTTATATATCCTATATCTATTAGTCTTGTCTAATCTTCACAGGTTGTTTTAATTTAATAAAATATTGTTATGCCTTAAGATTTTGCTTTTTATACCCCATTTTATCGAAATACTATTTTTTTTGTGTTTGATTATATGTAGTTCCTAACCATGCTTTGAATTGCAAAATTTGGATTTTCAGGTTGAGCAAATGAAAATGGATGAAACATGTTCATTTCTTAGATCATTGTAGGAAAAAATAATATAACAATCATTAGCATTAAATTTGGAAAAAGATGATCCTCCAGCTCCAAAACTTAAGAAGATCATTAAGAATTTTGTAAATAAAAAAAACTAAATTATAAAATATTATAATAAGCTTATTATAATTTAAATAAAAACTAATATAGATAAAAAAAAAAAAAAAAGATAATAGAAATAATTTGAGAGAGAATTGGTGAATTGGAGTGAGTTTAAAAGTCGAGACTAAGAGTAGAAATGATATGAAAATATTTTGTGAAAAATGCGAGTGATTTTTGTAATGATAGGATTTTTTTTTTTTGTCTTTTTAAGATTTGGACTTGGTCTCTAGAATCGAGCTCTATTACATAGGCCTGGGCTTGAGCCCTCTTCCTTTGGCCCAACCCAACTTGGGCTTGTCCTTCCTTAGATCCAATCCGAGCTTGCCCTTCATCGCGCCTGGTCCTAGGTTTAGGTTTTCGGCACTAGCCCTATGAGTGGAGCTTTTTAACCTTATCTAGAAAATATATATTCTTTGAAGAATGATTAAGATGGATTTTGGGACTGACTTAATTTTAGAGAACAGTTAACTGGATTTTTATGCGCAAATTTAGTGATCTAGAGGGGATGAGATTGGTTTTTGGTGGAATGTTTCAGAAAGATTGGTTTCTTAGAACACATTAATTATGGGTCAGGTTTTCAAAATTTCAATGGAGGAAGTTTCTAAAAGTGATGACTTTCACCATAATTAGTAGCCTTAAGGCAATAACTACTTTTAGCCAGTTGGATTTTGGCAGAGGTTCATGGACATATAACAATAGTTGGCTAAGAATCAGATCACTATGTGGTGCATTCTCTTTTACATATGGAGAGAAATTTAATGAACATTTTATTGCAAGCACACATGATTCCAAAGTGATAATCAGAATAGCGTAATTAAATGAATCAGATTAATCTATAATAGATGTGACTTAACAAAGTAGAAAGACAAAAATAGACAAATAATAATAATGTTAGAAGGGCCAAAGGACTATTTTCGACCCATAGTTTGAGGCAGGGACAAAGTCTCACCTTGTAAGTTTCAAAAGCTCAATCTTTCATTCATAGAAATATTTTTTATAATTTTTATACTCAAATGACTAAAATACCCTTTTAAAAAATAAATATTTATAAAAAAATTTTAAATATAACTAATTTTTAAAAAAATTAAAAAATTTTTAAAAAATTAAAAAATATATTAAAAATTTTAAGCAACCACTGTCGCCAGTGTCGCGGCGGTGGCCGTCGCTGAAGGGGTCAGGTGGCCGTTTTCGGGCACCTGGTTTCAGTGGAGGCCAAATCTGGCCTCCTCGTTCTGTCTGGTCGTCCCTGTCAAAAATAAAGGCCGAAAACGGCTGCTGTGACCAAAGCTGGTCATTTCCAACCGTTTTTCGACAACTTCTTCAGGCGAAGGTGGCCAGATTTGGCCTCCTCCGCCAGAACTGAGGCGGCTAGATTTGGCCGCCTCCACCGAACGAGGAGGCCAGATCTGGCCTCCTCTAAAACCAGGTGGCCAGAAACGGCCACTTGGCTCCATCAGTGACGGCCACCGTCGCCATTGCTTCAAATTTTTTAAAAAAATTTAACATAAATTTTATTTTTTTAAAAATTTTATATTTTATAAAATTTTAATTCTAAAATGACAATATTACCCCTAAAGTTTTACTTTTTTCTGTTTTATTTAATATTAAATTGTTTTCATGGGTGGGAGACTGGGCTTTTGAAACTTGGAGGGTGGGAGTTTGTCCCCGCCTCAAACTATGGGTGGGAAATAGTCCTTTGGCCATGTTAGAAAGATAATAATCATTTGTCCATTTCATCTTTTTACTTCCTCGGCACTAATAAAATTACATTTTTAATCTCATTGATCTATAATAAATATGGATCAATTTAATTCAAAAAAATAATTCCATAATCGAAATTCATAGTTTTCTATCAAGAGAATGAAAATTGACACTCTATTTATGATAAAATTGTAATATGATCTAAATCATCGAGAAATAATTTATCTTGATTATCAGAGTACAAATTTCTAAAAACATTAATACAGTGTCCCATTATGAAAATGTACCGGCACTTGAATTAAAAATGTAATTGATTCATTAATAATTTTGTTTTAAAGTTAATTTGTTTTGAAAATTATTCATGTGATTATCTTCATTTTTATTGACTTGTTTTAAATACCTCAAAGGGTGACAACTCAATGAATGCAAGTTTTCATATTGATATTATTGAAATATGATTGAAAAATGATAAGAATGTTATTCAAAGATATAAAACTCAAAGCTTTGGGTACAAAGAAATTATATTCCTCTTTATGATATTATTTACAATATAAAAAAAATGGATTGAGTCCATAGTCATTAGTTTATGTATATAAATTGATGATTTATTATTCATGCTTAACATGAGAGTTTTTAAAAAAATCGAATAATGTAACATTAAAATAAAATAATTGGGAAGGTAAAAAATTTGTGTGAAGACTTAAGCATTTTGTTGTTGATTTAGGGTGTTTAAAGCTTAATTTTTGCCAGTTAAAATTATTGGTGAAATAGCTTGAATCCTTTGCATTTTTTATGAAATTTGTGTAAAAGTATGTGTAGAATTGATTGGTGTTGAATTTGGGTATGAAAATGGTAAATTAAGGTGATTTAATCACTACATGTGATTCATAGTTACAACGTGAATCATGTGTGGGGGTGGCTTTTTCAAATATTTTCCAACCACATGTAACTTGTGTGTGGAGGAGGGGGGTTTATGATATTTTTTAGTATGTAGAGGTGTAATTGATATAAAAATCATATGCATGAAAGATTTTGGCAACTTTTAAGTACTGATACACTATATGGAGCGCACATGGTGGGGGTTTTATTTTATATTTTTCACAAAACCTGTTTTATTCGGTATATGCAGTATGCATTATGCGGGTTTTATGATATTTTTCGATTTTGGGGAGGAGGGTCATACTTTGCAAATTGGAGGGTTTTATGATATTTTTCATTTTGAAGGTAATGAATATATTTTTTTTCAGTTTAGGGTTTTTTATCATGTAATATTCAAAATTTTGGTCCTTTTTTTTTTTGAAAAAAGTATGCATTATGAAAATTAACTTATTTTTATTTTTTTTTCCCTTAGAGAGTATAGCTTTGGGGCATAAAAGAAAGAGGCATAAAACATTTGATGATGTTAAATTTACTTAGGAGCTTCACTTTAAGGTGTGAGTGGCAACACGAGATCATCGAGATGTGATGGCTAGTGTTAGGTCAACATTGATAAATCGATAGAAGGAAATATTTAGGACAATATGTTTTAGTCATTTCATTCAATTACAAGACAATCGATTCAACAAAATGTTACTACACTTTTTCACTTTATAAAAAATGGTGAGTGCGAACTTCCGTAAGGAGTTATAGTTAAGAATTAATAGAGTTGAGGTCTAGTTCAACCTATATGAGTTCATCCTTGGGATAGGCCTTAGCTTTAGTCATCGATATGATATCTTTCAATATCTATTGTTTGTCACCAATAATAAGATCTAAGAGACATACTTCATCGACAACACATTAGTGACTTATTCAAACATCCTACTTATATTTGAGCAAAGGGCATGAGGGATGACAACTCCAAAGTAGTCAAGTTAGTTTTATTATACTATCTTTATTTCGGTTTATTAAGGGTTGATAACAAAAAGGTGATCTCAAGAGAGGTCCTCCAGTTAGTATATAAGTTGGATGGATTTAATGCATACTCGTGGGAAGTACGGAGTTATCAAGCGGGGCTCCGTGCAGCACTTGTCTTGAGCTCTCTCAAACAAGTTAACCTTAACTTAACTCGTTAGTCTGCAAAGGAAGGATAACCGATGGTTAGTTCCCTTGAACATGATATTAAAATTAACATGTAGGCAACATAGATCATCGTAATATCTCACGTTCACATGGGTACATGCAAATACAATCAACACATAAGAGTCATACACAAACAAGAAGATATCACACTAGATTCGAAAGAGCCAGATTACTTCTTTTATTGATAACACAATAAATACAATGTTGATTGCGGACAAGGGGACGCCCGCTAAGCAACAAAGCCCAGTGACTTCCTTAGGCAAATAAATGTCATCCCTCCTAGCCTAGAGCCATTTGGTTTGGATTGAGTGAGATTAATTACTCCCCCCTAAAGAGGCTTATGAGACTTTGTCAACATTGTGGTAACAAACACATGACTAGTTTGAGGAATCATGTCCCATTCAAAATAAATATTTACATGAAGTTTTTAAAATTCTGACATTACAATCACATTACTCATATGACATTTATATTGTATAAAAAGTTTCAAGGCCAGATTCCTTGCGGTCTCTCGCACGCAGTCTGCTTGCCTGCGATTCTGTCTGCTCGCCCTCGGCTTTACATGCGGTAAACTACTTGCCCGCAAGTCTACGTGCATTAGACTACTTCCCTGCGACTCCCGCGCCTTAAATTATCATCTTCTGACACTTTTGTTAATATAAGATTAGAGTTTATATAAAAAAAAAAAGTGAATATTTTTTTATATTAAATTAGAGGTTTTGGTCATATTCATTTAACATTAAAAAAGTTAATCAATTTCATTTTGGTATTTGCAATGTGTTTAAATTAATTAATTATCCTGTATATATTATTTTAAAATGTGTTCTATAGATATACATAGATATATTTGTGATGGTTATATTCTTGATAAAATAATTATGATCCATGACCATGTCTCACAATCAAACTTCTAAGAATGACAAGAGGGCCCATAGCAATCACATCATTCAATTTCAAAGCTGAAAGTTGAATTGAAACAAACCAACTCATGAAGAAAGCTGCCTTGTTGTTTAAAACGTGCATAAATTGTTTTAAAACACGTGCTTCTATTTCCATGGCTATCCCTGTCCTGTCGACTCTTCCCGTAGACAAATATTTGCCCAACTCTCTTCTCTTTTACATTTATATGATTCCCATTCAACCTAATTTGCATATATAATCCAATTTAATCTCGTTTATGTTGCAAAATATTAAAAAAAAAATTTTAAAAAATATAATAATATATCGTTTTATTCAGGAGTTACCCATGGATGATGTATGGCTTGTCTCAATCAATGTCGGCCTTGATTTATTTGGAAATATTTAGGATAATTATTAATAATAATAATGACCGAGTTCTGACTATTTTATAAGATAAGAGTAGCGGTGTGACGGTGTCGTTTCAAAATGATCTTACCTTTTTTAAGCGGTGCATCGTGCATGCAGCAGGTTAATTGAAAAGAACGTGATTTAAATTAGTGGATGGAATTCTTCTTTATCACCTCGAGCAGTTCTCTTCCTCTATCCAAAACCGACTTGAAATTAGTTCAAAATGAGTAAAAATTAAAAGTCACATGCAATTTCCGTCGTTTTTAGTATTCATGTTTGTCCAAAAATAAAATAATTATAACTATTTTTTAATTTAAAATTGATTTTATTTTGTCCGTATAAGGTTAATCTTCAATTAAAATGTCTTAATGTTAATTTTATCATGTGATCATATATGATATTAAACAAACATCTATATCAACCATATCAGACGACACGTCGTTGAGATGACAAGGATACCTGTATAAATTAATTGATGGAAGCCGACACGCAGCTCTTTGGTAACTGACAAGAAAGCCGACATCAAGTGGTCAAGATCAAGATGACAAAATAAATTTCCCAATATGTTCGGTCAGATTGATACATTTTCACACCGAAACTGTAGTTTTCCTACTTCTGTTACAAAATTCCATTAAATTTTAAGATAAATCATTATAAATAATAATTATTTTTAAAGTTTTAATTATATACCCTATTGTTTTCGTTTAATTTGTATTTGATCTCTCAATGAATTTCCTAACTATCAAATTATAGTTTTAATTTCACTGAGATGACATTTAATCTGATTTTGGAAACATTGTAAAAAACAAGGTAATTATAATTTTAATTTAAATTAAATAAGGAAAATATCAAAATGTTTTTAATTAAAATTGACAAAATATTGAATGAAAAATAGCATTTTTAAGATTGGTGAGAAAGATATCGGTGAAAAAAGTTGGGAAATAGACGTTTCGCCGTTGTTATTTTGCGCACGCGGCCTTCATGCAGCATTAAAATTCTTGGATATCAAGCTAGAAAATTTTAACAAACAGAAAAACACGCAGTGTATAGAAATAGATGGAACTTCCTTGGCTTTATCAATATATAAAGGAGCCTCCATTCTCATCCATACGACTCCTAAACCCCTATCTTCATTCGTCTTTCTCTCTCTTTGTTTATTTTATCAAATGGGTTCTGATTTTGGTCATTGTTTGTGGGTGCAGTCTGTCGGCACAACTTTCTGTTTCATCTTCTTCACTTTCACTGCATCATTCTCCTTGTTTTCTTTCTTGGTCTATCTATTCCTGAAGCTGAAGCCCTGGTGTCAGTGTGAGACTTGCAGGAGTTTTCTCACCACCAGTTGGTTGAAAGATTTTACTAATCTCTGTGATTGGTACGCTCATCTTCTCGGGAAATCACCAACTGGGACTATTCACGTCCATGCCCTTGGAAATATCATCACCACAAACCCTGAAAACGTTGAGCACATCCTCAAAACCAGGTTCGATAACTATCCTAAAGGGAAACCTTTCTCTGTTATCTTAGGTGATCTTCTCGGTCGAGGTATCTTCAATGTCGATGGTGATTCCTGGAAGTTTCAGAGAAAAATGGCTAGTTTTGAGCTCGGTAGTGTCTCTGTAAGGCACTACGGTTTCGATATTGTGATGTCTGAGATTCAATCTAGACTATTTCCTCTCTTATCATCCATTTCTGATAAAGAAAAAGTGTTAGATCTGCAAGACGTGTTTCGTCGATTTTCATTCGATAATATTTGCAGATTCTCGTTCGGTTTAGACCCTGGTTGTCTCCAGCTGAATATGCCTCTCTCAGAATTTGCAGCGGCCTTCGATCTTGCGTCGAAGATATCCGCAGAGAGGGGATTGGCTTCATCGCCCTTTATATGGAAGATGAAGCGGCTGTTCAATTTAGGCACAGAGAGGAAGCTTAGAGAAGCTTTAAAATTGGTGAATGAACTGGCAGAGAAGATGATAAATGAACGCCGCAAATTAGGGTTCTCCAACAAGAATGACCTTCTATCAAGATTCATGGGCTCCATCCACGACGAGAAATATCTCCGAGACATTGTCGTGAGCTTCCTTTTGGCCGGCCGCGACACGGTGGCCTCAGGTTTAACCAGCTTCTTCTTCTTGCTATCTCAACACCCGGAAGTCGAAGCAGCTATCCGGAGAGAATCAGACGGAGTCATTGACCCGAAACAGGAATTCATCAGCTACGAACAAATGCAGAGTATGCACTACTTAAACGCAGCTATACACGAGAGTATGCGCCTATTTCCACCGGTTCAGTTTGATTCAAAGTTTGCACAAGAAGATGACATATTACCGGATGGTACGTTCGTAAGAAAAGGCAGTAGGGTTACATATCATCCCTATGCCATGGGTCGTATGGAACGGATTTGGGGTGCGAATTATCTCGAGTTCAAGCCAGAGAGATGGTTGAAAAACGGTAAATTTGTACCTGAAAATCCATATAAATACCCAGTTTTTCAAGCTGGGCATAGGGTTTGTTTAGGAAAGGGAATGGCCCTTGTGGAGATGAAGAGTGTGGCTATTGCCATGGTGAGGCGGTTTAAAATCCGGCTTGTGGAACCCAACCAGACACCGCTGTTCGCCCCTGGTTTGACTGCCACTGTGAGAGGCGGTTTACCGGTAATGGTTGAACAAAGAAGGGATTGAGGGGGCTCACCTTAATTAAGTACCACATTAAATTGTACATAAGACACCCGAGTTTGAGCAATGGAGACTTATGTATATACGTAATCAAACTTCTTTGTGATTAATTATGCATGTCTCATCATTCTATATTTCTTCCGTACAAGTTTATCCAAATATCGAACCAAAGAAATCAAAAGTCATGAACAGCATAACGTAATTGCATATGTATGACAAGAAATGGCAATGGAAGAATGTGATTGTTTTCATACAATAAAGGCTTTTAACAAAGTTTAAGAAAGGTTTCAAAACAAATCACATAGTACTGTATTCATCTAAGAACACTATTGTTTTCAGCTGGTACCTCTGAATGATAAAACAATAATACGAATAAGGATTTGATCATCTATATATTATTCATCTATATAAAAAGTGAAGTTTTCAAAATCTTAACTCGTTTTCCATAAAACTAGGGAATAGTTATTGTGCAGTTCTAGGCGACCTAAGACTTGGGAGCAAAGTCTTAAAAATTTAAACTGAAGAGTTTAGAAGTTCTTTGAATTTGGGAGGTAAGTTGCGCCGAGTTAAAGCTTTAGGGGTACGTAAAATAGTTAAAATTTTAAGGATTAACTTTATTTAAACCAAAGGACATATTCCCACCCAGAGTTTGGTCCTAAATCAATCCCACCCTCAAGTTTTAAAAACCCAAAATTCCACCTTGACTGTTAAATCTAACCGTTAATAGTAAGTAAAGGGGTAATTCTGTTATTTTAGAGTTAAAATTTATAAAAATATAAAATAAAATTTAAATATATATAAAAATATATTAAAAAATTATATAAATATATTAAAAAATTATAAAAAAATTTAAATTATAATATTTAAAAACCTAACCATCGTCGCTGTGCTAGCGGCGATGGCCGTAGCACAGCGACGATGGCCGTCGCAAATAGCACTAGGTGGCTGTTCTGGCCACCTGGTTCCAAGGGAGACCAGACCAAATCTAACCTCCCGATTAGACAAGGGAGACCAAATCTGGCCGCCTCCATTTGAGGTCGAGGCAGCCAGATCTGGCGGCTTTCGTCAGAGAAACACGCAGGAAACGGTTGGAGATGACCAACTTTGGCCCCAACGGCCGTTTTCGACCAAGGTTTAGGGTGGAGGTGGCCTGATTTGGCCGCCTCCGTTAATTTGGGAGGCCAGCTATTTGCGGCAACCACCACTGTCGGCATGGCGGAGGTGGCTGAGTTTTATTTTTTAAAATTTAAATATTTTTTAAAATTTTTAAATATTATTTTATATTTTTATTATAAATTTTTATTAATAAGGGTATTTTTGTTATTTCATAAAATAAGTTAATGAAATTGGATAGAAATTGGATGAAAGGTGGAAGTCTCGGTTTTTAAAAGTTAGTGGATGGGATTTCAGCCTCTATGGGTGGAAATAATGCTTTGGCCATTTAATTAGGTATTTTAGCTCTGTTCATATTTTGAAAATTTTTTAGTTTTCTTGACGGAGGGGTAGGAAATTTGATTTAATTTTGTCGGCGGGGGACGTGTCATTTTAAAAAACCTTGGGTGGAGAATAGTGAGTCTCCCTTACTATAAATTAAATTAGTTCTTTGCGAACCAGACGCGTCGCCCCTCTAATTTAACTAGGGTTCGCTGGAGCCAGTCACTGAAAATCAATGGAAACTACCACAAACCAATCCAGACCCAACAAAAAACGAAAAACCGGCCAAAACCCTGAGACCAATTTCCTCGTAAACCTTCAGTCCTGCTCCAAGTCCAAAGACCTCCAAACTGCAATTTCTTTATACGAATCAGCTCTCTCTCAGAATCTCCGTCTCTCTCTCCACCACTTTAATGCTATTCTATACCTATGTTCAAACTTCGTTACAGACCAATCGTCTAAAGAATCTGCTATAAATTATGGTCTTAGCGTATTCAATCACATGCTATCAAGTAACATCAACCCAAATGAGGCTTCGGTCACGGCCATTACCCGGCTGGCGGCGGGGAAAAACGATGGTTGTTATGCTTTTGATTTAATTAAAAGAATGAATAAAGAGTTCAATATTGTTCCGAGATTGAGAACATATGATCCCGCATTGTTTTGGTTTTGTGAAAATTTAGATGCTGATAAGGCTTATGAAGTTGAAGAGCATATGGGTTTGATGGGTGTGAGTTTGGAGGATCCGGAGATCACAGCATTGTTGAAAGTGAGCTCGGAGACTGGGAGAGGAGATAGAGTTTATGGGTACTTGCAGAAGTTGAGGAATATGGGAGGCTGTGTGAGTGAAGAGACAGGGAGAGTTATCGAGGCCTGGTTTGGTGGAGAGAAGGGTAGTGAGGTTAAAGGAGTGACCTGTGATGTAGGAATGCTGAAAGAAGCGATTTTGAAGAGGGGAGGAGGGTGGCATGGGATGGGGTGGATTGGGGAGGGCAAGTGGGTGGTGAAGAAAGGGAGTGTGGATGAGAGTGGAAAGTGTTGTTGTTGTGGTGAGCAGTTGTGTTGTGTTGATACTGACGATGTGGAGACCGAGAGGTTTGCTCAGTCCATTGCTGGGTTGGCTATGGAGAGAGAGGTCGAGGCAAATTTTAGTGAGTTTCAAGTGAGTGGTTCTTTTTCCCCATTTTTCGGCTTTCCAATTAGTAAATGCATATTGTTATGTTGAGATTTAATTTTGCAATACCATTTTTTTTTTTTTTTTTTTTGCTTGAGATTGTTATTATGCCTTTTGAAAATAGAATAAATGTTAATGGAACAGTCGTTTGACGAACCATTATTTGATACTGGCTGGTTGAATTGGGTGATTCTATCACGGCATAGTTCGATATTTTAGCTTTACATTTTTTTTAAATTTTTTGAAATCTATGGTCTAGGGCATTGAAAACTTCAAACTATACTCACCTTCCGATCTAAAAGCATGCTCCCTTTTAAAATTAAAATGAAGAAAAAGAAGGGAATGAAATTAATGGCTCCTTAGTCTTTCTTGGTGACAGAGATATGTCTCCACATGTGGCAGGGTATGGGCGAATCTTGATAACCTACTGAAATACTTTTATTAATTTCTCAACTTTTGAATCTTGAGTGATGAATTTCTGAATTTTACACATACAATATGTAAACTAATCATCCTTTATAAGTGGTGAGCAAATTACCAAATCAGGTAAACTTTGATCAGCTATAGAATTTTTCATTTTTGTTGCAAACCAAAACATTGCTTTATGTTTATCTAAGTTCTCCCTACTTTGTATTAGCAACACTCTTCCTTGCTTTTCCTTATTAAAATTTTAATTTTGTTTTCTTTTTAAAGGATTGGCTAGAAAAACATGGTGATTATGAAGCGATTGTGGATGGAGCTAATATAGCGCTCTACCAACAAAATTTTGCAGATGGGGGATTCAACATTTCTCAGGTTCCTTAAGACTTAAGTTGATGATTTATTTCCTTTTATCTTGCTTTTGGCATAGCCCTTTGCTAAGTGCCTATATATCTAATGTATTACATTTATGCTTTAAAAATTGCAATAGAGCAGCTTGATGCTGTCGCGAAAGAATTATATGATCAAAGTGGTAAAAAGTGGCCTCTTATAATCTTGCACAATAAACGTCGTCGATCACTTATGGAGAACCCTTTCCACAGAAAGCTAGTAGAGGAGTGGATGGATAAGGGTGTTCTTTATTTCACACCACATGGTTCTAATGATGACTGGTATACATCTCTGATGCGATTTTTCTTATTTCATGTGTAGCCAAAGTAATTTTGATTTGAACTTTGACATTCTTTTGTTGCCATTTCTTCCTTCAAACTTAAGCAACATTATTACTCATTCTTCTATTGTCCCTTGTAAGTTTTGGATACAAACATATTCCTTTCGTGGCTAAGTGAAACTTATTTACTTGATTTTATTCATAGGTTGACTGTACAATATATAATATCAGACCTATTCTAAATAAGGATAGAATCCCTAAGTAATAAGAAAAGATTAAACTAGAGATATGTACACATGTTTGTATAAATGTGAGATATTCTCCACAATGATAGGAGATATTTGGGGGATTGTCAATTTTCTCTTGAAATCTAGGAGGTAGCAACCCTTTTATCAATATATTGGCCAATATATTTGCTGATGATACGAAGGAGTTGTGATCAAACTATTTCTAGTTTTTCTCTGTTGAAGTGCTGGTAAATCTCAATATGCTTGGTATCAAGTTGACCTAGGTTGTGTGCTATACTGATGGCTGACTTGTTATCACAAAATAGGTTTGTAACCTCCCACTCTAATGTATAGGTTAATTCAGGATATTTTTGAGCTATAGAAGTTCGCAAATTCCATGTATTATAGCTCGAATCTGCATTTGCTCTTGATTGGGCTGCAATGTTCTATTTCTTGCTTCTCTAAGTGACTAGATTCCTTGCAATAAAAGTACAATATCTATTCATAAATCTCTTATCAGTTAGATTTCTGATATAGTGTGCATTAATATATCCTTCTACAATTAGTCTTTCCCTCTTTTTGAACAAGGTACCTCTCCTAGGAGTAGTCTTTAGGTATCAAAGGATTTTCTTAAATACTTGAAAGTTCTTTTTTGGGTCATGCATGATTTGACTTACTACGATAACAACATGTTCAATGTCTAGTCATGTGTGCAAAAGGAAGATTGATCTCTCACGAGTTGATGATAGCTTCCTTTGTCCACCACCTTTCTTTCCTTCCTTTGATAATCTTGTGATTTGGATCAATAGGAGTGCTTGAAGGTTTGCTTTTGAGTGTTTCTGTTTCTTTGAGTAAGTTCAACACATTTTCTTTGAGATGTGAAAGTTCCTTGTTTGGATTAATCCATCTCAATTCCTAGGAAGTACCTTAATTTCCCAAGTTCTTTTATCTTGAATTCCTTAGACATTTGATTATTTGATGTTTTCTTTTCTTCTTCATGAGTTCCAACCATAATGACATCATCAACACAAACTAGCAAAGCAGTGATTTTCCCTTGACTTGAATGCTTTATGAATAAGGTGTGAGCACCTTGACTTTGCCTGTAGCCAAGTTGAATCATGACCTTAGTGAATCATTCAAACCACGTGCGAGGGAACTCTTTTAACCCATGTAACCCTTTTGAAGTTCGTAGACTTTGTCTTGTTCTTTCCATCAAATCTTGGCAGTGTCTCCATGTACACTTCTTTTAAGTATCTGTGAAGAAATGCATTCTTCACATCAAATTGTTGAAGATCCTGACCAAAATGAGCACCGAGTGATAAGTCGTATAGTGTTCATTTTTACCACAGGCACAAAAGTCTCTAGGCAATCCACTGAATTGCAACCATGCTTGCTTTATATCTCTCTAGGCTCTTATTTGCTTTAAATTTTATAGTATATGCCCATCTGCAGCCCACCACTTTTTTCCCTTTTGGTTGAGCGAATATATTTTTGGTTCTATTTTTCTCTAAGACATTAATTTCTTCCTTCATTGCTAGAGTAATTCCTCTCTCTTAGAGCATCTTGTATTGTTTGTGAGTCTCAATTGAATCCAGGGTAGAAATAAGGGCTTTGTGTTGTGAGGAGTTTTGTTGTGAAGATAGAAAGTGAGATATTTTGTGTTTGGTACATGTTCGGGTACTCTTTCAAGTGGTAAAGGGAAGATTAAGCTATGAGGTAGTATTTGGAGGATTGTTAGGCGAATTTGAATCCAAAATTGTTTAATTTTTGTTAATCAAAAAGTCAGATGGGATACTTTCATTACCTGGCCTGGGGTCAAAGTCTTAGACTTGCTTCAGAGTTGGGACAAACTGTATTGTCTTCAATTGGAATTTGTGGCGTTTGAGAATTTTTGTTTGCTTTTGATTACTTTTGAGTAGTTTTGCAATGATTGATAAAAGAGATAAAGAGGGCTTGTTTAGGATTGATACTTGATTGACTCATTCGATGTCTGATTCTTGACTTGGATTGACTAGATTATAGGTCCATGACTGCCCAAATCATCAAGTGGTTTAGGTAGCGCAAGTGAGTCATGGTTGGGCACCAAGCTTTTAGGGAACCTGGGCAAAAATCTTCTTCTCTTGTTTTCTCTCCTTGAAGTTGATTTTTGAAAAATGGTTCAGTTTCATTGAATGTGACATCCAAAGAAACTATGGTTCTCCTTTGAAAAGGATCATAGCATTTATAACTTTTTTGTGTCTGAGAATAGCCAACAAAACACTTTTGCAAGCCCTGGGATCTAATTTGCTTCATTGAGTCTTATGAATATGAAAGCAAGTTACACACCCAAAACGTTTTGGAGGAAAAGTAGAAGTTGAAACTGAAATAGAACACAAGTGAGTTAAAGCTTCAATGGAACACTTATTCTACAAAACTCGAGATGGAAGACGATGAATAAGGTGTCTAGCAGTTAAAACAACTTCACCCAAACAGAGTTAGGAGCATTTGAGTGAAATATGAGTACTCTAGTAACTCATATTAAGTATTGACTTTTCCTCTGCAGCCCTATTTTGTGGGTGTGTTTAGCACATGTAGACTCATGAATTATTATTCTCTTAATTTTTGAAAAAGTTGGAGAGTGTTTTATTGAAGTAGTCCTTGGCATTATCTGATTTTAACTGTTTTATTTTCTCACTAAATTGTGTAAAAATCATTTTGTATAATTGAGGAAATAAATTACTAACATTAGACTTATATCTTTCATAAGAAAAAACCAAGTTGTTTGAGTACAATCATCAGTAAAAGATACAAACTATTTAACACCGTTAACACTAGGAATTTTTAAAGGAACCCAAACATCTGAATGAATTTCAAGGAGTTTGAAGAAAAAGACACTCAATGGTGCTTTGTAAATTGACAAACATCACACTGAACAAACTAACAGGCAGATTTTGAAAAAGTTTGGGAAACATTTTTGAGCAAAAAGAAGAGGTGGATGTCCAAGGTGAAGATGATATGCCTAGACCGCTTTATTGGATGAGTCAAACTAGGACATGAGCAAGCAGTCTTTCTTGTTGTTTTATAGTGTTTCTAGTTAGTACAATTCATCTTTTTACTTAACAAATCCAATCATCCTTCTCCATATTAGATCTTGAAAGACAGTAGGAATAAAAAAAGGTTATCTTGCATCTAAGGTCCTTGGTAATTCTTTGAATGGAAATGAGATTAGTGGAAAATTTAGGAATATGAAAGACATTTTTTAATGGAATGGAGGGAGTTATGTTAATACAACCTGGGCCAGCAATGACAATAGGTGTTTCATTTGCTACAATTATTTTCTGATTTTCTGGAAAGGACTTATGAGATTCAAACATTATTGGTTTATGTCATATGATTTATATCACTTGTGTCTAACACTCAATAATTTAATGGAGTATAACTTGATGATCTAATTGTTTTAGTTAGAAGACAAACACCAATTTGGGTAGGAGAACAAGTATCTTATGACTTATTAAGAGACTCAAGTAGTTTCCTCATCTTTGCAATTTCCTCGTTGTTGAATTCTTTAAAATCATTATTTTTGGAGATAGTTCTCTTGTGATGGTTTTTCTTGACTGGCCAAATTGGCTTTACTTTGTGCTGTGTTCTTGAAGCGTCCATTATGTGCAAGGCTATTCCATGAAGTTTGAAGTAATTATCTTCTCTGTGATGTGACTTCTTACAATAGATGCACCTTAATTCTTCTCTGCCAACTGCTTCCCTGAATCTGCATAATATCCATCTCAATCATTTTTTTTTCGAGTAAGCATTGCAAAAGCTTCAGTCAGATTGGCTCCTAACATGACTCCCCTTTTGCTTTCCTTTGCATGAATTACAAAATTAATTTCACAAATGGAAGGGTTAGTACATGTTCAATTTACCTCAAATCACCACCTGAAACAAATCCAAGCCAATATCCAGCAGTCTTCCAGTATACAACCAAGCCAATAATAAAATAGCGTCCAATATTTTCCACACCTTAGGCAATGTAGAAAAGAATTTAACTTGGCAAATTTACTGAGGACTCGATAGTTGGATTAATTCTGAAAGCTTAGAGAGCAAAATACAAAACAAAGGCAAACGAAAATCAATCAACGACAAAAATGGTAAAGTTAGGGGACTGTTGAAGAAATGGAGATGATAGAGATTATCTGTATTGATTGAATATAGTCTTTACAACTACAACTCCATAAAATATCACCATTAAAAAAAAAAACTAATTACCCACTTGACTTTCAAGAAACCAATTCTCTCCAAAATTAAATCACCACAATTATCCAAATTCTTTTTTATTTGCAATTTTCCCATACTCTTTTATTCTCTTATCCTAACGGTTTTCTTAGATCCCCAACCATATTCAGCTACGTGTGTGGCCTTACTCAAGTGCTTTTGAAATCTCCTTGTCCTCTTTTCTTCTCTCCTTTGTGCATGCGTGAGTACCCTTTTGTGATTAGAGCTCTATTAGGAAGGCATTGGATCCTTATACAAAATGTATTTTAACTTGGTCAAGCTCAATGTTTAAAGGCTTGTTCATGTTCAAGTATTTCCTGGAAGAAGCTGACATTCTTGCTATGATTGCTTTGGATATCTTGGTAATGATCAATCTCCAGCCAAATTCCTGTCATTTTATTGTAATTTTTAGTGACTAATATATTCCCTTTTTGGTTGAGGTCGCTTGAGTCTTCTATTTATAGACTAGGATCGGATTTTTCTTTTTGGAGTAGGTTTGCGATAGGCTTTCCTATATGGTTTTTGCTATTGGAAGGGATACTAAGTTTCTGCTTTGCTCAGGTTTCATGAATTCCATAACCAAGACATAATTAGGGAATCCTCTTCTTCCCATGTTTGATATTTTGGGGCTTGTTTATTGGGACAATCACTAGTTAGGTGGCTGATCTTACCTCAGCCTGTAAGAAAAGTTTGGATGATTTGACTCAATTGGGAAAGAAATTGTTCCATCAAGTTGCTTGGTTGGATTTATGCTCTGGAGTTCAATGCTTAACTCATTTGAGGGTGGACTATTTGCAATTGTGCTGGAAGTCGATATTGAGGAGTCAGTAGAAGTGGTTGACATTTTCAAAGGTTGGAAATGAAGGCCTAATGAGCTACGAGGGAAAAAGGGTTCGGTTGCTATTAAGGCAAAAAACCAAAAAAAAAAAAAAATGTTGTGATTAAGACTAGGGAGCAGAAATGATTCAGGATTGTGATGAAGGCTTGGATACCATGCGGTGAAGTGAAGCTTATTGACTTGATTATCGATAGGTAACTGTTCAATATTTATGTAACATTTTTGTTCAGATGGGAGATATATACCACAATGATAGGAGATATTTTAGTGATACTAGTGGAGAGATATTAGGGATTTGAACACCTTTCATGATGAATGAGCTGTTTCAGTTTTCAATTTAATGAAGCTGGGTCCTGCATTTTCATGGTGACTCATCTTTTTTTGCATTAAATTATTACTGGTACATTGACCAGACATTAATAAACACCCCTTCAATTCAGGTATTGGCTATATGCTGCAGTCAAACTCAGGTGTCTGCTTGTGACTAATGATGAAATGCGTGATCACATTTTTGAACTCGTAGGAAGCTTTTTTTTCCAGAAGTGGAAAGAAGGACATCAAGTATGTGCATTCTTAATACCTCATACAATTCATATCCAGTTAATTCTCAGCTTTGTTATGTTCTTTCATTAGTTCCTATTGTTAATCTTCATTTCTTTTGATTTTATGATAAGATGTGCATTTGAATATCTATAAACTGTAAATACATACATAAACACACACACACACACACACACACACACACACACATACACGTGTGTGTGTGTGTGTGTACAGATCTTAAAGCTTTTGATGAATATGATGCAGTTGTTTGGGGTATTATTGGGTCTTCTCTAGCTGAATTGTTGCATTTCTTATGAGGTTTGTAGAACAGTATAGGTGCAGGTGCTTGCAGGTTTGAAATATTATATGATCGGAATACATGATATATCTTTTATTAACATAATTGTTTTCATGTAATTTATAGAAGCTGTTCTCTTTGACTGTAGGAAGAAAATTATTATTGTTTTATTATATAATGGAAGGTAAACAGTCATATAGTCCCGAACAGTTGTAGCATTCATCAAATACACAACCTCCATTTATCTTTCTTTTGTTGCTGTAGCACAATGAGGTTCCATTCATTGAACAATAAATCTATTTCTCAAAATGCATGAATTGTTTCTTTAAAAGTAACATACACCTAGAATGCTGGAAATCAAATTAAAATCCAAAAGAGTTTATGCTGGTCCAGGTCAACTTAGAAATATACATCTCATGGTTTTTGGTTGATTGATGCAGTCATCCTGCAAATGGAGGTATTTAGTACTACATTCTTTTTTGGTAGGGGATAGGTTGAGAGGAAGTTTGTCAGTAACTCTGACTTAAACCCAGCCAAAATTTAATCAACTTTCAATATATTCCAGCCAATATTCAACCAACTTCTAGTGTATTCCACACACTCTAGCCAATGCAAAAATGAATTACCAACTTCCAATGTATTCCACATACTCAACCAATGCAGAAATAAAATCAATATTGCAGAAATGAAATCCAGAAAATGCAGAATGTCCCAAGAACAGATAGTAGGAAGAGTGAGAACGATATTGGTATTGATTGGGTTCAATGTTTACACTACAAACCAGTCTATTCCTTTTACAACATCACTACTAAAAACAAGGAAAATGCACTTAAAAACCCCCTGGCTTTCAGGAGGCCAGTTCTCTCCCGAAACTACCACCAAAAACAAAAATAAAATTCTCCTCCCTTTTTTTTGGTCCTGCCTTCTTTCATTCTTGCTGCATAACTGTTTCTGCGCCAACCATCAATCAAGTCCACTTGCCCGGCTCAAATGCTGTCATGTTTCCCCTGGACCATCACTTTCCCATCCTCACTCATTGGCTGATCTTTGTTGGTCCCCTTCTTTGCCTGTGTGTGTAAAGCTTGGTGATTAGAGCTCTATCAGATTCCAGTGAATAAGATTCATTTTCCCAAGGGGTAAATGAGAAACATTTAAGGGTAAACCTATTCTTTATATATTCTATGGAAAATCTCTAAAATTATATGCAATCGTTTCCTTTGAAGTAAGTTACTTAGTCTTGCTTTTACAGACCTGTTTTAGATAATATACAATATATATTAGTTTTAATATCATGTAAGGTTCTTAAAGTATCTTGATTATAGTATGTATGACTTGTAAACATTGATTTAGTGCCACTGTTATTCATGGTTATATATCTACATTTTTCTGGAAATATTAGGTGGGGTTTTATTTTTATTAAAGATAATTCTTGGCAATTTCAGGTTCGATATACTTTTGTGAAAGGTAATCTGAAACTTGAGATGCCACCTCGATATTCCATTGTTATCCAGGTAACTTATATTATTTGTAATTGTAGCTTCTGTTAGTAGCCTGGTTGTGGTATGTACATTGCTTTTGTTGTGTAGAAGACATGACAGTTTTATGAAACCTGCTAAAAGCTTTTCCTTTTTAATTTGGATAAGTTGTGATTTTAATCAATTGAAGGTTTGATTTTGGAAATAACTTCTACCCAATGATGGGAAAGATGCTGTGATTTTGACATTCCTTGAACATGAAGTGCTAGTTGAGTATCTGATCGTTTACTAAATTATGTTTCATGGCACTGTAAAAAAGAGAGCATGTTTGAAAAATTTTGGCCCCTGTTTTATTCTGAAACCTTGCAGTAAACATTTAATTGATTGGATATTGTTTTGAACACCATGTCAGTCATCTCCACTTCATAATTATTTGATGTTGTTTTCATTTAGATACAGGTTTTATTTATATTTTTATTCGCTGTTCTGATTTCCAGCCTGTGTTTCAGGAATCAGAAAAAGGAGCATGGCATGTGCCTATATCAGCGAAAAGCAATGGATCTTTGCCAACATGGCTTTGCGTTACCAGGCCAAGTGTCTGTAAATCATATGACAAAGACTTGGAGACTCAGTGCTGTAATAGCGAAATTTTAAAGTCATGCAACTCAAAAGGATTTAACCACTCACAATGAAAATCATGGTGGCCATGATTCCTTGCAAAATTCTTTTAGTAATATCCCAGGTTCCATGGATATATAAATTACTACGAAGACTTAATTAGTAAAGAGGTGGTCAGCATCTCCCCTCACTACAATTTTCTCAACCAATGCTTACAAGAGGGTTGCATGCACATGACAATCAAGCAACCGTTGGCTGTTTACTAAGTCATAGGAATTTGTCTATGTAATGGGGGCATAGTTTCCTATGCCCTTATGCGGCCTCCCAAATAAAAACTCCTTTTATTCATGTATTTTGGCCCGGGTAGCTGTACATTTTATGAGCTCATTTCAAATATGTTTCCTTTTTTCTGAAGAATTTTGTCTTTTCACGAACTCTTACGTTTATTTATTCAGGATATAATCTCAGTGAATGATATTTATCAGATATCTCCAATTAGTGTCCCTATGCGTAAGGGATTTTCTTAGTTTTGGGTTTCTAGCAGTTTATGTAAAGTCCATTTTTTATGATCCTACGACCAGCCAAAATGCGATGCATGGAAAAGAGAGCAGCAGCAAGGAGAATTCTTTTCATTTATTCTTTCACATTAATCGGAGCACATGATAACAACAGATTGAAGAATATAGAAAGAAATACATCTTTTCAAATCTTACCCTCACAACTAATTGGCGACATTGATAATCCCAACAAAACAATGGTTGAACATATTCATGCAACTATAAGAACAATAAATTATAGAAAATAATGAACTATGTTGAATACATTTTGATCAAGGTACCTGAACACGTTGTCAGATGGCATTATCACTTGAAGACATGTTTCACAATTCCAGGTAAATGAGTATTAATGAAGTAATCGTCCCAATCAATGCACTTTGAATCGAAGTAAAATATTTTTGTCTCTACCGAACTGTCATCTCTTGCTGCTGTTAGCAACTTCACTGTGTTCTTGTCGTCGAAGCTATATATATACATGTATGCAAAACAACTAGGTAATTATATTTCTGATATGGTCACATATCAAAGTAATGAATTAAGCATATATATACGTACATGCCATAGAAGAATAAGTATGGCCGATAAAGTTCGACTAATCGCATCGCGAATTTCATCTGCCGACTGAGATCACTGTGTATCCCCTTGAAGTACTGGCAGAATGCTGTATTTACCAATTCTAATCCCTGTAAACGGTATTCAACCAACATCTAAATCAAGATTTTTCAATAAAACTGAAGTGAAGTTATCAGATAGGGGTCTAGTAGAATACCTTAAGCGGCAGCATGTAACGAATGGCCATGTATCTGCGGAAGCTAGCCATGCTATTCATGACATTAAGCTTGCCAACCTTAACGGGTTTTCCATCCTTATTGATCCACGGTTTCTTAGAGAAATAACGGTAGCCGTAATCTTGAAGATCGCTGTATCTCAGCGGATTTCTTAAAGAGGATCCCACTTGATAAATTACATTACCAGATTGTTGCTTTGCATGAGCCACCATAGCCACAATTATAGCATTCACCACCATGTCAGCAGGTATCTGCATAATATAACCTTCAAATTTTAAAAGCCGAAGAGCAAAGTATGCATGTGCATTAATATAAATATATACTACATGTAAATGCAGTTAAATTATCAAAATCACAGAAAATAAATTAGGGTGCAACACATGCAAAATAATATCAGAGAAGAAAATGCGTCTAACTTATTACCGCATCAATGATTGAATTGAGGTCCCCTAGAAAGCAATTTAGTCTCCCTTTACCATAGCCAACGGCGAAGCTATCAATCGTCCTGTAAACAAAAATAATAAACAGATTTTCTTTGCAAATGGAATTATATATAAGAATACGATGACTTACCTTATGCCTTCAGCCCAGCCGGGGAATGGTTCTTTGTAAGTACTGGTTACGATGGTAGGGCGGATGGTGACCACAGACAGATTCTCTTTCAACTCATCGACAAGCATCTCTCCCACGGCTTTTGTGAATACGTATGTGTTCGGCCATCCATACATCTTTGCTCTGATAATTTAAGTTTGTCACAGTTATCAGTTTCGGCTAAGTGGCATACACTTAAAGGATTGGCAAAACAAACATCCAATTGAATTAATATGAACGTAAAACCAAAAATTAAATAAATTTCGATAAACTGTCAACGTCAATCCAATGTTGTTCCCAATGTTTTTTAAAAAAAAAAAAGCGGATCAATGTTTATACATCGCCATTCAATGTTGTTCATAGATGCATTTTCTAGACGTTCATTTAAGAAGCTCTTATTATTTAGGATTTGAATTGAACGGGGTTTGGTAGTGAGTCAAATCAAGCAATAAATGTTCTAATAGGATATGCATGCAGTAAATAATGGACTTCGAGGCAAGCCAAAAAAATGTGATAGCTACAGGCAGAATGGAAGAGCTTGTTTGGGATTTTGTTGTCATAAATATATTTCTGGTGTCAATATATTTGGACATCTGCAACGCCAAGCAATTTTTTCCTCATTGCTTGAACAGGTAACCAAACATGCCAACTTCCGCAAATTAGGAAATAATTAGTTGATGTGCTAACAAAATAATTTAATAGAATTTCTCTTTTAAATATTTAATAGGCTTTTATTTTTATTTTTAGCCTGGCCTAGCTATCTTCTTGCATGAATGATGGAGGTTTTATCATGTCAACAAATGCATGCCTTCTGAAATTAATTAAAAGAAAGGAAAGATTATAGAAATAATAACTTAAGGTCCTAGCTATAGATATAACTTGGAAGGGTGTTTCTTTTATATATCCCTGTGGGAAGTTTAATTTGAGGCATATCCAAATTTATAGGGAACCATTAAAAATCTTTTTAAATTATTAAAAACTCTTCTACGTGAGCTTTTAGAGGAGGATTTTTTGTAGTTCTTAAGAAAAGCTTCTTATGTATTATAAACCCCAATTTCTAGATATTAATAAATTTATGATTATTTGGTATATGCTCACCAACCTTCTGAGTCCCAAATCTTTCATGGCCAATTTAATTTCATCTTCCGATGCTCCCTCGGCTTGAAGTTCGTTAAGTTCCTGCTCTATCACTTTCTTCTCCATATCAATGTCTAATCCAGATATACCGTTCAGTGTCTCGCCCATATTATACGACTTCTCTAATATCAATCCTGGCGTTTCCCCGCTAACATATGCTGGAAAAACACAATTACTTTCCTCTAATTAATGTCGAAGTTGTATATATGTATCACATTAAGCGATGATTTTATATACTTACCCGTGGAAACATGAACAAAGACCTTTAGCTTATCACATTTCTTTGCGAAGTTCAAGACATTCTTAGCTCCCAATGTGTTGATACCAAATGCGACATCATATCTGCATAAGAATTTAAATTAATTTTTTCGTCTAATAATTGGAATAAATTGTTTAAATAATTGATTATTAGTTTACCTTTCATCAAAGTTGGTTGTTGCAGCTAAATTAATGACGACATCTAATTCATTCAACATCTTTTCTCTTAAATTAGAGTCCTTCAGTCCCAAATCCTCCAAGGAAATGTCTCCAGGGACTAGAGTGGTCTTCTCTGTGATAATCAAATTTAGATTTGTACCACATTTTTCCTTTAGAACCCTAAACAAGTCCTTCGCTATCACCTGCAAATAAAATTAATTAAGCATTTAATTGGTAGAAACAAGACTGCCAATATTTCTTCTTTATTATATACAAGATTCAACATTTCTCTACGTGTATTTCTGTTCCATAATGCTTATATATACATTTATATACCTCATTATGGAACCGATGAGTGGCTGCTTTAGCATCTGAAGCTCTCAAAAGAAGATACAACTTCTTGATATTTGGTTGAACCCTCAAAACTTTTTCCAGAAAAACTGAATGCAACAAAACAATTAAGAACGCTGATCAGTACAGTATTAAAGGGAAACTGAGAGAGAATTATAGAGAAGAGAGACAAGAAGAAAGTGTGCATACTCTTTGCTAAAAACCCAGTTGCACCAGTAACTAGAATGCTTTTATTTTCAAGAAACTGAAGAATACTTCCCAACTCCATTGGAATATTACTACGACAATCACAGAGAAATGAATAAGTGTAGTAGTAGAACTGAATGTTGAAGCCGAACAATCTCGGGTTTCAGTTGATATAGGAAGAGGGAGCATTTAAGAGGTTAAGTGCACGCTAACAGTTGGCCATTTGTTTCCCTGATAGATAAGTTGCCAATTTTTTTTTTCTCTTTTTTTAATTCAACAGTATGAGTAAAATTAAATGACACACAACACCACCGATTTTTTGAATAAAATACTGCACCGTTCACACACTTTTGATTATATTAACTCTTGCGTTAGTTTGCCTTCTTGATGTGTTATTGTTTGGGAGAGACGGTCACCTACACTAGCCAAATTACATGTCACCTTGTTGGGTAGGATTTTTGACCTAACATCTTCTGATATACACATGCCCCGTCGTATATGAATAAGACTGGTGTAGCTTGCTGCTGCTGCTATAGCTCCACATTGCCGTGGACAACTTCTTCATGCATACCCCTTTAAAGTTTGAAATTTTCAAAACTATACTTTCTATAATTTAAGATTATAAACCACACTTCTTTTATATATATATGGATTTTTAATTTTGACAAATGAATTATCGAAATAAAATAAAGATTATCTCTTTTTTTTTTTTCTTTTCTTCATAACACATAGTGAAGCTGACTTAATTGAAGTTTGCATAGAAAAGATAGGATAAATTGTTGTCTTTGGATTTTCTCACTCAAAATAAGTTAATAGTTAAACATTTTAAAATAAAAAAAATAGGGATTTGAATATATATAGTCAAATTAATAATCTTAATTGCACAATTTATGAATGTTTTGCTTAAAGGACAAATATAACTATAAAATCAGCTGAGTTATGTATTCATCATGCTCTTAAGGAATTAATAATATGATTTAACAATTTAATTAAAGTATGTTAGACTTTTTAGCGTCGCACCTTATTCTCATATTCATTAATTGAGGCTCTTCTGGTCTGGCGAATTGTGACCTACGAGTTCTGTTGCTACATGTCTTAGGGTTAGAGATGACAAATAATGTGCAAGGTTATATACCTTCATTTCTGTTTTTATTGATGAAACTTTTTTTTTTTTTTATCCTTCATCTGTCTTTATACGGAGATGATAACAAATTTTTGATCTCACAAGAGAAAACATTTCCAAGTCCTACCCTATTTTCTATATAAAGAACCCTTTTTCCCTACGTCTCTATAGAAAAAGTTCTTTCTCCTTTGTTGTCTTCATATGTATAAAAAAAAATAATCAAATATTTATTAGATATAAAAATATATTTATAATAATTTAAAATCTTTAAAAATAATTTTTTAAGAATTTTAAAATATATATTAAAATAAAAACTGAATTGAGATATATCTCCATTTTTACCCTCTTTCTAACTATAAGAATTTGGTTATTTCTAGTTCTATCTTTGTTTTCATTTCAATCAAAAAATCCTCTTTTTATTTGAAAATGAGTGAATCCAATTATTGGATTTTACAGATCTAAATTATCATCTCGATTAGAAAGAAAAAATAATCGGTGTCTTGGGCACAAATTTCTTCCAATTTTGGTTCGTCATAAAGTCTGTACAGTACGTATGTTTGGTTCCATGATATTGACTCGTGAACAAAAACGGGGGTAAATAGTATTTAAGATGGCTAGCTTTTAGGGCATATTCTGAACTGACTTGTTTTTTTCCCTTTTAATAAATGAAATTCTTTTCGATAGATTAAGTGCAAGTGCTCTTCCATACCAAACGTGTCTCAACATTTTACCTTTCAGATATCGCGTTTAAAAGTACAAATTAACAACAAAAGTAGTTGGAGTTGAGACTCGGGCGAGTCAGCCAACTGACTCTTTCTTCAACCAACCAAGGCATGCTGCGCATATCATATAATAATAGGCCAAACCACATGTTCCCACGCAAGGTTTCCTTAAATAACAGAATCTCACCCATAAAAGTTTAAAAAGCCAAAAACCCACCCATTAATTAAAGTTAAAATTTTTTTTTGTCTTTTTTAATAAAAATAAAAAATAAATTTTATAAAAATGATTAAAATATAAATTTAAAATAATATAATATAAAAAATTTTAATAAATTAATAAATATTTTAAAATTTAAATAAATATTTTAAAAAAACAATCACTGTCGTCGACAGCGTCGTTAGTGACGGTGACCGACATTGACCTTATCAGATGATCAGAAATGGTCACTTGATTCTATTGACAGCTGAATCTGACCATCACGATGACAAAACGGTCAAATTTGGGTGTCTCCACTATCTAAAATGATCGAAAATGATTGATATCAAGCATTTTAGCCGTTTTCAGCTTTTTCCACTGATAGAGACAGTTAGATTTAGCCACTTCTACTAGATCCTGACTGCCTCTGCCATCATGGAGGCCAGATCTAACGGTGATAATTATTTTTTAAATGTTTATTTAATTTATTAATTATTATTTAATATTATATTATTTTGAATTTATTTTTAATATTATTTATATTAAATTTTATTTTAATATTAATATTATTGATTTTTATAAAAGATATTTTAGTCTTTTTATATAAAAAAAAAAGAATAGATACTTGATTTTTTAAACTTTCACGGCGGAGGTGTCATTTAAGGAAACCTTGGGTGGGACTTTGTTGATTGGCCTATAATATGTTGATGCCTGGAATTGTGTCAATCTACGTAATTAGTCAGTTGTCTTACCAATCTTTGATGCCATCTTATTATTATTATTATTATTTTCAATGTGTTCATTAGAAGTAATTATAAGATATATTTATGTTGAAATGAGTTTGGAAGACTTTTGAAGAAAATTTAAGAAATGTTTTGTTTTCTTACCTAAAATAATAATTGAAAGACATGCAAAAGAGGGAATAGTCTTTTGTCTTTGCTTCTCTCCAGGTTTTTACACCCAGTTGAAGAGAGCATTATCACCCAGGGTGCTCATGATGTATAAAAGTTTTTTTTTTCAGTTCATATGTTTGTACGATTAAAAAAATTAGTCTGACTACCATCAGAATAATATAACTATTTTATATTAAATGTAATACAATTTGTTTGATCGATAAGATCAAAATTATATCTAAAATTTATTTTGACGGTTTGCATACCTCACTCAAAATATACGTGTAACCACGATCGAAGTGTGAGTTCATGCTAAGTCATATATTAGGCACATATCATATTCTTGTCACGTGGTAGTTGAACATTGCCTAAGGCATATTTCTCGCGGGATAAGACTCATTAATTAGTGAATACATAGATTCACCTAACCACACATAAATGCCTGTTGAATCATTTATTCGTTTCTTTCCTTGTCCATGCTGCTGATGTAAAGGAAGGGCATGGGACGCCTATCTGAATTCTGAACAAAATAGGAAAAAAAGGTGGAGCTTCTTGGATTCTTAGCACTAAAAGTTCCAGTCGAAATGAATAGTAAGTAAAACCACCAGGGCCGAGTTTAATGTGGCGTAATAATAATCAATGATAATCAACATGTCCCGGCACCAGGCTCATAACTTAATGGTTCTTGTTCCTTGAATAAGAATTAGAATTACGCCTCTTAAATCAAAGATCAAGGATGGCGGGTGGAAAAAACGTAGGAGAAAACGAGGGACTACAAGGTTCAAAGTTGGGACTTAGCTAGTCATTTTGGGATCCTCCAACACATTCGTGGCCAAATATCTGATGGCGAACGCCTAATTTAGGGCCATGTGGGCAGAGATTATACCGCACATTTACGGCAAACATTGCATGTGGCTTTAACTTCCAAAATTAAATCAGGAATAAAAAGAAAACAAAAACATATGTTTCTCTTCTTCAGTATGGGGTTTAGCTTACTTGTTTGACGTTTTCCATATTCCTTTCAGGGAAGCTGCTTGATTTCTGGTGCAGGTTTCCCACATGGCGTATTTCATGTTTTCACAATAAATGTGTAGGTGTGAAATTTCAATAAGATAAATCATAAAAAAGAGAGGAACTTTATTTTATTTTTTACTTCTTGAAATAACAAGGGAAAAATCATAATTTGACATCTCTGGTTTTAAAATAAATTTTAATGTGATTTAAAAATAAATAAATTAGCTCAATCAGTTGTATATCAACCTAATTAGAGATATAATAATGCTTGAAAACAATTTACAATCAAACATTTTTAGGTGAGATCTCCTATATCAACATGGTTTTAAAATAAATAAATTAGCTCAAAGTGTTGTATATCAACCTAGTTAGACACATATTATTTGAAAACAATTTACAATTAAACATTCTTGGGTGAGATGACGTATAAACTATTGTAAACGGTGAAATTTCAAATCAACTCTTATAAGAAAATGAAATCTCAAACAACTAGAGGCACAATCTTACGAGAAACTAGTATTAAATTGATATGAATTTTAAAAGATTATCTTTTAATTTTAGAGCTTATTCGAACACAAGCTTTAACAGATGTAGACTAAATAGAAAGACTATCAAGAACACTTGCTAACTTTTAAGGAATATGTTAGGTTCATAGTTTTTTAAAAAATAAAATTTAGGAACAACTTCTATTATAAAAGTCGAATAATTTATGTGACTGATTGTTATGTAAAATTTCTATGTATAAAACAATTATTATAAAATTTTGATTTGAAAATGCATTAGAGACCGATATTTTATGATAATACAAGCATTATATAATTATAAAAAATCTAATTTTTCCATCCAACAAGGCCACTATAAGAAAACATAAAAATAACAATTAATTATTTTACTAAACATAGCTAAAATGTGATTTATAACAACTAAAACTTTAGCGGCCAAACATGGTTTACAAAATATATAAAATATTATAAGAAACTAAACAAATAATCACTTAAAATACTAGAAGAAAACGTAAAAACGACAAATTAATTTAATAAAAGTTTAATGAGGACAAAAATTAAGCGATGATTTGCTATTGGATTACTATATATTGACCCCTTAAAATGAAATTGCTTAGGAAGCTTTTAATATAAAGTTATGTCAAATTTTTCTCAGCATCTAATTTTATTTATATTTAAATGATTAGAATACCATTCTCTTTTATTATTATTTTCTTCCATAATAATTTATATACTCTTACCATAATAGTTGATTTACTTTTAAAGTAAAATCAAATTGAGTCAGTTTTGACTAAAATTATATATATCTTGTATCTAATATTACATAATTATTAAAGTGTTTTACGATTTCCCTCTAAAACTTTAATAATTTTTGGGTAAAAATCTAGTAAATAATTGATTAGATTTTATACATATCATGGCACATAACCTCTCCGAGGGTGCAAACCTTTTGGCTTACTTTCCATGGAACATATCTCAACAAATTAAACTTGCAAATCATTCTCAATTTAAGCATTCTGTTATAATTGGCTCAATTATGAATTAAAATTCTGTGGCTTAATATATAATTTGAAGACGACAAAGTCCTATTGCATTTGTTATTTACGTGATCGACGCTATGAAAATCCCTAATGAATATTAGAATTAGGTGAGCAGTCTCTTTAGGGTTTTGGTAAGATGGTCGCCAGAAAAACCATGCATGGATGTTCTAATAATCTTTTTAATTATACATCTTGTTGTCCTTGGTTTTCCCATCTTAAAATAGTTTTTTTTTTTTTCAATCTTCGAAGACACAAATGGAAGTTGGTCTAACAAAAGTGTGAGCCCAGAAAAAGAACTGCTGCCGAAAACAGGTTTGGAATATTATTGTAATTAGGCCAGGTCGATCGACCAGTTCACATTTAATAAATTGCCCTTGAGAATATTAAAATGAAGAAGACCTTGAGTAAGCTTACGTCAAGGTCAGTTTCTTAGGACGTAGGTGAACAATCTAATTGTATTAAGTCTATTATAAACAACACAAACAGACAAATAAAAGAAGGAAAAAGATTAGGCAGGTGTATTTGATATAGCAATTGGACCATGTGCCAAGTGTTGAAACGTTTGAATATATAGGTGAACAATCAATGTCATCTGTTAAAATGATAAATAATTAAGTTTGTTAGGACCGAAAATGAAAGGTTTATTAATGGCGAATCAAGTTTCATTTAAAGTTATGAGATTATAGTGACAAGAACACCAACAAGAGGGAATGATTCGAAGAACTTGAGCAAGTCAATATCTAATTGGGGGAAAATAAAGATTACATCTGTGTGTGTGTGTGTGTGTATGTATAGAAGGTGAATCACCATGTTGCTTTTAAGATTTTGTTGACAAGTAGAAGAAAGTAATTAAAAATATAAAACTAACTTGTACATAAGCCAAAACATACAAGTCTATACAGAAAATTAAGGCGGCAAGTTTGTATGATTTTTAAGGTCAATTCCCTTGAGCATAAGTTAAATTATACAAAAGGGAAGACAAAATTCAGAGTACCCCATCACTTCTTCCACAAGTTTTTATTGCGTAATAGTCTGAGAAACCCGCCTAGTTTAAATGAGCCTATAAGCCAAAAGCCAATAGGCATTTTGTTTCTTCTGTTACTACTCTTATTTATCATTATTATTTTGCGTCTTCCACAAGTCACTCGAACCCGTAATCTAATTAAATTTCTTTTGTTGTTACTTGCCTGCCTTGCTCAAGTCACCTCTAATTGTTGACGCACGGTCTCTTTTAAAAATTATGACTCTTAACATAGTGGTCACCTGATCATGGTAGATGATATCAAAGTGTGGTTAGGATTGAAGAAGAGCTTGTTGGCTAGATGAACCAGTTTCTTATGGTAGTTTGGCCTCGAGTAAGAGATCCTCTGTTACATTCCAAGGTGAAGCCTCAATGAGCTTAAGAGAGAAAACGAAGCCTTTTAAACTGAAATAGCTTTTTAACTGCATATACTAGGAGGATAGATTTCATGTAAATAACCAAGAACCAAAAAATATATCTTTGTCTTTTGCTTCATAGATTCTGCAACACAATACACATTCAAAAAATTTAAAAATTTATAAACTATTTAATCAAACGATGTTGGATATACACACAAACCCCGCATCTCACCATAAGAGATTTGTTTAAAGGTGTAACAAAAGGTTATCTCCATCTGTATTCAAGCTAGACATATTCTACAAATCAAACAAAAACTCTCAGAAATACATGTATCTAAACCACAAACAAATTGTGATTTCCAAGATTACGTGCACAAAAATTACGCAGCCAAAGAGATCACACTTCAACATCACAAGATTATACAATCCTGGCAGTCAGTTTTGACATATAGCATGCCAAGTACATATAATACAGAAGTGTTAACGGCAGAAAACGAAGATAGCCAAGTAGGCCAAGCAAGAAGATGTTGGCTTTAGATTTCTAACAAAATAAAACAACCCAAATGGGTAACAAATTTACAGGTAAAAAAAAAATAGCCTAACTTATTCACTAAGCTAATTCACTTTATGCTCAAAAATTTTACAGGAAATAAAATCCAACAAATTGGTTACACAAGCCTGTAAACGGGAAGACATTGAAGATTTGTTAACTAAAGGAGGGAGATCTAAAGGGAGGAAACAAAGCCATTTAAACTGAAATAGCTTTTTACTGCATATACTAGGAGGATGGATCTCATGTAAAATAACCAAAAACCAAAAGATGTATCTTTGTCCACTTCACTCTTCAGTAAACCATGAATAAGCAAGCTGGTCTACTAAAAAATTACTTCTGATGCTTATCATCCCAAAGGTGCAAACTTCAGGAACCAGAATCTTGTACAGCTGGTGCCAGATTACCATGATCTCGCAAAGGTACCAGAATTAATTGTTCTTTCGTTGGTAAAACTGAATTCACATTATCTGTTGTTAAAGAGTCCTTCCTATCTGTAACCAATGTTGTGGAGTCCTTTTGATCAGTTGTAGGGGAGGCAGAATCCATCTGATCAGTTGCTAGCGGCAGAGGGTTCATCTGGTCAGTTGCTGATGGGGCCGATTCCATTTGGCCAGTTGCTGGCAAGGCAGCATCCATTTGGTCAGTTGTTGGCATGACGTTATCCATTTGATCAGTTGCTAGAGTGGCAGTGTCCATTTGGTCAGTTGCCAGTGGGCTGGAATCCATATGATCAGTTGCTGATGGGGCAGAATTCATTTGATCAGTAGCCGGTGGGGCAGAGTCTATTTGACCAGTTGCTGGCGGGGCAGAGTCCATTTGGTCAGTTGCTAATGTGGATGTAGTGGGAGGTGCAGGATCCTTTTGGTCTACGTTAATTTCCGTGCTTTCATATTCAGACAAGAGATCCATAAACTCATTGAGCAATCGCTGGACTTTCCTGTTTGTTGCCATTGCAGGAAGAATATCTTCTCTTAAAAGTTTGTGCTTTCTCATTCCCTGAAGAGGTTCAAATGTAAGGATAGTTCAAAAAATTCAAACCACAAGAACGTGTAGTCAGTGTTGAGCTAGTATGTATTGTGTATATGCTGTAATTAATTAACACAATGTGATAGGCCATGCAGGTGGATCCCCAAGGTCTGAGTCAATGGGACAACATAAGTAATATGTTATCACATACAAAATTGTATTTCCATAAAGCCACATAAAAGCCTGATTTGACAACATTAACAACATTACAAAAAATACAACACAATTTCAAGTGGTCTTGAGGATCATGCAGAAGATGTCAAGCTACTAACCTATATGAATAAGCATGCATATGTGTTGTATATCTACATTTATGCATATATATATTTATATGTGTGTGTGTGTGTGTGTTCGTGTTCATGTGTAGAATTGTAACAAATGAATGCATAAACTATCTCATTTTATGATTCCAAAACATATTGATATAGAACAAGAAAAACAATGAATAACATTGATCGACACACGATCTAAAGGTAATCAACAAATGATTGAAAGAGAACGAATCTCAATGATATTGAACAAATCAATATGAAGTTTGAATTTTCAGAATAAAAGTTGTTCTCCAATCAATGGATCAGCCCTTTATATAGGCCTTGAATCCTTATCAAAATGAGAATCTAAGACTAATTAAAATTCTTAAATAGAATAATTTAAAATTTCCTAATTAAAAAAATTTAAATAAGCATAATTAAAATCTGAATATTTTCTTATAATATGGGACCCTAAAATCTTTGATAGGTCTCACATCACATATCTTCTTTTGAAAAATATGATAATACACTGCTATGTGCTAAGAAAGTATGTATTCTAATATCCACTGAATTTATATGGCATTTTAAAAGTGCACAAAGCATCTCAAATAATTCCAAAAAAAATCTTCAAAAATTTGTTTATGGCACTATGCGCTAAGATAATATGTATTAGAATATTCGTTGAATGTATATGGCACTTTTAAAAGTGCACAGAAAGCCTTACAAGTACACACGGTTCCCATGCTGGATTTGTTAAATCTGCAGATGTGGCTTCAACCATCCCAGTTGGGGGTCCAAGAAAGCTTTCGCAAATTTCTCGTAAACGAGACTCATCTGCTTCTCTGCAATTAAACATATGAAAATGTCACATTGCACGACTTCAAGATGATGATGATAACAAAAAGAGCACCGTGATTAGCAACATAATAGCAGAAAGCCAATCAAATCTACACACAATTATAACTACAAGATGCATCCAAAATATAGAAGAACAAAAAAAAAAAATAAACAAATGTGGATTGAACCTTGCTAGGAAGCGGATGTAGGAAAGCAGGCACTGGCGATATTCATTGGAAGATCTCAAAGCCAACGAAGATGCCAATTGAGATTCCAAATGAGCACGTGTCTGCACTCCATCATCAGTTACCCTGTTACAAAGACATGAGAATTGATCAAATTACAGAAGCAACATAATAACAGCTCAAGAATTAATTGAAGTGGAGCATTTCTAAAATGATGACCATGCACATGCACAATCATATGTGTAAATATTCACTCACAAGAAAATTCTTAGGGTATGTTTGTTCTGTGAGCCAAAAATAATGTTCAAGAACTAAAATTCTATTAAAGATATCTGAGTTGCAACTCAATATTTTTAATATCTACAAATGTGTCAAATATAATATTTTACTATTATCTGCAAAAAGTACACGAAAAAAAAAAGAGTTTTTAAATTAATTTTACATTAATTTTTAGGAATCCTAAAATTATTTTTGAAAACATTTCAAATAATTCCAATCAAACATGTTTTCATAAAGTTTTTTCTCACCATTGCTTTAAAACAGAAAAGTACATCTAGTTTTTACATTAACAAGCACCTTAATATTTGTCAAAATCTAAGAAATCTTCAAAAAATTTAAATGTGGAAAAGGGTCAAATCATATAAAAACCTGCTCCAGCCTGGCTTTCTCGCTAAATATTTCCTAACATCCACCTGCAATGTAGCCAGCTCACCACTCTGAGCTGAGCCGAAATTCCAGGAGCTAGCAAAATTTGATGCTGGGAAGCAATCATCTGCGACCCGCAGCCAACACATGAGACTTGTGTCAAAAAGGAAGGCATGGCGTGTGGCCAGAACAACAAGGGGAAAACCTGATTTTGATAATTTGACAGATATGACCTTGATGGTACCTGAAAAGGTGAGGAAAGGCAGAAACATCCAATTAAAACATAGTTGTCAGGCAATACACTCCAAACTGTAACACTTCATTATGGATTATGAACAAAACTGTTATAACAAATTCTCTAATCCAATACAGGCTCAGATTTTCAGACTACCTGCTCCTTTAGCAGATGAATTCATGTCTGTAGTGATAAGAGATGCCAGTGAGTCATGCAGGAGACACTTCCTGTTGAAAAGATCCCATACATACAAGGATCCCTTCCTCGTTACAAGTAATAATTTCCAACTCTCATCACAATCAATGAATGTGACACCAGATCCCAGCATCATGGTTGGCATAGCTCGTCTTCCGCATTTAGTGTAAACCTTCTCAACATGAATAAAAAGATTATCATGTTAAATTTCTAGAACCTTGTCATCATCTTACCAAAGCTTTATGTATAATTATTCTCACATAAAATTTGACACTAATACGACTATTTAAAGGCTACGAAAGGAAAAGGAAAAAAGACAAAAGCAGACTATAAGCCAACCATTGTGATCTTGAGGGGCTTATCAGAATCGAGAAATCACGTTAGAGGCCAAGTACTAGGTGCTATTTAATGTACCCGAAAAGGAAAGGGAAAAGGAGAAGGAAAAAAAATCTGTTACGTTAATCAATAATAAATTTGGCATCCTAAATATATATTTTAAAAGAGAGTGTTAGACTGCTGGAAAAACAAATACTGGGTTAGCGGCACAACAACAATTGAGGGCCACTTAGAAAAGGAGGGATGTGGCTAGAGAACGCTAGGGAAATAGAGCGATAAAAAGGCGAGTGCAGGAGAGAAGGGAAATGAAAACATATTGTTTGGGGTTTTGGACAATCTTTGGCTAAAAGGGGAGGTGTCTGGCTCCTTGAATTGCCAAAATTATCCTATTTTCTTGATGAGTTACATTCCTCATGTAAACCTGGTTATAGCAGTGGATTTGCATAAGTTGTTATCCTGCTTAGTCCATAAATAAAACTAGATTATCAGAGTTTAATTCTTTGTTAGTTGCTTTCTAGTATGCTGCTGTGTTGTGTGAGTCTATTTCTGCACGTTAGCTTGGCTGTTGCATTGAATGGCTGATCGTAAAGGAAGTTTCAGCTTGGTAGTGTCAGTGTTTGGTTGATTTCTAAATGGTACAAGAACATTACAATTCTGAGGATAGGGAGGACTGATATCATACAAGATCAGAGTGGAAGATGGAGGATGGTCCAACATTTGACGAACTAGAAGCTCGAGCAGTAGGGGAGAATTAAATTTGCCTCCATTGTGAAAGCAAAGAGGAACCAAATCATGACTATAAATGCAAGTCATGGGCTGTCCTACTAGTGGATGAAGACAGATCGGATGATGATATCATCCTTGTTTAGATGAGCAACAAGAGAAAGAAACTGATTTGGTTGAGACAATAGATTCTGGCGAAAATTGGCTGGTTTTGACAAAGTTATTAAGCTGACAATGGACCATAAAAGGGAATTGGTAGAATATAGGGTATAGTTGGTTGAATCCAATGACCAAGAGGGAGACTCAGTAAATTTGTGGTTCAATGGGTACAATGGCATATCCATTATTCAGAAGATATGCATTATTTTTTAATCCAAACATACATTGGATTCATGGTATTCAATCCAAATTCGTAAAATTTAAAAGACTAGACATAAAAACTACAGACCCCCTGCAGAAATTCACAAAAATCAATAACTAGAACAAAATGTTTGATAGCATCAGAAATTATATAGAAGTGATAAAAACCGAAATTGATCAAGATAAATTTTCACAACAGCAGTGAAAGATGAGCGCCAAAACAAAGTATTATGACCTAACTTTATTGAAAGAGCTTCTTTAAATTCTATGCCAATGGCCATTTTATGCAAGGATTTACAAAATTTAACAAGCAAAGATAGGATTAACTCTTTTTAACTTACCAGAAGGCAACCATCTTCACACCCAACAGCCCAGAAGTTTGCATTTCCAGCTAAAACAGTGACTTTCCCAGGAATCCTGTCAGCCCAAAGTGTTTGGGTTCCTCTTATGCAAACAACTTCTGTTTCTCTCATCATACATGAATTCCCCATTCCAACAATTTCATTTACAGCACGCTCTCGAGGTCGAGCTTCCAAGCAAACTGGTATGGTATCCACCACTTCTTTCTTATCAAATACTCTGATAGAAAGTGTTGTGTTGCTAGCAGCCAAAGAACCAGAAGCCTTTGCACTTCCAGACTGTTCCACATTAGCACTTCCATCTCCGCTTGCAGATATCGGAACCTTCTCAATAACCAGGCTCTCAGTAACAGTAGCCCTGGCAGTAACTCCAGAACGATCCTTTATGTCAGAGCTTCTTACCACCCCATTATCCTTTCTGTTGTCACATGGCACAGTAGGAAACTCAAGCGTTTGAGGTGCCATATCACCAGTGATATTTTCCTGCCGAACGGGCACTCCCACTGCTTCTGGAATGATCCTCTTTCTGCCATCAGGGCGTCTGTATTCTCTCTGTTTTACTGGACTGGAAATCTGGCCAGAAGTTGCCACTTTATTTAACCCACCATCACCAGCGGCTGCCCCACTTTTCTTTCCATCATCAACTTGAGGTTCACAAGTCTTTGTAGTAACCTCTACACTGACAGACTTTGAAGGCGCCTGAATTGGCTGAACATCTGAAACCACTTTTTTAGTTGTGTTTTGCTTAGCTGAGGCTGCTTCAAGCAATAACTGTGCTGGACTCTCTACTAGATTTTCCTGTCGACCTCTTATGTCACCATAACGATTCCGCTTTAACTCGTCAAGTTCAGTATCACTCAGTCTATGACCCAGTTCTTTTGCCTCAAAGTGGAAAATAGCAACTGTTCCGTCTAAGGAACATGCAAAAAGTGAATACCCATCAGAACTCCTGTTTCAATAATTTAGGAATGAACAATTTATGAGAAGGAAAAGAGAGACACAAGGCACAAAAAGGTAAATTCCACAATTGAAATAGAGGACAGATAAATATAACCGAATTTTAACTCGTGCTAGTAATATCTATATTCACCAGGATAAATCCACAACACTTTGAGAAAAAAAATGCTTGGCTACAAAGAGAGGGCGAGGACTTGCAGTCGTCCATACAGTAATAGTGTGATCCTGACTTCCAATTGCAATAACATTATATGGCTGTGATTCTTTCCCTCCAATCTTAGATGTCCCATTTGTCCACCCAACAGTTGCAGCTTTCACATCCAGTGAATTGCAAGAATTCCTCTTGAACATTGAATGATTATACTTCACCACTATAATTGGGGCATTGTGTCCTAGGAAGTCAAATGTTGCTGCCCAATCCCCTCTCTCTAGAACAGGTGCAGAATGCCTTGGCTTTTGGAAACCATGAGTGGTTGTTATGAAATGGCCGCAAGGAGACCATCCAAGCCTTCTAAAAAACGTAGATCCAAGCTGAAAAGGGCACACTCCCATTAGCAAAAAAAAGAAACTAGAACTCAGAAAGAAGGGAAATTGGACAATCAAGAACATACTGATTTTGTCCAGTGGCCATCCGTTCTGTGAGCAAGACTCCAGTCACTTGTTTTCCATATAATAACAGTCTTATCATCAGACTGACTTGCTATGAAGGAGCCAATGGGATCCCATGCAACTCCTTTGACCAAGCTTGAATGACCCCTAAGAACAGCTGTACAAATGCCATTGCTCATATTCCATATGTGGATGGTATTGTCTAAACTTCCACTAGCCAATATTGAGTCATCAGGAGACCAATTAAGATCCACCTACTTTAAGCATGGAAATATATTTCCCCAGTTAGACAGTACCAGAGGGGCCATTAGCAAGTAATAACTCAAATTAAAACATTCAAGTGACAAGTTAAGCTATATCTTTCACTTCTGTCTTTTATATATTTGTTTTTTTCTCTCTTTATATGCAAAAACTACTATTTTTATAACAAAGAATTCATTAGGGGAAAATATGTAACAATTCTAAAACAGGAGAATGGACAATTTTGATCTTATTTGAAGTCAAAACACCTTCACAATGGAATCAATTTAATTACCACGTCAGCAGTGTGACCTCTTAAAGTCATTGCAACTTTCCAATTCTCAATATCTGGGGGCTCTCCACTGCCAAACTCAGTAGTTCCAGAACCAGGTTTCCTCTCATGAACCAAAATCACCTGATCATCAGACCCTGATGCAATATACCGACCATGTTTAGCCCATCTAACACAGTTGACTGACCCAAAATGATCATGGAGGGTGGCCAGAAGCCTCTGTGTTGATTCATCATTTTCCAAACTCCTGCCAACAGACTTCAAGTTCCAAATTCGAACCTGCAAGTAATAGCAAAGAAAAATAACAATCATGCTTCACAATAACAATTAAAAGATTTATATATGTGGCAAATGCTCTGCAAATCAAAGCATTGAAGCAATTTAACTTAGCAATTTACAATGAAAACCTTCTGGAATCATGTAAGAGAGTAGAATCCAGTTTATCATGATAAAGTAGAAAAATCCTATTGAAAAACCATAGCTCCATACAGTTGCAAGTTCTAAAGATTCTATGTTTCTAAAATGTTGTGGCAATATGTTAAAATTTAAAAATCGAACCATGACTGGATTCAACTGACATATCTCCATCTCTACCTACAATGTTAATTTTATACTAGCTCTATTAAGCAGTAGTGCAGATATCACAGAAAAAAGCGAACTGAAGAAAAAAAACTGTAGAATACCTTATAGCAGTATCTAATTACATAACTACAGTAGAAAGAGAACTAATGAAATAATGCTTCACTTAGAACATTCGCAGAGCTGAATAAGTAAAGAAAAGAGAAGAAACCTTTGAATAGTAAATCAAATTTTCAGTTTAAAAACATCAATAATGCTCAGTATTCGCATTGTGCAATTCATTAGGAACGAAATAGAACATGAAGGGTAATGAGAAGAAGTAAATATACCTTGTGGTCACCTCCACTAGTAGCAAACCTGAGCCCACCAGATTGAATATCAATGGAGAAAATTTGCATTCCCTCATGCCTAACCCAACCAGGTTTTTCCGCAATCATTTTCCGTTTCTCTAGTAAAAACAACTCAACTAGCTTCCTTTAAACAGTTTTTTTAAAACCCACCAAAAGAATACGCAAGTTCATAGCTTTCCTGCATAAAGAACAAAGATGGATCAATGACGATATACCCAACTACATATGAGAGGACAGACTGTTAGAAAAGTAAACTTTACCTCTTTTCCTCGAAACCCAGTTACCCGGTAAGTGGATTAAGAGTTTGGAAAAAGAAATAATTCTGAAGTTTAATGGGTGCACGACTTGTACAAGAAAAGTCCTAAATTGAATATTTAAAAAAACAATGCTAAACCCTAATCGGGGTTAAGGAGGGAGGAAGATCTAAGTTATTTAACGGTCAAAATCTATTTCCAAGTTGTGGAAGATCGGCAGGTTGCTTAGAATAGTGGAAAAGGAAATTTTTTGGCTGTTAATTAATTAAATTTGTTATGGGCAAAAGAAAAAGACAACAAGAGGTAGGGTTTGAAGTTAAGAAGAATTGGATTGAGCTGAATATGACAAGGACAAAGCAAGAGGTGTTAGGTTAGATTGAAATAACAATATCGTGCTTAGGGATTTTGTAGGACTTTACATATATATATATATATATATGATTTCACTTATAAAAGAAGTATGAAAAAAAAAATGCTGAATTTTATATGGTTGTTTAACGAAATGTTGTTTAGGATTATTCTTATATTATTATTTAGAGTATTTTTTGCCAAACTATTTTTTTCACCCAAGGTTTAATAAATTAATGATTTTCATCTTTTAACTAAAGAAAAACCATTATCCCACATATTTGTTAATATATAAAAATATATATTATTTTATAAAAAAAAATATATATTTAAGTGTTGAATTGTAAATTTTAAAAATATTAGAAATGTTAATAAATTTTTTTAAGAGGTTTCACAAATTTAAATATATTTAAAAATTTTTAAAAATTCAAAATTTTAAGATATATGATAAATATGATAATTTTTAAATAAATTAAGAAAAATATTTGTTCACCTATAATGAGTTTTAGAATATAATATTAATAATTTTGTTCACAATTCTATCCAATAAAAAGTATTATTATAATAGTTTCAATTTTATAAGAAAATAACAATTAATTATATATTTATTACAATATTTAAATAAAATAATATAAATACAATTTAATTGTTAAAATTAATATACCATGAAAAACATAATTTTTTAAAACCTTAAAATAAGAAAATCTATACATTCCCATAAAGGCATAACACAGGTAGACTTGTGGTACCCCTCGAAACTTTCTAATTTTGTTGAGTTAATTTTTTTTTTTTTTTGGGGGATAGAAGATTTGACAAAAAACAAAAAAAGGCCAACTATAACATAAAATTGTCTACACATTTATTGAGGGATTCACATGTAAACCAATCATTTATAAGGCATGATGATGAATATTAATCACATTTGCTAAACCTGTAAGACCTCATCAACTAGAAGGAAGAAAAAAGGATGTAGATCAAAAGAGCAGAAATGAATTCACAAAATAGACCAAGGCTGCTGCCTCCAACCATCTCATCCTTGCCAGAAACAATTCTGAAACATATCTGGAAAACAAAAAACTATCAAACAAGATAAAATTAGTTGGCGAAAATCATGGGTCTAAACAATGAATGCAACCAACAACATATGCATCTTGTTCACCATAAGCAGCAATTTTGTAACTATTCTTTACATAATCTGAAACAACAATTAACAGGCTATCAAACTCCAGTTTTTCCATCTGAACACAGGAAAAGGTAAGTCAAGCCACCTTCTCTTATCCATTTTAAGTAAAATCCTGGCTCCATAAGTGATGGATAAAGATACAATCATAGTGTTTGCACTCACTAGTGTGGCTCAAATTTATATGCCTTAGTCTTGACTCTTTAACCTTCCTCTCCAAACTCCTTTGTGAATCTCTCATGAACTTCAAGGTCAGCCTTGCTCACTGTTGGCCTCTGTCTCGCAAGTACTTTATCAAAATCTGTTTTTGTGATTGGTGGAGGTAGTATCTGCAGCAGCAAGAATCAGCATTAAGTCAACCATTCTAAGCATACTTAAAAAACAAAAAAAAAAAAACTAATGTTTCTAAATGTCTTATGCAATTGTATAATATATTTGATAAACTAGTAGACTGGGGCATAAAGAAGTTACAAAGCAAGCAACACCCAGATATGCTAATCAAAGCAGCATAGCAAGTTCATAAATTACAATGCTCCATACCTTAGCTGCAAGTCCTTGTCCTGCCAGCTCCTGCATGGTAATTTGGACAGCACCTTGCTGCTTTGGTCCACACGGCATCCACAGACCATTACTAGTTTGAAAGAAGAACATGGCATCCTGAGTTTTCCGAACAGGCTCAAAGAGGACATCCTTAACCTGAGATAATCATACTCAAACAGAAGTATCAGTTGAGAGCACACACTAAAAAGCAACAGCAGGATAGTACAATCAACTCTCTTGACAGAAAATCATAATATTTGAAGAATGGAAAAAAATCTCATATAGGCATGACACTTACACAAACAGAGATATCTGAACCTGAAAACCCCTCAGTTTTGCGTGCTAAAATTTCAAAGTCACTTTCAGTCAAGTTGTGTGGGGTATCTCCTAGATGCACCTGTTAAGAATTTTTAAAGCCCAGCAAGGTAAATTGTTCACAAATGGTTAAAATAGAGTAGCCATCTATTTTTTAGCTATAAAATTTTAAGCAAAAAGAAAAAGTGAAGAAGTTTCACCTACTTTGAACATGTGTTGCCTGGCCTTCAAATCTGGAAGTGGGATATATATACGCTTGTCAAATCGCCGCCTTATGGCCTGCATTACCATTATTAACAACCACACATAATAATCCAAACATGCAAGATCAATCACCAAGACAACTTCCCAACATTCACTTTACCTGATCTAGAGCATAGGGAGTATTTGTAGCTGCAAGAACAAGAACTTTTTGATCATTGTTTCCAACACCCTGAAAAAAAATTGAGATTGATAAGGTCCAGTGCAGAACTAAGATTGCAAACACAGAAGGAGCTGACAGACACCCATGAATTTGGCAAGAAACACATCACACAGTAGAAGTTAAAACTTATAATTCGTGTTCAACAGCAAAGCAATACAAGAAGTTAAATTGGCTATGACAGAAAGTTCTGCACAATCATCTAAACATTTTTTCCATCAGCACAAACTTAACATACAAATTAGTCAACCAGAATAACATCCCACTGGATTTACAAATCTCACTGTAAATACGATCAAGTCCTCAGAACAGAATCTTTCCTCCTTCAACACTTGTCTACATAAAAAAAATAACAATTTGTTCATAAACAGTTCTGAAAGCATTGGCATCAAAAGCACAAATAAGGATAAGGAAAATTGTAGGACAATTAATACTCGAGAAAAAAAAAGGTACCATAGAACTGCCAATTTTTTATATTGAAGATTGATATTTATAAGAATACAACAATAACATTCAACTTAAATTATAACTAAGTCATCAACGCCTTTCTAATTTAAAAGGTAGGTTTTGGTTGAAACATAACCATAATACACCTCATAGTTTACACACACTTCAAGATTGAGGTTTCTGAGAGGTGACTAAAAATTACAGACTAGCATCCACCTTGACACAAACCTTGAAATAACCACACCTCAAAAACTAACTATTGAAATTAGAGAATCCAAAGCTATATAAATCCTAAACTAGATGACCATATTTTCCAATGTAAGATTCAAGTCTTATACCTTGCACTTGGGATTTTAACATCCCACCATGCTTTGCAGTCCTGACACCCACTAGGCTGGGTGCACGCTAGCTCCCTGCAAGCCCCATACGAATATTGCAATGCCAATGTCACCAACCACAGTGCACAATTGCAATTGAGAGATGTGATGGTAGTTGTAATACCAAATTATATGAATCTTGAGAGAACCACACTTTAAAAGTTAGTTATAGCTTAGAAAGTTCAAAGCCATATAAACCCCACACCAAAAGCCTATACTTTCCAATATGGGATCCAAATCTCATACCTTACACTTAGGATTCTAACACAATGACAATAATTACCTCCTCAACTAAAAATAATTAAATTATGACCACCAACCTCCAGTCACCCAATTCACTAAAAAATCACAACCAGGCTGCATATATGGCAACAAGAACTCAATTTTAGCTTATATCAGCACCAAATCAGCATGAGTAACAAAATAGAAGTAGATGTCTTCATCATCCGCTAGCTTCATACAATCATGTAACTTTTCTCCTTAATGAACAAATACAAACCCTAAAACACCATGCTAAAAACAAATGTACCTTCAGTTTCCCCCCAAAGATTGCCAAATAAATGCCAAATCTCAGACTTTGTTTCCAATTTTTCTTGTCAGAGAAAAGTTTGATCATAATAATATCATCATGATCAAACCCACTGCAACCTAACATTGGTGTAATTCTTCTTTATTTAAATCACCAATAAATCACTCAACTTTTAAATTAGAGATTACTGTCAAGTCCCACAACTTTGGTAATTAGAGAACTTGTGGGATACATACTCTAGGTAGGTGGCCCAAAAGAGAGTTTACCACCTGACCTGTTGATTTAAACCAAAGATTTCAACTACTTAAACCAAACCTTGAGATTAATGTTAGGATGATTCTGAATCAGAAAATCTGAGCTTAAGACCTCATCAAAAGCTAGGTCCTGTAAGTTTGGCCTAGGCTTGTTCAATTGACCAACAACTTCAAGCTCAACCTTGGATTAAAAATGTGCTTAGTATTTTCACGTAATTAAGGCATGGCTTTGTGTTAGGATTGTAGCAGATAGAATTACGCGGATTGGAGTGAAGATGTGGGTAGCAGGTAAATTGATAGAATTCTGCAGATTACAGTGAAGATGGGAGTAGCGAGTAGCTGTAATAGGCTGGTAGCAGTTAAATTGGGATAAGTAAATGCTGTAGTATGTGTTGTCAGGTTAGTTCAGTGCAGATTCAATTGGAGTATATAATAGAGTAGGCTGTAACAAAAGAAAGGAAAAGAATTTGGGTTTTATTTGAGTAAACTTTGGCTGATTTGGGAGGTCCTGGCCCCTCGAATTGCCTGTTATCATTTTTGAGTTTTCTGTTCTTTTTTTTTTTGGTTACCTACGGCAAGACACCAGCATTGTCAATGTGTAGTAGTTCTCCTTGTTCATTTATAAAACAGCAGTGAAGATTTTTTTTATTCAATTTCAAGTGTATTGGTTTGCTCTAATTTCCTGGAAATAGACTGTTTGTGAGTTATTTTGCTGGAGTTTTGTGGTTCAGGTGTTGACTCTCCCAGGTTCCTATCGCTTTGCAATCTAGGTGCAAAGCGGCAGAACATATATGTTGAAATTAAGCAATATGTTTCCTAGTCCAATTTAGTTAATTAAGTCTTTTACTAATATAAGTTTTCCTAATAGTTGTAAGTCCTATATTAATTAGGAATTAATTATGATCCCTAATCTAGTTAAATTAATTACTCTTATGTCTTTAGGAAAGGGGAATGAGCGGGTATTTGTGCAAATTTGATGTGTAAATGAATATCTTAAATTTTTTTCATTTTGGAGTGATAAATTTCGAAAAGTGAGTACAGTTAACGATAATATGGTAATTTAACTTTCTGACACTATATTATGATTCTTTTACGTCAATGAAGTTAAGCTTTGGATGAAATTTGTGGTAATGCTTTCAATGGCTAGAAAATTGTTTTAAAATCAAACCTTGGGCAGGAAAATGCTAATCACTCAACATCTAACTTCTGTTTTATGTGTGAGGTTCCTTTTAGATTTGGTGAAGATTTTAGGGATAATGGAAAGTGGAGATATGCATTCCTTTTAGACTAGGATGCAACATAGAGCAATATTATCATATCGATGATATAAATATTCTAATTCTTTTTTTACCAAGAAAAATAATAGACATTTTGTAAAACATATATTGTTATAAATAACTTATTTCCTAGGGAAAGTGAGTCTATATAAAGGCATGAGTTTTATAATTCCATTAATCAACTCAATACACAATTTGGTATTATCATGGTATCAGAGCAATGAATTTTCTCAACTTGGATTCTTTAGCGTTGTAAGTTCTCAACAACAGCAAGGTCTTGGCTTGTCGTCGTCCGTGTTGTGGATTCTCTATGGAATGCTATTGGATTATCCTGTTGTTGTCCATGTGTTTCATCTGTAATTGCCAAATTCTCAACCTCTTCCCTCCATGTGAGTTTGGTTCTTGGTTTGCCAAGAGTTGTGTTGTTTGATGGTTTTCTCCATTTGTATGGGTACATTGTCAGATGTTGGTTCTATTGCTATTGTTGGATGTAATGATTCCCAAGTTTCTTCCTTTTTCAGTGATTGTGTCATCATCATTGTAACCGACTACGTCTCGCCGACATCATTCCAAAAGATCATCGCCAGAATCTCCCACACCCGCCTTCATGCACCACTCAAATCCTCTGCTTCCTCCATCGCCTATCTCTCTTCTCGCTAGAATCTCATGCCTTGGTTGTCAGAAATTGCTCTTCTCACCCAAATCTTGTACATCTAAGAGTTCCAATCAGTTGTTAACCTATTAGACCTCCTCCAAGATTTTGTTGTCTCCTCTGGGGTTTTTTCAGGTGGCTTTGGTTTGTTGGATGGTTTAATGTTTTGTTGGTTCCAATGGCTATATCTATGTTGCAATATTGTTGGAAAATTTGTCTGCTACAAATTGGATTCCGGTTGTTGGATTGTATCCTTCAACATTGTTTCTATGATCTCTCAGGTTGCAAATATATTTACCAATGAGTTACCTCACAATGCTTTCTTTCCTTGTGTCTCCAATTGTAGCCTTGTGAACTATTGCTACAATTGAGGGGGTGTTGAAATTATGCAATATGTTTCCTACTCCAATTTAGTTAATTAAGTCCTTAATTAATATAAGTTTTCTTTATAGTTGTAAGAGTCCTATTTTAATTAGGAATTAATTATGATTCCTAATCTAGTTAAATTAATTGCTCTTATGTCTTTAGGTTTTCCTAGCCTAGTTAGGGAAAGTGAGTCCATATAAAGGCATGAGTTTTGTAATTCCATTAATCAACTCAATACACATTTTCTTCATATCTTATCAATATACAAGTAGAAGCACTCTACAGATGCAGAATCCATAACATAAAAAACATAACAGAAGGTCAACATCAAGATTTCACAATTGATTCATGTAAAAAATCCAGATATTGTACTCCAAGAAAACTCAATTATAGAAGAGCTTCAAAACAATAATTATCATGCCTGGCTCCTTAAAATCAGAAAGGGTGTCAACTAATAGCTGAAATTAAACTTCAATATACATTAAAAAAAATATTCATTACACCAATTACCCAGCAATTTGTATGACTTTCATAAGATGTAGTAAATAAATACTAGATCACTTATAAATCATCCAATACAGCTTTATAAACCATCATAAGATGTAGTAAATAAATACTAGATCACTTATAAATCATCCAATACAGCTTTATAAACCACCATTCCAACAACGTGATGGGATCATGTCATTTAAGAAAGGGAGCATGTATAAGTAAGGTGTGGAGAGCTTTAAATAATTGTATGCATACATTTACTGATTCTGATGGGATGACAATAACTGGATTATCTTAGCCAACTAGGGCAACATATTTTGGCAGATACAAATGAAATACTTTAGTTATTTAGGTAACTTTTTTTGTTTATTAAAGAAAAAAAATACCTGCATCTGCACAAGAAGTTCAGTTTTGATACGTCTAGAAGCTTCACTTTCATTCCCTTCTCCACGCTGTCCACACAATGAATCTATCTCATCAATGAAGATAATAGAAGGAGCACTGTCACGAGCCATTTGGAAGAGACTTGAAACAAGCTTTTCACTTTCACCCATCCACTTTGAAACCAAGTCAGAAGAAGAAACACTATCCAGTAAGAAAAAAGAATACATTAAACACAGCAATAAGCACATTTATTGACCTACATCCATAAACATTAAAAAAAATCTCAGCAGAAATTCACAAAGTGCAAGTACAGAGAACCAGTGCTAAAACAGGAATAATTTAATTTTGAGTTTGACACAGAAGTTACTGATAAATCATCATAAGCAAGTGCAGCAACAATATTATTGTCATACCCAGTTACTAGGCATTGTTGACCATGGCCATCAGGGACAAAAGGGTCATCATTTTTCATGCCCCCATTTCTAAGGTAGTCAGCCAAAAGAATAGACAACTCAGTATGTGATTTAAAAAAAGTTTCAGAAAGCTTGTATTTGAGGTACAAATACCAAGATCCCTACAACTTTGGAAGCAAATTACCAAAATGTGACTGATGCATAAATTGCCAAGTGTTCTAGCCTTAAACTTTTTTCCATGCATTTGCCGTAGCAACTTAACAATTATTGCATTTTGTCAGCTTATGAATGTCACCTGAAAAAAGTAGAATCAGCTTCAGTAGCAACAGCCTTTGCAAGATATGACTTCCCAGTTCCAGGTGGCCCATACAATAGAAAAGCTCTCCATGGTCTTCTCTTGCCTGAAATACCACAGGCGTGAAAAGCTTAGTATTTAAACAAAATAAATGAAACCACAAACCCACAACTCGAATGTGCTAATAATAAAGAATAGAGCTGGTTTTTTTTTAAAGAAAAAATAAAAAGAAAGAAATTTATCGTAAGATACACAATACACTAATCTAACCCCTCCCTGCTTTATCATACAGAGGAAACAACCGTGACTGCATCATAGCAAGAATAGTAGTGGCAGAAAAACCTAAGCATTCACCACATCCTTACCACAACAGTCAATGTATAATCCCCTAAAAATAAACAACAAAACTCCTATTCTTCTAGAAGTCCAGCACTATATAGTCTATATGAAGTTAACTGCAACAAGAGAAGAAGCGCCAATACCAAAATTTACCTATTAAAATCCATCAACAATAAGCAAACTTAGCAAAATAGCCACTATACTCCCAGGTTAGATTCTAGTAATATGATATCTGACGTAAATACCAAACCAGAAACAAAAACAGCGAAGTTCACTTCTCATTAAATCTAATCTAAATCTGAACCAGTATGCAATACAACCCACTAAACCAATCGTCTTAATAACAAATACAAACGCATGATCACAACAAACTAACTCAAAATAATTCAATTCAATCTCACAAACCCCTAAACTTCAATCACAATTAACTTAATAACAACTAAATAAAAAATCCCACAACAAAAATAAAAAAAAATAACCCACCTGTAAAAAACTGAGGAAATTTTACAGGCAAAATAACAGCCTCCTGTAACGCCTGCTTGGCGCTCTCGAGACCCGCGACGTCATTCCACTTGATGTTGGGCTTCTCTCTAATAATCGCCGAATTCAACCCGGCACGCAGCTTGGCCTGCTCGGGATCCTCCCCATCGCCACCTTCACCACCACTACCATCCTTGGGCTTGGTCTTGGGTCGGGTGGCCACAGCAGCGTCGCCGTTATGGGCGGGACCTGGCCCACCATCGTCCAAAACGGCGCGGATCTCCTCTGCTCGACGGAGGTATTCGGTGAATTTCTGGGTAATAGCTTCTTTGATCTTGGGATTCTTCTCGTACTTCAAATGGGTCTTGAAGTACTCCAAAGCGTTCATGTAAAGAGGGAAAGCTTTAGCGTAATTTCCAGCATTATCTTCTAGCACGGCTTGTTTGACGTACTCGATTGCTTGTTCTTTGAAGTTGCTGTACATATTTTTAGGGTTTTGAATCGAATCGCATGAGAGATAGATTGATTTATAAAATTAATGTTGGAAGAAGAGAAATACAGAATTCGCAATCCGATTGATTAAATTTCAAAGTGAGAAAGCCTGTTGTCAGATTGGAATTAGATGAATGGAATGGTATTGCGTGGTTTCTTGGAAGGAAAGGGCCAAAATCGGGAGGCTAAAGCTTTTGAGCTTGCCAATTTCGCCCTCTCCGCTTATCTGACTACAACTGCAAACACTAGATGACTCGTTATATAGTTCTTAACTGTTTGACTTTTTAAATAATTTTATTATTCATTCCAATAATAATTTTTACTTTTGTTATAGTATATTTTTAAAATTAAAATATATTTATAATAATTTAAAATTTATAAAAATAATTCAATATTTGAGGATTTAAAGGATTCGTGAGAACCAGTTTTTAAGCATTTGCAGCAGTGGCCTTGGAATAATGATCAAAAATGCCTCTCAGCAAGGGAAATATTCATAACCAGTGAAAAACTCCAACACACGGATAAGGTCACCTTCATTCTTAATTGCCTGCTTATACTCATCTATGGCCTGGTCAAGACATAGTTTTAGAATAGTAAGAAGGCTCATTGTAGGCTACCAACCTATACAAAACACAAATGGGAAGACTGTCAAAAATCTTGGCGATAAAAATGGCCTAGAGTGAGGAGAAAGTCATTGCTTACCAAGCTCTCTGCCTGTATTTGTCATGTCAGAGATGCGCTTGTTGCAGTCATCGAAGCCTCGACCGTAGAAATCATTTGAGCTTACATCAATGGTTGTGAACTTGGAGGCGAATTAGTGAGCTGATTGTACATAAACCTTAATGGAAAATTGTTGTGTTAAATGTAAGAACAGAAGCAATAAGGGAAAGTAGGGTGGCATCTTTAGGCTTATGTATACAGAATACCTCTGTCATCAACTCCGCTAATTGATTTATTGTAACTTCATTTTCAGGATTTCCCAAATTAAAAATCTTGCCATTCGCCCGCGATGGGTTTTCCTGCAGAAAATTGGTTAGTTAAGGGCTAGTTTATAGGTGTTATCAGGTGAAAACTGATACTAAAGTAAACTTGCAATCATTAAAAGAACAGCTTCAATGGCATCCTTGATGTAGTGGAAGCTCCTCTGGGACTGCCCGCCATCAACAAGCTTGAGTGGTTGTCCACGCAGTTGCTCTGCAATTCAGTATTATTAGGAAGAAAACAAATACGCATACAACAGAAACTAAGGAAGCGAAAACAAGGCATTGGAAATGAAAGGAGCTTAAATTACATTGGTGAAGCAAGCTAAAACTCTTGGAATTAAGTCTGTAGGACCATCAATGCCTGGAATGAAGTCCATCCTTGGACCAATCCAATTGCAAGGTCTTACAAATGGTAAACGCGAGGGAACTTGATGCAGATTCGGCTACAGGGGTAAGTTGAAACAAGATCTTGTGGATTGTATAACACAGAGATTCATAAAGCCAAACAAAAAATTGCAGTACCATATATCAGCCTTTCAATCATCTGTTTTGAACATGCATACGTCCATCTCTGCTTATCAATGGGACCAAGAATGTATGGAGAATCATATTCTTTAAGTAGATAGAATTCAGGATTCTGCAGAAACAGTAAGTTCATTCGAAAACCGACAATTACGATCTTCCAACCACATTTCTTGAAGAGATTAATCGCGAAGTTTGATTAATCTTGATTGGACAAGTTTGATTGACCAAAGAATACCACAAGAAACAAATGAAATCCGACATTTCAAGAAATTAAAATTCATAAGAATACTGGTGCAGTTAAACGAGAGGGCTTGATATATTAACGTATACTTACCAGTAGAAAAGGGTCATTCTTTGGTAAAAAGCTTCCAATTGTCTTTCCATAAACTTCAAAGGAAGAGAAACGAATCAAACGTTTTCTGAACTTAGAACAGAACCTAACCTAACCACAAGAGAAAAGATAAAGCCCAGATCACGAAATACTCAAATTTACAGCAAAAACAACCAAACAGGATCCAAGTTATACTACAGACAAATGCAAAACTCACCACTGGAATCGCATCAAAAATGTTACTGTAAATTGTAGCAAAAGGCCTACTATTGTAATTACCAGTAGTGCAAATGGCTGCAAGATTAATAACCTACACAAACAAAAAAAAAAAAATCAATTCACAGAAATTATACTTCCAGGGGAAATAAAAAAAAGTTAGAACTAGAAAAGCCATTTACAAGATCGAGGCAGCAATGAGAGGTGTGGATACAGAATGTCACACTTGACGTCAAATTCATGAAAATGAACTCGACCAAACCAGCAAGAATGAGGCCGCAGCAGATGCTTTTTCTTGGTGGAGGAGATATCAATGACTATGGCAGTGTGTTGGGTTTGGTAAAGGAGCTTCTCGCAGAGGTGTGAGCCAATAAAACCACCGCCACCAATCAAGCAGATTGTTAAGGGTTTGATTTTTTCACCGTCTAAGTTGAATCTTTCCATCGAATAAAGAAATTTGAGTATCAAGACTGAATGAGTGTTACAGAATCTTTTAACTGCCTTATGGAGGGAAATTGAAGCAGGGGTTAACTAACAAGGAGGGTTAGTTTAAGAAATATAGTATAAAAGTCCTACAAATGTCAGTTCATTGCATGAAAGGAAAAACAGAAAAAAATTATGAAATTAATATTCATGTTAAATAAAACAAAAGCCAACGTGGAGAAAAGGAAACCAAGTTGCTTCAGGCCTATGGTAAGATGCTTCTCCAGGTGCTTTTGGGTGAGTTCAACAACAATGTTCTTGAGCAGTGCAGATGATTGAAATGCTGATAAGAAATTATCTATATGCTTTTTTGTTTCAGTCTCTTTTTCCCTCTGTGACACACACTGGTAACTTTGTTCTTTGATTTGTACCTCCAGTTAAGTCTGAGTCTCTTCTTGAGTTCACCATTTCAAAACCTTTCAGTTTGTGTGGCAAATGCTATACTCCACATTGCTCCTTAACGAAAAGGCTTATTCCCTGATTTTGTTGCATCTGCTAGCCTTCACGTTGCTATCGGCAAATTTTTGATGACGTTCTCTCATTCGACGACTTTAAGCACTCAAAAACCTCACTCTTTTCTCTCTTTTTTGGCTAAAATGTCAAAATGAAAAAAAATAGCATCCTTTGGTCCTTCTCACCTCATTTTATATATCATCAAAGAACATCATATACGATTGTTCATTCAGTTATTCAATAAAATTCATGTCTCATGATCTCTGGAAATATGTTTATGCAAAATTTGAATTGCATTTATGACCATATGTCTTTTGTGCACAAATGCCTATGGCATCCAATTGAATATCCTTATCCTTATTAGGTGTACAAGTGTGTACCATCTCGTGAACCGTCACACAACCTTTGACACTTAGTCAATTTCCATAACTCATGCAATAAAAGATTATTTTGCCCTACCCAACTCAAGCATGAGCATGCACTCCTAGTGTGTATAGTTGTATCAAACATCACTTATTATACAAGCATTTCCAAACTTATCCAATTAAAAAAAATAACATAAACTCCCCTAGGGCATACTTTTGGGTGTGACAATCAATAAATAGTCCTTTCTTGTGCAATACTTATCAGTTGACTTGCTTTCCTCTTGTAGCCCTACATATCTTATCTCTTATATGTAAACCAATTAAAAAAACGCATGAATATGAAAACACTCAGCATGTATGTGACCTATTGGGCACCATATCATGCATACAACTTATTCTTAGCATTCCACATTATAAACATTGTGTAACTTTGCCACATAACACTCATCATCAAGGTTTCACATTCTTCTTTGCTCTCAATGACATTACGCATTCATCTCTTACTTGATATTCTTTGACATTTCATAGATGTCCATTATCAATGAACTCCAACATCCTAGATGTCTCATTCACAAATGTCTATGGTACTTCATTGATACTTATACTTAGCTAGGATGTCTCATATGTCTCGTGAAAGCATGATATTGCTTATATTGACATCTCAAATGTCTCATTTATCTCAATCACTTATACTTGGTGCACACAACCCATGTCGCCTAAACTTAGGTTGCACAAGTGTCAACAAAAAGGTCATGCAAGGAATCACTGAAGCAGTCCTCTTTCCATGCATTGCAATTATCGAATAGATTGTCTAAAAAAACCAGTCGAAGATGGTCCCTCCCACGAGAATGTACATAAAGCTTTTCGCTAACCACGTGCAAGTTCACTAGTCTAATTCTCTTTCTCATGTTTGCAATTAATATGTGAACTACTAGATTGACACCTTGGATATCCCCGCATAGGCGTATGTATAAAGCATCTCATAAGTGTAGTATGAAAGCCTTTTTGTCTTCATATGAGTTCATGAGCTAGAGAGTACACATCTAATGCACGATTGTGCATCTCAACTAAATTATAATCTCACTCTTTTCATAATAGTTTAAGCCTTCCAAACAATCACAACACATGCACGAATCTGTAATCACTATGCATGACCATATATCTTAATAAAAATCAAAATTCAATAAAAAGGAAATGATTTGAAGACCCCTTAAAACATACTTGTAAATGTTATAAATAGTATTATCCACCACTAAGGCCAAATACACAAAAGTAACAAAAACAACAAAAAAAACGTTATGGTTAAAAAGATTGATGTTAGACATAAGATTTGATCAACAAACCCTTAGTTTATATTGTGATAGTCAAAGTATCATAAAATGATCAAAAATCAAGCATATCATGCAAGAGCCAAACATATTTTTATAAGGTATCATAGGGTTCAGAGTTTATTTCTTCTTATAAGATTTTGCTGGTAAGGTGCAGACAAAAAAGAATGTAATAGATATGTTAACAAAGGTGTTAATGTTGGCGAAGTTCAAACATTTTAATTTGGACTTGTTTCACGTTACTAAGTGTTTAGTAGTAGCATGTTGGAGATGCATGTTTTTAAGGTTTGAATGAATCTTATAAAAGAGTAAATTTTTTTACCAAAATAGAGATTGTAAATGCATTATCTTAAAATTCCAAGATTGATTGAACAAGCGTTCCATCAAAGGCAATGAGCATTCCAAATGATAAGATAGCATAAAAAATCGTTTTAAATATAAAATAATTATTTTAAATATCATATAATGTAAAATGATTATTCTAAAAATTTTATTATTGTCTATTTAATGAGTATTATAATCATTGTCAAATTAAATAAAATTATTTTAAAAAAGAATGATATCGTGTTAAATACATTGATTCGTGAAAAACAAAATGCATATGATAAATCATTTAAGAAAATTGTCGCAACAAATATAAGTACTTATTAAATTAAATTTTAGACTTTAAATAAAAAAGGAAATTACTTAAAAAATAATTATGTGGTATGAGGCGCCGCAAAGCTCAGTTCGAGAAGGCGCACGTTGTCAGCATCAGCCGAATTGGTATACACAAATATATAAACAAATAACTAATTTCCACGTATTTAAAAATAAATTGTCCGTTACTGGATGCATGTTATTATTATATTTAGCTTTTAAAGTAAGTATGGATATTCATTGATGTTATGGTCAAAGCAGGTGCGTGAATTTCTGGGAAAGAAGAGCATATTATAACTGTATTGTATTGTATTGTGTTGTATGTATGTATGTATGCATGTATGTATGTGTATATGTATGTAATATATTATTATACATAAAAAGAAATGACAAGGGAGGGAGCGTGTATGAGGAGAAACGGTCCAAGTTGTCGTCTGGAGTTGTACCTAAAAATCTTAGCCTCAACGTAACTTAAACGGCTTAAGCTTCGTAGAAACCCAAAACCATCCAATTGAAACCGTTTTATTTATTGGCATAATTATCTTCTGCAAGACCGCGTAATTATTTTTTAAATTATAAGAAAGTTTGGTTGTTTGTTTGATTGATTAGGAAATTTAATTAAAAAAAAAACCTAAAAACAGAAAAGAAGGTGATTGGAATCTCCACCTAGCGCCAGGAATCCCTCTCTCTTTTGAGTTTGTCTTTCCCGTCTTTTTCTTTTATGTGGAGCTACTTGTTTCCTTTCTCCCTCTTCTCTTCTTTTCCTATTTATTTTCTTTTTCTCTCTCTCTCTCTCCAAGCAATCAGTTTAAATTTCCTCCCACTCAGCTTTTCTTCTCTGATCAATCACAAATCTTCTATTCGGGTAACTACAAGCGCCGATTTATCTCCTCCTTCATCTGATTTATTTTTTATTATTTTTGGATTTTAACTTTCTTTCTTTTTTTTTTTTTGTTCAGATCGATTTCGCGAAGAAGAAAGAGAAAAGCCATGGCGGAAGAACACAGATGCCAAGCACCGCGTTTGTGCGTAAACAACTGCGGGTTTTTCGGGAGTCCGGCGACTCAAAATCTTTGTTCTAAATGTTACCGAGATCTTCAGTTAAAAGAGCAACAATCTTCCTCGGCCAAACAAGCTCTTAACCAAACCCTGATCTCCTCCTCGGCACCGTCATCGTCATCATCATCGGCTCCCTCTCCGGCCGTGGAAGTCTTCGAGAAGACGGTTACGGTGTCAGCACCGATCGTCAAAAAGGAGGAAAAGAAACCTGTGGTGGCGGCGGCAGCGGCAGGGGCGGCGGCGACTGTGCCGGTGCCTACTGGCGTGAACAGGTGCTTGACTTGTAGGAAGCGCGTGGGACTGACGGGATTCAGGTGCAGGTGTGGTTCGTTGTTTTGTGGGAGCCACAGGTACCCAGAACAGCACAAATGCACGTTTGATTTTAAGGAGATGGGCAAAGAGCAGATCAGCAAGGATAATCCCGTGATTAAGGCTGAGAAGCTTCAAAAGATTTGAGATTTGAGATTTGAGATTTGAGTTAAGATAATTGTTGTCTTTTACGGCGTCGTTTCATATGGTTCCTCGACAAGGGCGGATGTGGTAGTTGTCAGCGTTGGGTGGAGGTGGTGGTGGTGGTGGAGGTGGTGGGAGTGGGGGGTAGTATCGTCAAATCGTGTGGTGTTATTGTAAATTCCAATTATATTTTAAGCTTACTAAATATAATAGTAATCCGTGTTATTTTTCTTTTTTTAATATTTAAATTCTTCATTCTGTTTGGTATGTATGTGATTTGGTGGGCTTGGTCGTAAAATAAAATAAATATGATGGAAATTCCCATTTAATTAAAATGATCCACCAACCCAACCCAACCCAATAATAATGGGGTCGAATATTAAATCAAAGTGGGGATGGTGAGTTGTGTATAGTTTTGATTAAGTCCGTTGAAACTTGACAATATATTGGAGGGCGACATCATCATTTAAGAGAAGTGGGGGGGCAAACGAGGTTGCAGAGGGGAAAAATGGTCATTCTCCCAGACTGAGATTGAGCAAAACAACAAGATGGTATTCAAAAGCTTCTTTTGCTGGATCTATCAGACTTCCGCTTTCAAAGTAGTCCACAGATGAAGACAATTAACACTGTTTGATATTCCATTCTGTTCTGTTCGGCAAACTTGAGAAAATAAACCAACAAAAATACGTATTCACCAATGGTGAATTTATGAAATAACCAATTTATCTCCATTTATTTCTATTACATAAAGGTGGATACAAGATCATTCTCTTTTGGAATGATAACGAAGTGTTACTTATAAAATAATATAATACAAAAAAATTTTAAAAAAATAATATAATAATACAAACAATTTTTTTTACATAGAAAACAAATTTTCAATGTGAAAGGATAAAAATCCAAGGGTTCGATGATTCATTTAAATCTAATAAAATCAAAGTATTTATAACAATTACAATCCACTTAATTACATAAATGTTTATAAAGAGATAAAATTAAAATCACTAAATAAACACGTGAATTTTAAGCTATATAATTTCAATTCAACTGTGAAAAAATCACTATATATTGATAAATAAATTAAGTTAAAATAATATGTTTGAAGATATGAATGTATTAATATCAATTACTTTTGCTTTAATATATTTCGAAAGCATTCAATTATGTATTCATTGTGAACTGTAGCAAAATATTCTCTTTCAATGTAAACCATCCAGAAGTGCTCTTGCCCTCATTGTCTATTTGATTATGCAAATTATTTTTTACAATATTCATCGCAAAAAACATTCTTCCTATTGTTATAACAACGATAGAAAAAACCAATGTTAACTTAATAAGAAAATTTTATCTATGCACTATCCTTCTTAAATTCAACCCTAATATTATAAAAACATAGAAAGATTATAATAAATTAAAATTAATATATTTTTATTTCTCATTTTATAAAAATTAAGTCACCAACTTTATACCTAATAATTTCAAATAATATTACAAAGTTTGAATGTTCATATTTTAAATGATATCTTAAGTTTATGCACAATTATATCGTTACTCTTTGAAGAGTCGGATTGAGACATCATACCATACCCATAACAATGTTGTTTAATTATTTATTAATTTATATAATTTTTTAAGGTTTTAGATTTTTTTTTTTTTAAGTTAGGGTTTGAAATTTTTTATGTTGAATTTGTTAGATTTTATTAGTTTGGTGGTTGATATCGTGCATGTTGTTGGTATTAAAGTAAATAAGAGTGTTTTTGATTACATAATTTACAAGTACTCGATTTGGCATCGTTTTTAGATGATACGAGAAAAAATGTAAATTGTCAACTAGTATCAATATTTAGTATATTTTTCTAATTTGCATAGAGATTATGCAAACTCATGTTATCTTTTTCACTGATAAAATATATATTGGTCGAAAGAAAAAAACCCTACATTATTGACATTGCATCTCCATTTATGCTTCATTTGCACTTGATCTTCAAATTGATTTGTTTCCCAATTTCAGGCCAAAATTAGCCTTATTAGCTGAATACTGCATCGGTCGAATCCTATTAAACTCTGATTGATACCATTTTTTTCCCTCGAAATTGAGTAGAACTCTAAAAGCGTACTATTGTCTTAAAAGCAAGAATATGGCAAATGTTAGCCAAAAATTGATTCATTAGATCACATTTTTGCATTTAAAGCGAAAGTGAATTTCGATCGAAATTCATTAGACTTTTTAAGGTGCACTTTTTTCTCAAATGCAAGTCATGAGACAATGGTGTATTGTATTGGTTGAAGTGTGATGTTAGCCTAATCACTGATTTTAAGTATAATCAACTAAATTGATTGAATCTTATTGAATTTGATCGACGCCCGTTTTGGGAAAGATTCATTGTCTTATTATTTATGGACCATTAGACAATTTGCATAAATGTTATTTTTTTATTTTGACTGACTGCATTAACGTACACTCAAATATATTTATATAATTTTTTATCAACGTGCAATAGTGGTATATAGGATATTGATGTTGCAGACCACGGTCTTGTTGTAAAAAATGATCTCATTTCTTGGATAGTACCTGACGAAAACTTGTTCATTATCCCATTTTCTTAGAGCCGTTGACCATTAAATAATGTAAATCTATAATAAATATAAGGCAAAACGGTAAAGATGGAGCAAAGTGGAATGTTTCTTGAGGCAGAAGCAGGAGAATTAGGATGATGATTATTATTATTATTCTCTTTAAATATTAAATCATATAAAAAAGATTGAACAATATATTATCATCTAAGGTTTCGTTCAATAATAAACTATTAACTATAAAAATTTTAAAAATCAAATATTCATCAATTAATTAAAGTCAGTGAAATATTTTTGTTTTTTAAATTAAAATTAAAAATAAATTTTATAAAAATATTAAAATATAAATTTAAAATAATATAATATTAAAATAATAATATAAATTTAATAAAAATGTAAAAAATAAAATAAATAATTAAAAAGTAACAATCACCTCCGATAGTGGTGGTTGACATAAACCTCACTATATAACTGAAAACGATTATTTGATTTCATTAACGATCATATCTGATTACCAAAAATCTAGCGGAGACAATTGGATTTGACTCTCTTTCTACCATTGGAAAAAGTCAGAAACGATTAGTGTCAAACATTTTAACTATTTTCGATCTTTTTTTATGGCGTAGAGGGTCAGGTTTGATCGCATCCGCTATCGTAACAGCCAGAAAATAGAACCAAGTAACTATTTTTGACAAATTTTTTTAATTATTTATTTTATTTTTTAAATTTTATTAAAATTTTAATATTATTTTATTTTAAATTTATTTTTAATATTATTTATATTAAATTTTATTTTAACATTAATATTATTGAATTTTATTAATAATATTTTAATATTTTTATAAAAAAAATATAAATATTTAATTTTTAAAACTTTTATAAATGATAATTTACCCTTATACAAGATCTAAGGCGATAATATACCGTTGGGCGAAGTAAAGAAAATGTAAACCCGCGTTCTCAAAGTGGGAAAGTAAGAATAATTAGGGAAAAAACATATCAGGTTGACTAAATACAATTGGCTGTTCAATTCTAGTGATCAGAATTTTCCTTTCGCTGCGAGTGCCACCCAAATCAACCCACAAACAAAGTCATCCCTAAAGGCAAGTGCACTTGCGCTTGTGGACTCCACGAGTAATTATATTTCAAATGAAGGTTAAGATTGCAAGAGAATAGTTAACTCTTCGGTGAATATAGAGTATATTACATTATAGGGGGTTAAATGATATTTTATAGATAGAGGTGATACGATCACCTAAAGAAAATTAATTTAAATAATTAAATTTTAAATATAAAAAAAATATATATATTTTACTTTTATAAAACTACTCAAAAATTCATGCACATTAATCACATGAAAATCTCATGGTATGCACATTTATGGAATTGTTGATTTTCAAACAACTATGCTCAAATACAAACTTATTAATAGTTTTATGAAAAAAATTCGATTCAATTTGTTAAACCTCAAATTCGAATTTAAACTCAAGCTTGTATCCTTCAAATTTGTTAAGCTCAAATACAAACCCCAATTTGACTCATTGTCCTGCGAATCATCTTTGTTAAGACAAGTCAAAGTCGACTATGCTTTATAAATGTTTTAAATAAGGGTTTTGAATTTGATCTTTGACCCCAAGAAATTTAATCATTTAATAAAAATATTTTCAAAATAATATCATTTAAATATTTACATAATTTTTTTTTTTCAAAAAAATTTGAACCGTACAGGTGTAGGCATCAGGTGATTATATATCAAAATGTTTCTGTTGATTTGACAAAAAAGGGTCTCGCTCCTTCAAATCACCCCTTCATTTCCCTCTAACTGAAAATACATGCATTTGATGTGACCATTTTTTCTTCTTAATTTCAGCTCATCTCATTTCTTCTTTTTCGTCTCCTTGGGGCTTCAATTCAATTCTTCTCATTGTATAAATTTCAATCACTTCTCTCACTCGCTATGAAATTTCCCTCCCTTCATCCTTATTCCTCTCTTATTTGCAACTCTTATTTCACTTTCTTGTAGCATCTCTCTTGCTGTATTTCTGCCTAAAGACTTCGTTTTTTCCTGGTTGAATTTGACTTCCTTTACCTGGATGCCACAGATTTTTGAAGCTCACGATGGATCTCCTATACAAAACTTCAAGATCTATGCATCTTCGTGGCCTTTTTTAGCAATACCCATTAACTATTTTGCTGATTTTATTGCCCAGATGAAAAGGCCGTTTCGTCCTCTCTTGAGCATTCTACTGCTCACAGTTTTGGCTGTTACTTTGAGCTTCCAAATCGTTCACCACGTTGGCGGCAGCGGCGGTAGCTTCTTCAGCTCGTTTGAGCTTGAAAATAAGATCTCTGTGCAAGAACAACAACCTGAACCTCTCCCAGTATTCAACTCTACTTTACTAAAGTTTGCCGCTATTGATTTAGCTGAGGAGAAATCAAAGAAGGAGATCGAGCAACTCTTGGAGGGGAACTTTGCGAGCCAAGGACGGTACCATACCATCAACACGTGGCGGAGATTTCATCGTGATAACAAAGCCAAGTCATCCTCACGACTCCCGGTAACAATCCGGTCCCCATTGTTTTATCGTTATTGGCTAGATTTTAGAAGGAATCTGAATGAATGGGCTAAAAGGAAAAGTTTTCAAGCTGATGTAATGAATGAATTGGTTAGATTAATCAAGCATCCTATTGATAGGCAGAATGGATTAATGGGTGGTTCAGATAAAAAGTATCAATCTTGTGCTGTTGTGGGAAATAGTGGGATTTTGTTGAAAAGTAATTATGGAGCTTTGATTGATGGTCATGAGATCGTAATAAGATTGAACAATGCCAGGATTGAGAAGTTTGAGCTGAACGTGGGGTCGAAAACCAACGTATCGTTTATAAATAGTAATATTTTGCATCTTTGTGCTAGGAGGGAAGGGTGTTTTTGCCACCCGTACGGAGTGAATGTTCCGATGGTTATGTATATTTGTCAGCCTGTGCATTTCTTGGATTATATTATGTGCAATGCATCTCATAGGGCGCCCTTGCTTATCACAGACCCAAGATTTGATATGTTGTGTGCTAGGATTGTGAAGTACTACTCGTTGAAACATTTTGTGGAGGAGATAGAGAAGCCGTTGGAGGAGTGGGGATCAGCCCATGATGGTTCTATGTTCCATTACTCTTCTGGTATGCAAGCTGTGATGCTTGCTTTAGGAGTTTGTGACAAAGTTAGTATATTTGGTTTTGGGAAATCTACTTTAGCTAAGCATCATTACCATACAAATCAAAAGGCTGAGCTTCGGTTGCATGATTATGAGGCGGAGTATGCATTTTATCGTGATCTAGTCGAAAATCAACAGGCAATACCATTCATTTCACACAGGTTTAAGATTCCTCCGGTGGTAATTTACCACTGAATTTTGGCGTGTTGGATGTTCTGTTTTTGTAATTTGTTTATCGTTGTCATATTGTTATCATGCTAAGTGGTCTTGCACTAGTGAAACAAAGGAACACAATTGTTCAACAACTCTGTTTTGTATTACTGCCCTGTACCATCAAAGGTGGTTTAGGGTGCTTGAAATATAACATTGGAACATGGAACTACAACAGAAAGGATTTGTTTCTGATTTAGGCAAATTCCTTGTTGGATGTTATAATTTTTTACGCGTAAAGCTTACCTCATTTTATTGTAATGTGAAGAAATTGTTTTGAAGTGTATTAAGCATAGCTAATAAACATTCTCATTTGCAGGCTCTAAGTTTCTCTTCGAGAAGAAATAGGATCCACATATAGCAGTGAGATGTATCTTTTGAGTCATATATCAGTACTATATATTCAGTTATGTTGACTGGAGAGAAGGGTACATAACACAAGTTTAAAGTTTTGTGTGTTATTTTTTTCCTTTTTGGCCTGTGGTATTCGTCGACTCTGTTACAAATCATGTAGATAGATGCTTGCCTTTAATGTACTTTTTTTTTGCAAGAAATTTAATTTCAGAAGCAACTTCGTTATTTTCATCTAAACTTTAAGGTAGGTACAGGTGTTTGTGTCAATATCAGAAAAACCAAAATTTCTTTCAACAACATCTTGAATGAGAGGTTGTGAAACTTGTAAATCAGACACAATTGGCTTGACAGGCAGATAATACATTTCTTCAAATATTATACTGTTGAGCCAGTTTTGAATCTTATAAGATTTATCTTCGAACAGAACCAAGTTGCTCCGAACTACCTGTTGTTTCAAGCTTTAGGCTGTTTTGCTGTTTTGTTAGCTACCACTAATAATTTGTGATGTTACTGACAATGTTCTCTTGAAGAATGCCATATGCATTTGTTTCATACTCTTGTAGAACCTAGGATCAAATTTGTCTGACATTTCATGATTAAAAACCTTTTCTTTTGTTCTTAGCTTAATAAGCAATAGTCCATTGCTATTTTAATGATATTGGTTGGAAATTTTGTTTCATTAAACTTCATTGTTGAAAGTACACTTTAGAAGTTATCGCACTGTCCTGTGGAAATGGCTGCTAAAGATGTATATGATACTTCCATGATCGACCCGCCAGTGTGTGGACTGTTTGAGTTATGGAAACAGGTAAAGCAGCTTGATATTACCTATGGTTTATTACTGTTAGATTTTACTTTATATCTTTTACGCAAGAGTGAAAGAAAGAAACAAAAATGATAGAACATCATGTGGTACTTTGTTTCCAATTTTCAGTAGAGATAGAGATAATTTTAGCTGGGTACTTCCCTCTTATTTGTTGTCATGACCCTTTTGGCTCCTCTTGTCCTTCTGTGGAAGGGCCTTTTTTTTCCTTTGTTTTGACAGGTTTTCTCATTTAAAGACTGCATAACAGCCGAATCTATTGTATCAGTTGCCATCTCTACCACCCTAAACCAAAGGTAGGTCAAGACCAATTGCTCAGCTCGATGCAAAGTAAATAGGTTTTTTGTGGCCATTGAGCGTTGAACATTAAAAGAATCAGCCTATTTGACTACCTAGTCCTCGGATACATCTGGATTGGAACGTGAAATTTTGGGTAAGGAACACGGTAATCTGATTTTCCCAGAGACGTGTTTGCACTTTGAAAGAGATTGAAGCAAATGGAATTGGTAAGCGATTGCGATGCAAAGTTCTCACACTGGGCCCTGGGGTTTAATTTCCTAAGAAGTGCTTTTGGTCCAGACACTCCATCTCGGATTAGGAGGTAAAGACGATCCATCAGCTTTTTAATAAACAGAAACAAAAGTCATACACCTAAATTTAGAAGACAGATTATTGTCACATAGAAAAGAAGTTCTAATTATACATTGACTACGTTAACATATGTGTTGTTATGTTAGTAGAACTTACCCTTAAATAATTGTACCTTGAGTAATGCTACTTGTCAGGTGGTAGGTACTTCATGTGCCTTTAATATCTCATTGACCTATCATCCTATTAAAATTGTGTAGACAACTTACTCTAAGAGTGTATAGATAATTTATGCCATCTAAACATGTATCGTCATATAATATGGTTACACAACTTCCCACCTTGATGAAGTTAGAAGGGCTAATCTTCTCTAAGTAAGAAGATGTTCGATTTATTTAATCATGACTACGTGGTTGTCACAAGAAATTGTATTTAAATTGCTTGAATTTATAGTTAGGTATAATCATTGTCTTGTTAATCATATTAGTTGTGCCACATTTAATGCAAACAAGATATATATTTTTGATGGTATATTAAATGAAAAGTAATTGAAATGAAAAATGGTAACACTATATCCAACATGTAATGATCTTGACAGTATATTTATTTTTGAATTAAATGGACATACAAGCTTAATGACACATCTAGGCACCATGTACCCTTAAATGATGATATCCTCTCTTTCTGAGTATATAAACTAAGAAGAAAACATAACTAGGGGGCTTTTTTGGATTTTACTTTGGGATCTCTGATTTTCTTCTTCCCATGAAATCTTTGTAAGAAAACAATTATTTAAATTCTCTTAATAAGTCTTCTAACAATCTATCAAAATTACTATTTTTTATTTTTTTAAGAGAACATATTCTGGAAACGAGTAATAACACTTTAGTAAATGAAGATTTTTCTAACCAAACCATTTAAAAAACTCCTCCTTTTTATTGCTTTATTACTTTGTTAGTCACATGAACACTATTTGTTGCACTTTTATCACAATTTTATATAAGATCCTTAAATAGTTGCATTATTACATTGCTACATGTATATTCTCACTTCAACAACTTTGGCATTAGAAAAAAGTCTTTCCAAAAAACTTTCCATGGCTTTTCAGCAAATTTTATTCCAAACTTTCATTAAAGCAAACATTTTGTTATGGCTTGCACTAAAAATGAGATTAGAAATAGTTCATCCACTTAAGTAAGCAAATACGATAATTAACCATACCAATGTAGTTGTTGCTTGCACTAAATTATAGTTACTACTGATTACCAGGTTGTGCAAGCTGCTCAATGAGCAACATTTCTAAGCGATTGATAGTCAACATGTTGAACCTTTGGTATTTTGATGATGATAAAAACATGTTGAAAGAACTAATTTACCCCCTAACATGACTTAGCTCATGACAAAAAAAGCTAAAAGTTTTATTTTTGTTGGTTTCAAACATCACACTACCATGTGCTTTCCGAGTACGACTATGTGTTGTTACATTTTAAGATGTGTGTCGAAAACACAGGATTATGCTATTTACTCATGCTAACACTTATGATTTTCTAAGAAAATTTCTAATACGATCATGTTAAATTAACAAACGACTATGTTTGCACATTTCATGACCAACACGATCATCACACTCATGCAAGCATACTGTGTTGAGCCAATAGAGATCAAGTCAACAACATGATTGTGTTTGAATAAGAAACTCAATCGTGCAACACCATTTGTGAAGAAATATGATCACTTGGATTATGCAACCTTATCATGTTAAGTTATAAAGTCAAAAGTCAATGCACGACCATGCACAAAGTTACTACATGACCATGGAAGTGAAGAAGCAAGAGGCAGACTATCAGGCAAATCATGTAATAGCATTGTGCAATGCCAATCCATAGAGAATATAAGTTAAAGTGATGCATGATCGTGCAAAGATATAATGCATGACCGTGTGCAATGAAGAATGCATAAACACCATTAACCTTATCATGCAAAGTCAACAATATGAAAACACGACCATGTGGCTTTGGCATACAATCGTGCATAAGCTTATTGGTTATCGTGTGTCTCTCGTGTGTTGATAGTGAAAAGATTTTATGTATGAGTCTAGAATTTCAAGAGACATTAATGAAGAAAATAAGTATGACTATGTGTGAGACATACGATTGTCCATGATTAGCGAGATTTATAAATTCAACCGTTAAGAGTTTGATCGAGACAATAAATGAAACAACCACGACCGTGCACTTGGTGGACACAACCGTATACTTGAAAAATTTATTGTAACAATGTTCTTTTTACTTATCCAATGAATATAAATTAAATGCAATGACTCCTTTCCATTTTTTGAACTTCAGTATAAAAGAAAACCAATTTGAAGTGAGAAAAGTTGGAAAACATATTGCACATCCAAATTATCATCTTTATCACTCTTGCTCACTTCCTTTATCTCACTAAGTTTATTATTGATCTATATTTGAGAGACTTTGTCCTTAATCTTGTGCATTAGCCCACTTAATCTTTCTAATATTATGAAAACCTTGATCCAACATCTGTTTACCATCCCAACAACTATCATTGGAGCTTAGAATTCCATTTAGTATGTATAAAGCTCACATTAAACATGATATGCAGATAATTCATGTTAGGTTTAGCTTGTATAAATCTTGCATCCTTTACATAATGATAACTCATACCCATCAATATACAAACTCAAACTTATGTCAATCTTTAGACATCCTTTGCGACTAACCTTTGTCTTCACCATGAAGACACTAGTAGGATGCTTCTGGGCATAAGATCCCAGCTCATGTTTAACATGCAAGTCATAACTCATGCTTAGAATAGTGTACAACACATGATCCCTATTGAGATTCTGTTATTACTTCTCTGACAAGCAAACCACAACCGTAAAACGTAACTCAACTACTAAGAAAACACCAAATCCTAGAATAAAGGCACCCCATCTTGTCAAGAACCAAGTATAGATAACTCATACCACGAATATGTAAACAACTCACTAATTTTAGCAATATACAAATTCAAATTGTATAAGGTTCCAAATATTTCTAAAACCTTAAAAAGTTTTTAATTCAATATTCTATAATTTTTGCATATATTATACAATTTAGATTGAAAAAAATTGTTCGAGTGAATTAAATTCTACCAAAATATGCAATACAACCGGCTAAATATGTCCTATATCTGCGTCATGCAACATTATGTCACAAATTAGTTACATAAATTGAAGTCTAAACTTAATTCATTAAGTACAACAAAGTGTGAGAAATTTGCGACAATCATATTTAAGCCTAATTAAAGAATATTAGAACAACTCAATAAAATTAAAACTAATAAAGCCTTAATCAAAGATTAATTAGTAGCTGGATGAATCGATGAAGGTTACGAATAATCAAACATTTGATTTTTTTCTCTCCCGACAAAGCATAGTGGCTGTCCCCAATCAATTGCTTTCCCCACAACTTTATATTTGGTCAAGCTAATGACCTCCAATGTGACCAAATTTCAATCTCTTGTTTGCAAAAGTATGATGATGCTCTTGTGTCTTCTTTTGAAAAAGTCCTAATTGGAAATCCCCTTTTCACATGCAGAACCTCTTCTCATCATTTTTGTTCCTTTTTTTTTTTTTTTTTTAAATTAGTTAATTAAGTAATTAAATCCCATTAAGTAAGATCATTCTTTGCGCTTAATTAATAGCTAATCATTCATTAATTCTCTAGTTGATTTTTTATAATCAGTAGCTGGAGGATCGGCGAGGCCTCCAAGGTGGACTCTCACCAACTTCCATCCTTGCCTTTTAAAATTAGGCCAAAGGATTTAGTCCCACCCATAATTTTGAGACGGGAATAAAATCAAATTTTTTATGTTTCAAAAATCTAAAATTTCGTATTTTAATTATTTTTTTAAATAAAATAACTAAAATACTCTTTTAAAAATAAAAATTTATAATAAAATTAAAAATAATTTTTAAATATATTTTTTAAAAAAAAAAATTAATAAATTTTAAAAAAATGTAAAAATTTAAAGATATAAAAGCAGTCACTATCACTGATGTCGGTTGTGGTGGTCGCCATAATGAAACTAGGTGATTGTTTCCGATTATCTGGTTTTAGAAGAGGTTAGATCTGATCGCCTCCAACTTTGGCAGAGGCAACCAATTAGAAACAATGGTTCAAAACGGTCGATGAGACTAAGACCGATCCTTTTCGATCGTTTATAATTGATTTTTAGGTGAAAATAGCTACAATTGATTGCCTCTACTAAAATAGGAGACAGTTAGATCTAACTGCCTCCACCAAACAGAAAGGTCAGATTTAACCTCCTTTAGAATCAGATGATCGAAAACGGTTGTTTAGTTTCATTATTGGGGGTCATCGTCGTCAACACCAATGGTAGTAACTGTTTTAATTTTTTAAAATTTTATATATATATAAAATTTATTTTAATTTTTTATAAAATCTTAATCTTAAAATGACAATTTTTTTTTTGAATTATTATTAATTATCATTAGATTTAATACAAAATTTAGTTGAAGAATGAGATTTTTAAAGCTTGGAAAGTGAGATTTTGGTGCCCCCACAACTTTGGGTGGGAATAAGTTCTTTGGCCTTAAAAATATTGTCACCCTATGCCTGGTTCTATTTCACAGTAATTTTTGACAGCACCCACTTAGATTTCAGAATTCAGCAGTATATACTTGTCAAAATTGCAGCCACATAATCATGTCATATCCAAGTAAAGTCAAATCAATTGATTCATAGAATCAAGATGTCAGGATTTAACTGCTAGAAGTGTAATATTACCCATTTTCCAATTATTTTGCAATTACGGGTATTTTACTTAAATTATATGTATTTTAAATCAACTATGCAGTCATTAAATATAATGATTATTAAGTTTTAACAGAATACGAAAAGAAGTGGGAATCAATCTGCTTCTAGAGGCTAGGGTTTTGAAAAGATGAAAAGCTCTGTATATACGCGTACACGTATGTGTATATATACATATGTATTTATGATCCTCATATTTATGTAAAAATTGGATATCTCCACTAAGAGTTAATTTTGAAGGAATGAATGCCCACTTGGAGGCCAACAAATGCTGGATATAGGTTTAAAGGAGGTGCGATTTTACTTAAAATCTCCTTCTCTTTCTATATTGGATGTTGTAAAACCCTAGACAAAATGCAAGTCTTGGTATGGATTTTTATAAGAAGAAAAGAGTAATTGGAATTTATTATATATAGGTAATATATCATGATTGCATATTAATTTATATCTAATTAAAAATCTTATAATTATGTTATAATATATCATATTGTAAAAATAAGTATTTATAATTTTTAATTATAATTAAAATATTTATTGGATCAGAGAGGTATTGAATTTTTGCGTAAGAAAAGTATTAAATTGACCAATGCTAAACAATTATTATGATATGTCACGTAAAATTTATTTTTAAAAAATTATAAAAATAAATTTAACTTTTGTGTGATATTTATGATGTCATATAGGGAGGAGTTACAACCACCTTTTTAACATTATTTTAATTAAACAAATTACACTAAAATTTATTTCTTATTAAGTGTAAATTATTGCATGCTTAGCTCTTAATCCATTTTCACTGTGAATTAAATATAAGAAGACAACAAGAGCTACCGTATGTACTTTTACGAGTTTAAAACACCATTTAATTTATCTTAAAGGTCAAGTTTTACAATTTAGCTCAAGTCAATATAGAAGTTCTTTTCCGACAGGCCGTCTTCAATGTACAGGAAAGAATCCAATCAGTTATCGTGCTACTCAAACTTTAAGTAATTTATTTAAGGGCCAAAGTATTTGTTCCCCCCTATAGTTTGACTCCAGGACAGATTTTCACCATTTAATACTTAAAAACTTAAAATCTCACCTATTGATCAAAGTTAATAATTAAATCTAATTATCAATAGTAAAAACTTAACAGTTAAAGGATAATTTTGTTATTTTAAAATTTATAAAATTATAAAATAATATTTAAATATATTAAAAATTATAAAAAATTTAAAAACATATTATAAAATTTAGAAAAAATAAAACCAAACTACCACTGTCAATAAAATCAAGTGGTCAGAATGACCACTTGGTTCCAAGGGAGGCCAGATTTGGCCTCCCTATTTGATGGAGGCTACAAAATCTGATCACTTTCTATTTTGACAAAGACGGTCAGATCCGACCACCTTCACCTAAAAAAGTGATCGAAAACGGTAAAAGTTAATTGACATTGGCCTTAACGACAACTTTTGACCATGGTTTTTGGTGGAGGTGGCCAAATCTAGCCGCCTCCATCGAATAGAGAGGTCAGATTTGGCCTCCCTTAAAACCAGGTGGTTGGAACGACCACCTGGTTCTATTGGTGGCGGTTGGCGGCGGTGGCGGCTAGGTTTTATTTTTTAAAATTTAAATATTTTTTCTAAATTTTATAAAATTGTTAATATATTTATATATTTATTTATTTATTATTTTATAATTTTATTATAAATTTTTTTAATAAATGTATTTTTGCCATTTCAAAAAATATGTTAATGAAATTGGATGGAAATTGGGTGAGGGTGGATATTTGGGTTTTTAAATGTTAGAGGGTAGGAATTGTCTTGGGACCAAACTATGGGTGGGAACAAGTCCTTTGGCCTAATTCAAGACGAGAAAATGAATAAAATGATTAGGACAGTTGAAAATTCTAATAATATGTATACGAACAAGATCCAAAGGGATGAATATCATATTCACCTGACTAAGTTCTGAAATATATCATGGAACTGCATATTACAAATAGGGAAATTTTCACTGGAAGAAGAATTCTAATTACTCTTTGGAGTAATACAATGACGAGATTCATATTTCAATAGGCATAGAATTCTAATTAACAATTATTTAAGTACTTAATTTAACATCTGGGTATAATTTTCTTTTTTAACTTAACATTTTTCGTGTAATCACTTAGCCACTGGCTCTAAAAAACATTTATCATAGAGGAGGATAAAGGGTAGAAGAGAAACTGACCATAATTAACATTACACAGGTAAAAATGAACACAATCCTTAATATCAAGATTACCAGTTAGCTATGAAGCGAACGAATTTTCCCTCGTGGAGAGGTGCATAATCTTAAACAATGCAATTATGCATGCTACTTTAGAAGAAGAAAATTCATCAGCTTCACGACTACTTGAGGCAATCTCCATATTCTTTTATGTAAACAATAGGCATAAGAAGTCCAAAGATATTATATATGGCTCAATGCCCCGCAAATGCTCCCTAGCAAAACTCTGCCAACTTTCTTGTTGAGAATGTTTTGTTACTGAGCACAAGCATCCATGCATGAGCCTAGCTAAAAACAAAACAGACACGAACTGAAGACTACTACTAGAAAAACAACTTTCCTCAACAGTCAGTCGCATCTTTGGTAATGGTTTTTGACGGTTAGTGTCTGTCAAGGAAGGATGTTTTTCTAGTAGTGGTATAGCTAGACAAGAAAAGTAATAAACCTTTTCCCTTCAAATACTAGCGAGCGATTTCATCTTCAGAGCCGGTGATGCATTCCTTGTCATCTTGATCAAACCCGTCAAGAGAAGGGTGTGGAGAATGGCCTTTCCCGAATGACCTAATGTGATCCTTTAGAGACCTTTTATGTTTGAAATCCGAACCACAAATGCAATACCATAACTTCCCACAATTCTTTTCATGAGTTCTCCAATCGCCTTTAACCGCGAAAGTTTTGCCACATTTTCTGCACATAAATGGCTTTTCTCCGTGCTTCCGTTTGAAGTGTGTCTGAAGTGTTCTGAAATCTTTCAATGGCTTGGCACGAGGATGGTTGATGTTGTTCTTGCAACCTTGAGCACAACAGTAACATGGCAACCTTAGCATTGCCGCCGGTTGTGTTCCTTTAAGCGAATCTGGCCCTTTTCTGTATTCAGATCCGTGCCCCCACATATGCATCTATTCCAAAGAAATTAAAATTCAGCGCATGTTTTCTAATTAAAAAAACGTTTATATCGTATTCAACATGCCTCAAAGTTCCAAGGTTTATAACGTGTCTTGATTCTATCTAATCTATGTTTTAGACTTTAAGCGACAATATTTCAAAGTCGGTTTGCTTCGAAATATAGAAAACTGAGCTTGCAACACATTATTAAAATGAAAATTATGAGACTGTCATTCGTGAGACGAACTTTCGAAAACAACTCACTACTTTAATTGGTTTTCTCAGTAGTATTAATTTTGCTGGCCATATGATTACAATGATAATGCACTAAAAAAGTTGAGCATTGTTAATTGAAGAAAGAGTATCCAAGGTTCAGTAAAACTCCACTCGGATTTCTGCCTAGGTAGCAATTATGTGAAAGCATATATATTTTCAGTTAATCTTTATTACCAACTTCCTGCTCTATCTTTTATAATTGATCTTTTAATTGCTTTTCTCCTACCCCAACTTTCTTTCTTTCCTCCTCAACTTTTCACCCTAAAGGAAGGCCATGAAGGACAATTGTCAAAAGAAATAGGTTTACATTACCAATAAATCGTCGTATCTTTACACCTAGAATCAAGAGAATATATGTGTCTCTCAATCAATACCATTCTTTTAAAATCTTTATCTGACCAAAAACTGGTGGTCATTCAGGTCTGCTCAAAGCTAAAGACTTAATCTTGTGACCTGAGTGTAGGGAGGCAAAAATAGCATGAGACTTTGAAATATTTATTATTTAATATTATCTAATAAGTATATTTAATAAATTTATTTTAAAATTTTAATTATATTATGTTAACATCACTTATCTATCGATTAATTACATCGGTGAATTTGTAGACCAATTCTTTCAATAAGGCCCTAAATTGATGAACACTGGGAATAATGCTCAAATCATATGTAGAAGTATCTCTCAAGGGTAGTCTTAACTCTATACTTTCAATAAGGCCCTAAATTAAATTTTATTTTTACAGTAACTCCACATTTTAAATCCTGATTAAGGAAGCTATATTTGCTTATTTAAAAAAAAAAAAAAACTGAACGTACTAAGGAAACTGGATTTTGTACAGGAAATTGCATTGTCTGACTACACATATAATTGCCTACAGAATGATAGTTCTTGATACTTTTATATGGAAAGTACTTACATATCATACTAGTAGAGGTAAAACGTTGCAATTGAACGGGAGACAGAAGAAGAAGTGTTATGCTGTAGGAAATTATGTGTATACAATGTAATGAAGGAAGAAAGCCATAAACTAAGACTAATGAAAGGCTCTTCTATTGAATTGTTATAATTAAGATGAAACAGTTGAACCATAGTATTGCAAACAACTATTAGATTTATGAAGATCGTAATTAAACTCCTAGTTTACCCCAAAAATGCTTTTTCTTTTTTATTCAGAACGTAATCCCTCAGCAGTTTTTTTTTTTTTTTCTACTTTTTACTTTATTTTACAAATGCAAACTTCTGTAAATCAATTTATATGTTGATATATCTATATGTGTGTGCGTGTCTGTGTGTGTGTGTGTGTGTTTCACATCACTGTGATACATTGTGTTTATACTATTTCACTATATGTCCCTTGCTTAACGGACAAATTTGGTCCAGATCTTAAAAGAGTTTCCTAGCACCTTATCCTTCTGTGGGAAATTAAGCCTAGATGTGAATGAAACAACAGTACACTTTTGATTGTATTAAACAAAACAAAGAATGAAAAGAAAGAAATAGGTATAGATAGCCATCTACCTTTAAAATAATCGATCGAAAAAAATCTATCGAAATCAAAAATCAAGAAACCACTTGACTCCAAATTCATGAACTTTCTTGTTTGTATGCTGAGAGGATATCAGAGAGAGAGAGAGAGAGAGAGAGAGAGAGAAGAAGAAGAAGAAGAAGAAGAATTATACTAACCTGCATGTTATTGTATCTATTAAATGTTTTACTGCATATGGAGCAAGAAAATTGCATCGGCCCGACAAGGATTTGTGCAGGAGTTGGGATCCAAAACCTACTATCTTTATTGAAAGAACATCCATTGAAGGCGCTTTTGTTGTTGCCTACTACTTGTTCCTTAATGTCAAAACCCTTGTTCTCAACCTCGGAAATATCTCCGGCGTTCGGTAATCCAATGTGTAAGGCCACTGTAACTTTCTCTATCTTCTCTTCTTTTATACCAAGACCAATCTCCTTCACTCTGGTTGAATCTTCCTCCTCTGCCAATGGTTTTTTCTCCATAAAACCACTTAGAAGAGGCAGGCATTGAATACTTCTCCCACTCAAGGGATCCGCAAACGGGTACTGCAATTGTTGAGTGGTGACAGAAGAAGACGAAGACGAAGACGAGGATAGTGATGATGAAGGAGAATTAGAAGAGGGCTTGAGCCATTCAATGAAAGCAGGCGATTGAAAACACAAATTGCTGTCTTCTACGTGGTAGCTCCGTAACCCCATCTTGGGAGAACTCCAGGAATTCTAGCTTCAAATGGTTTATGTTCAGACTTTATGTGAGAAAGCCTTTGCACTTAAGTTGATTTCTAAAGGTGGTTTGTCCTTTATGAGCTTTTTCCCCCCCTACAATTTTATTTTTTTTCTACCTTTGCCTTTGTTTGGTTAGAGTAGAAAGAGATAGATTGATAAGTGGTGGGGTTGAGGATAATGACATGCATAAAAATAAAATCCAAAATGAAGAGAATCCTAGAACAGTTTGAAGGATTTGCAATTATATTTACTCAAATAGATTGAGATGTGAAGCTATTTTATCTGGGTTTAGATATGTGATGAAATTTGACCCGTATTCACATTTCTCTTAAAATATATTGACATTGACGAGAAGAGGGCATTCGGTCAATACCTAAAAGAACAGAGAAAAGGATAAACGAAGACTGAAAGCATTATGGTTAATGCAGTTTAACTTCCATTATGCAATATTTAATGGGGATTATTATGACCAAATTGGGTTAGTGACGTGTATAAAGTTAATTTCAATATAAGCTGCGTAAGTGCATATAGCAGCCCGACCCATTTCTTCATTTTTAATTAATTTAAATGTTAATTAGTCCCCGGGGATGTTTCTTTATTTTGACATTTTTATAAGAACCGTTTTGGGGGAATTTTCTAAGAGAGGATGAATTTAAAATGTTGAGAAATTTGATCAATTTTTTACCTGAAAATGTTACTGAGGGAGTGAGTTTGTCGCAGCTCGAGGTTGGTAAGTGTGATAGGAACATGGACAAAATTAATGTATGAGCATGATTTGGAGTGAGCATGGGTGAATGTATAGTTTTGTGACTTATTGTTGGTAGTTGGGTAGTTGAGGGTGTTCTAGCTGTGGGATGTGCATTAAAATTTTTAGGTGGACTATGTTGTTACAAGGAAATAGATCAATTTTGTACAAACTGATCAACGGTTAAAGCTATTTTTTTGATGGATTTAAAATAAAACAAAACTAATGACTTTTAACCGATAATATAAATGCATATAAAATTGATTTTCAAAATAATACTATCAAAGTTGTTGTTCGAACAGGTCAAAAGTCCACTTCTATAATAGTTTTATTCAGCCTTGACATTTTATTATGAAAACTATGTAAGTTAAACATTGACATAATGCCTAATAAAATTTCCTACAAAATATTTATGTAAACAAAATTATGGAGCTAATCAAAATCACAAATAATATAAAATTGACCATGGAATTAAAATGAAAGTGCTTTTAACATGGCAAAACTTATCATAAGTTTTTTTTTTAAAAAAATTTTATAGTATTTTTCTATTAAAACAATTTCTAAAATTTGCATTTGGTGTAATTTTTTTTTGCTTTTAGATATATGCCTTTAATTGGGTAGAAATTTAATTCTGATTATTTTACTAGTAGAGTTTAATTCAGAAAAAAAAGGTCAAAGTATACGTAGGTTGCATATAATCAGTCCACCTCACACAGTTTTTATCTTGGTTGCCTGAAATTTGTCTAATCTATTAACTGCAGCGAAAAATCTAGTTAATCCAGCAATTACTGAAGCTATGTGGGAAAAAGATCAAAATTTTGGTCTAATAATTATAAAGTAAGAACTTTTTTTTTTCCTTTTAATTTTATTTTCTATGTGGTAGGGCCTCAATTTCTTTGTGGCAGACCTGGGGAAGATTATGGATAATTATAAGCTGCCAAATAAAATCAGCTTTAAATAGAAATTAAAAGTAACCTAATTCTGCAGTTCTCTGCTGTTATTTCAATCATTTGTTCCCATGTATAAAAATCTGAGACAACGCAAATCAAAACTGCATTCTAATTATATGGAAATTGAAACTGACAAATCATAGTAATTAATTAATTGATCTTAACTTATAAGAGTTAATTCTCCTAGTTATCTCCTCTATGTTTATACTATCCTCCATCTGATATATATTGCTCTCGTCTCTGCTCTTCTCTTATTTCAAAAGCGGGTCACTCCTTGAAAGGGTTGCTGAAGTGTTCGTGTGTTTGTGAAGAAGAAGGCGTCAGCACACCTCACACTGCATCACTTTTTATGCCGGTTTCACATTGACACAAATTGCTGGGACAAAATCTTCTTCTGAAGCCGCGTTAAAAGATAAGTCTCGATGAAATGAAAGACGAATAACTAGAATGAATATGTCGTTCAGAAATAATGGTTGGCTTGCATGTTGAAACAGTCCCATCTGTCCGCAAACCTTGCCTATGATATTTGGACAAACACAAATTGCCCGACCCCACGCTAGCTCCTGTAATACCTCGATATATATACGTAAATTCTTGATAAAATCTATCTTCATATTTCATATTTCAATCAACAAACCAATCTTTCCGACAAAAATATCATCACCGGATTTTCAGGACAATTAAATCATTGAACGTAACTCCCTTTATAACCTTTCTCTCTTCTATCATTAATCTTTTAGCTCACCTTCTTATCCAATTGCTTCCCTTTCATACTTCTGTCACAATGCACCACTTTCCTCTAAACTACTTTTTTCCCAATCAATGGATGCTGCGGTTCCTCTAATGTATGTCGCATTCTCACTAACATCTAACAATTTTCTTTCACATACTATATATTAATATACTCATAATCATGACCTAGTGACATTAATCAATGATCGACCATTTTAATTTCCTATAAACATAATGAAGGATACAATCAACAAATGAATTTTTAGTTGTATAAGTATTTTAGTAGATATAGTTACTGTTCGATATCCATTTAATTTCTATGAACAAAAATTTCCCAGGTGTGGATAGGTGTTTTTAATTTTTAAGCATTATTGGCCAGTCTCAATTTTCTTTTCTTTCTTCTGAATTTTTTTTTTATGTAAAAAATATCTGAATTCTAGAAAATCCCTTTACAGGAGAGGACTTGTATACAAGCATATAGCAAATCAATTTTAATATTATTCTTGTCGTGAAGCTATTGATAGGATCTGTGGAAATACCTTTGGACAAAAATATAGCGTTTCCGTGACTCTTCTTTCTTCGCAAAAGAGGGAAAGCAGACCACAGAAACCATGTAAATAGTGATTAATATTACATTAATATTGGTGATGTATATATGACGTTGTAATCGGTGGTGATGGCTGTGTTGGAATAGGGTTTATTTAGCCGAAATATTAGAATATGAAATTCAGCAAATAATTTGTCCTCATAGCTTGACTTAATTATATCAAAGAAATCACCATCAAAATTTGTAGGTACTTGTATATTAGCATCCATCTCAATTCACATATTAAGATTAAAGAAGAATTTGAAAATCAACATTGAAGCGTAATTGAAGGGATATAATGGAAGATGATGACAAATGTTACCTGGACCTAAAAGGTTGAAAGATTTAAAAGGTGAATGCATATAATTAACTTGTATTTATCATCATTATTTTGATCTGAAAAGTCCAACTAAGCTCCATAAATCTCTGGCTCAGATTGTCAATGAGACTGCCTACACATTAACAACATGACTTGTAATTTTAATAGTCAAATTTCTATACAAAATTGGATCCAAGTTCTTTTAGTTGAACGTTGAATCTACCCAAGGAATGGATTGGTCTGGGTTAAGACTAGGTGCTACATCCACCATACATTTGATTCCAAGAGCTTTCAATTCTCTGTTGTATCTGAAAAACGAAAAAATTACTAAGATCTAAAATACAAGATACTAAACTTTATTCTCATATTGAAATGTACAAGTTTTTAGCGTAAGGTTTATATAATTTTGAGTTTTAATTTCAATAACTTTATCATAGTTAGATGTTATGTTAGAATTCAAGTGTAAAATATAAAACTTGGATATCATATTATAAAGTATGAATTTCTAATATAAGTTTAAACTCTTCAATGTTAATAACTTAACTTTTAAAGTGTTCCCCTCCTAAAATTCATATCAAATTTCTATATTTGATTTTAAAGTTACACTATTTTTTCCATTAAGTTTGAGCCTAATAAAAAATTGGCCGAGCTACGTTAAAACCTAATTGCTTGCTGGCTAATTCAAAATTAATTTAGTCAAATAATTTTATCATTACTAAGATGCTTATATAATACAAGGGTCCCAAAGAAAATTCTTAGTTTGTCAAATTAAATCCTTAATTTGTCAAATATGATGAAACAAGATGACAATAGGAGAGAAACTAGGATGGATTGCATAACTTAGCAACTTTATGATTCAGAAATAAAACAGACTTTAAATTCCAAAAGTTAGCACAAAGTTTTCTTGCAGATTGGAATGCTTTTACTTTTCAAAAATTAGTTAGTCAGCAAACATACTTTGAGAATACGGTGTTGCAAATTTTCTTTTTAGCAATGGAGGGTAAATTGAGTGTCAAATCCTCAGTTGACTATTATTTAATGGAGATAATATTCATAATATAAATAACATATAAACATTATAAAATGACCAGAAATTTTATTTAATATATTTCTGACTTGGATTCGCTTACAAATTCCTTCTCTAATGTTGTCTAGATTTCTTTGAAAAATTGGCATTTCAATATTATAATAAAAATTTTTTGAGAGATAGATACAAGTAATCAATTAACTGACAATTTATCGATCTTTTTTTTATACAATAAAATCAAGATTTACTTTTTAATGAATAATGAATCAGGATTGAAATCATTTGACCTTACTTACACGAAAGAAAATGGTTGAAATAATATAAATAATCTTTCAAGTTATGTATTTCTAAAACCTAAAATTCGATTATGTCAGTTTTGATGAGATGACTTAAAGGTTTGATAAGAAAACTATTGAAAAAGTCTAAATACAATGTTTATCTTTATGACTTTACGACTATTAACAGGTTTGAGAGCAATAAGTCTAGGGTTTGAGGGTGAAAAATTGAGAAAATTTTTGAGAAATTTTAAAAAATAAAAAGGATGATTTAATATAAATAGAATAAAGTGATTATGTCACAATGTCATCAACATCTTCTCAATCTACTTAACATCTCCATAGAATTGAAAGATCAAATATCCCTCCACTGAGAGTTAGTGGGAAAAGCAAGCACACCTAACTCCTCATGCTATACACAAATAATTTCCTAATGCTTCACCAAACCCATATTTATGATCTTGATTACTTACCATCACAATCTTTCAGAATCAATAATCAAAACAAAATTGAGTCATTTCTCAGGTTCCTAACACATGCCTCACAAATATTGTCAATATAATGTGCTTTCTGAAATTATTAACTAAGACTGTTAATTTGGTCAAGTTAATAGAATTTCTAGCAATATGAAATTTTAGCATCATCATTGACCTTGACCTCGACGTAAGTCGTCTCTCACTGTTGGGACTTGAGGTAATTATTTTTCTTAGTGCCTTAATACCAACTTTTCTGAGACCTCCTGTCTTTGTTTCAACCTAGACGTTTTGGAGAGTTGAAAGACTCCAAGTCTTGATGTCTATTTTGGAATTTTGGCCTCATTGTTAATCATTCTCATTTTGAGAATGGTTAGCTACCAAGCTGTAAATTTTCTATACTACCAAGATTAGACAATACATGCATACATACATACATACATACATACATATATAAAAACTATTTTTAATAGTTTATTCTTTATAAATACTTTTAACAATCAACATATATCTCATAAATTCTATTTCTTATGTGTATTCAAAACAAAAGTAGAATACAACTATCAAGGTTTATTTGTATCCTAAATCTTTTAGGATGCATTTGTTTAAAGGTAATAAAAGATTATTCTTGGTTAGGATCTGCATAGGTTCAGAATCTTGCTTAGGCTGACTTTTGATTTTCTATTCGGATTGAGCTGGCCAAGCAAGAACGCTATCTCGGGCCTGTAAATATGGGCCGGACTGGCACAGAACTGTCCTTCCCCTGTCTAAATTATAGATGTCTCAAATGGACGCAATGAGCGGTAGCGTAATCAACCATGGTAACGGCTATTCCATTACCAGCGTCAATACTTCCGAGCATAAACAAATGCAAAACCATGAAACAAGTGCAACAAATTCACTCTTACTTGATCAAGACTAACTTGGTTAATCACACTTTTACTGTGAGCAAACTCATTGCTTTTTGTGTTTTCTCTCGTCTCCCACATAGCTTAGCGTATGCTTCTTCTATCTTTAACAGAATTCATAACCCTAATCATTTTATATTTTATGTACTCATAAAGGGATTTTGTGATAATGATGATCCATTAGAATCTATTACTCTTTATGCTTATATGCTTTCTTGTTTGAAGGAGTTGAATGGATTTTCAATTTCTCTTCCTTCTGTGTTAAAAGCCTGTGGTAAAGTGGGTGCAATTAGAGAAGGGAAGCAAGTTTTTTCTCAAGTTTTGAAAACCCATCTGTTGTGTGATCCATTTGTTTCCAATTCTGTGGTTAGAATGTTCTTAGAGCTGGGGGAGATTGAGTCGGCAGAACGCGTGTTTGATAAAATGCCTGAGAGAGATTTGATTTCTTGGAATTCAATGCTTTCGGGTTATGTGCGGTTGGGGAAGATTGAGTTGGCTGGCAGGTTGTTTGAGGAGATGCCTGAAAGGGACTTGGTTTCTTGTAATGTGATGATTGATGGATATGGTAAGTCCGGGAGGTGTGAACTTGCTGAAGAGGTTTTCAAGATGGCTAGTGAGAAGGATGTGATTTCCTGGACGTCAATGATTTCTGCGTATGTGAACAATCATCGTCCTATTAAAGCATTGGATTTATTTAGAGAAATGCTGAGCCTAGGAATTAAACCTGATGTTCCTGCTATTGTAAGCGTTCTTGCAGCTATTTCCGATTTGGGTTTTCTAGAAGAAGGGAAATGGGTGCATGCTTATATATCTTCAAATAAGATTAAATTGAGTTCTGGGTTCATTGGATCTGCACTAATTGATATGTACTCAAAATGTGGTATTATAGAGATCGCCTTTGATATCTTTGGAAGAATATCATATGAAAGAAACATTGGGGATTGGAATTCTATGATATCTGGCCTTGCAATCAATGGTCTTGGTCAACAAGCCCTTGAAATCTTCCTTGACTTGGAAAGGATGGATATTAAGCCCGATGAGCTTACTTTCTTAGGGCTCCTGAGTGCTTTCAGTCATGCAGGCTTAGTTGATGAGGGCCAACTTTATTTCAAAATCATGCAAGAGAAGTATAGTATAGTTCCTAAGGTTCAACACTATGGATGTCTGGTTGATCTCTATGGAAGGGCAGGATATTTAGCTGATGCTCTTGCAGTTATACAAAATATGCCTATGGAAGCTGATGTGTTAGCTTGGAAGTCCCTTCTTAGTGCCAGTGTGAAGCTCGGCAATGTTGTTATTGGTGAAATTGCTGCCTTACAAGCAATAGAGTTGGATCCAAAAGACTCGAGTAGTTATGTTTTGCTATCAAATATATATGCCAAAGCTGGAAGATGGGATGATGTTTGCAAGGTTAGACAACTGATGAAACACAGAGGAGTAAGAAAGATTCCTGGGTGCAGTACAATCGCTATAAATGGGAAGGTCCATCAATTCCTCGTGGCGCAAGACATGGACTTAAGATATAATCGTGAGATTATCTCAAAGATAGAGGAGTTAGTTTCAAGGCTGAAGATGGAAGGATATGAGCCCGACCTGAGTCAAGTGTTTCAAGATGTGGAAAAGAATAGTAAAGAAAGTTTGCTTAACCTTCATAGTGAGAAGATGGCACTAGCATTTGGACTAATAAACACAAGCAAGAGTGCTCCAATTCACATAATAAAGAACCTAAGGATTTGCTGTGATTGTCATAACTTCATGAAGCTAGTTTCTAAGGTTTACAGCCGACGCATTATTGTGAGAGATCAAAATCGTTTCCACCAATTTGATAAGGGTTCTTGTTCCTGCAAAGATTATTGGTGAAATTATTTTACATTTCTAATGTTATGTGAGACTATTACATGTATCCTGCAACACACTGTAAATAGTTGTAAATGAAGCTAGTAGCAGCCGTGTATTCAGGCTACTTTTTACTCTGGTGCCATCTAAATTTATTGGGAAAACATTCAACTTCATATTATAATGGCTCATTAGACAGGTTCCATGTCAATGGCCATCCAAAGCCTTTTTCATCATAGTTCTACCCTATATTAGCTTCACTAATCCGATTCACTTTAGGAAGAATCTTTCTTCATGTTTTTGTTAAGAACCTGGAAAATTCCCTTATTAGCAATTAAGAAACAGGTGAATAGCTTTAGGAAATTGTTATCACCTTCTATCATGGATACAAACACTGTACATTCCATTGAAAAGTATAGAACAATTAAATTTGGACAATGTTAAAAAAGGCTGAATTAGGAATAGATATTTGTGAACAAGGTGTATTATATTGTATCATAATTAACTATTACTATAACAGTTCTTCACAGCTCTCACTGGAGTAGATTTGGTTGTGTTTATTTCATACGATATGACATATTCAATTAGACCTGGCAAATGGATGGACTAAGTCGAGTATAGGTGAGATGGGAACAAGCACGGCTGAAATGAGTATGGATCGAAAATGGGTGTAAATACCCGTAGACAACCCACTTGTTTGTCAAATCTATGTTGAATCAAATCACTGGCTCCACAATCATTAAGTAATAAGCTTTTACTTGTATTTGCAAATGCAATGCCTGCACATCTTAATGAAAGTGAACCATCACCAACCCACACTATTCATTTTCACGATTGTGATATGTAAACTTGGTTGTACACTCAGCTTTTTCTACTTGTCCTATTTAGGAAATTGTTGCATTCCGCAACTTCGTAACAAAAGTAACAGAGTGCCTATTTTTCATCTGTTTTTCATTTTTTTTTGAATGATATTAAAAGATTGACAACTTTTTGTCTGATTTTTAATAAATTTTATTTAATTTTACAGCAAAATAGAAAAAAACTTCAAATACCCTTAAAAATTAAATTTTAAAGTTTAAGTATACGATGAACTTAACTATTTTTATATTCTTGTTAAAGTTTTAAACTAATAAAATTACCTTTTGAATGAATTTAATAAATTTATAGTTTTTCTGTAATTGGTTTCAGTTTCAAATTTATATGACTTTATGTTCTTCAATTTTAATATTAACTTTTAGGACATGGTTCATCTAAAGTTTTAAATTTTTAGTATCCGAGTTGTGAGTTCCAGGGGTAATAAAAAGTGGTAAGAAGATAGGAGAAAACTCACCAGAATATGGAAAACCGTGAGATGACCAAATTGTCACCGTTTCCATAGCACACCATGCTCCTGCACTATTATACTGACGGTTAAACCAGAAGTGGTTTCTTTATTCATCCATCATGGAAAGAGACTCAATTTTTTTTCAATAAACGAGATGTAGAAACTGTAAAGCAAATGTCACAAGTACCAAATTCTGATGAGGTAACTTCTTTCTTCCGATCTTCATAGACTCAGAGTTTTTACAAGTGGAAAACTCTGACATAATCATGTTGTTAATTACAGTATAAGATTCGGCAACAAGGCATTTACGAATCCTTTACTCCAGATATTGTAATGCATTTTGGGAAATGGGAATTTGATCCAATGGAGTTAAAGAATCCATTTCCTAACAAAGAGATCTCTGTGCACCTCTGGGAAAGTTCTGCAGACAAGCTTGTGTTGTGCCATGTGAACCGCAACTTTATGCCGCGAAGAAGCTACCTTCTATTTGGTATCATGAAGTTTCCGACGGTGGCCATCTATTGATTCATGAAAAAGCTTTATGTGAAGCTCAGGGAAGTTTTGCTGTAATAATTTGAATTTAGCCACAAGAGAGATTAATTTCTGCTTCGGGTCATCAAAGCCAGAACTCTTGTTGATTTGCCCACTTATGTCTTTGAATGACTTGCTTAGAATTCAACTGGCAACTTTTATAATTTCTCGCCAATGCTTATGCAATTCTTTGAGGAACCCATGGCAATAAATAACTATCTTTGCCACCATGATATCTCGATTAACTATTTTTTAAATAAAAAAAAAAAAAAACTTGAGAGAAACATTGAAACCTTGACTTCTTCAGAGTCTCAAGTAACTATCTTTTTAAATAGATTATTCAATAAGAACAATGTTCAAAACAAAATGAAAAGTACATCAAACATCAACATCATTGATGATGTCAAAAAACAAAAAAACATTTCTGAAGTTTGAACTATTCATGCCACACTTGGATTGGACTTCAGGATGTTCCATAATTTGTGTCGTATTCTTAAACACTAAAGTTCAAAAAATATATGTTCTTACTCTTGTATCACATGTATACATTCCTTTTTTAATAAATAAATAAAATGGGTCGGGGGGCAGTAGGCTAAAGGTTTTAAAAGTTAAAATAATTAAATAAATAAAAATAAGTTGAGACACAATTATAGAGAGGAAGAGTGGCTGTGGCTTCAAGTAAGTGATTTCTTGCAAAATTAAACTTCGTAGACATGTACCATGTGGGGACAGTGGAGTAGAGGTAGCCTTCAGTTAATTTATTTGACTGGTTAGTGTTCAAAGGTATCTGGCATGATTTAGAGAATCTTTCCCTGGATACCCTTCCAGATCATGCAAAATACCAACCATTTTCAACTCAAAAGGGAATTGCAGTGTCGTGATTACTTGTATTTCTGATTGAAGTATGCAGACACTGTGATCGGAAATGGTAAGAGGCCTAATATTGCAACTGAGAAATCCCTGGAGTTTATATGGGTGTGATGAACAATGGTTTTTGTGGGGCAGAGTGACATCAATTAGTTTTTGGTTTAAACCCAGGTGTGAGAATATTCGAGTCTTTAGTTTCAAGATTGGAGCAACGTATATGTAATTATACGTTTCAGAGTACGTGGCTCTCTCCCTATCCTTGTACATACTGCGTCTTCCAAATTTGATGCTGTTTCTTATGCTGATACCGTCAAGAAAGACAGAAATATCTCCTGCAAATCAGGAAAGCCAGATAAAATATCCTCTGCGATTCAAGAAATAAACAAGAATTAACTTTTGAGGCTTCTAATCAGAGTTTTGCAAGGTGAGTTTAATTTGACCTTTTTCTTCTTTTAACATATGAATCTTTATTAGGATTGAATTGAAACATTTTGGGCTAGATCCGCGCAGGAATGGTCTCCAAAACATTAATAGTGGTGCTGATTGGTCTTCTGGGAATGGTATATCAGGCCACACAACTTCCTCCTCCAAATAGTCTTAATGATTCTCCTGTTACTTCACCAAGAATCAGACTCAGTGATGGAAGGTATCTTGCCTACACAGAAAGAGGTGTTCCCAAGAACCAATCAAACTACAGGATTGTTATTGTTCATGGTTTTGGAAGTTCCAAAGATATGAATTTCCCAGCATCCCAAGTATTAACTCAACTCTTTTTCAACCTTGTATTGAATTGACCTCTAGATTTAATTTTTCAATTGTTGGGAGATGTTATGCCCATTCATAATTTCATATTTCTTTGATTTTATTTGCTAAAAAATCATCACACACTCATAGAACAGAACAATAAAGCAATAAAATACTTGCTTGAATTTGGAACTGAGTTTCACAGTGTGAATTTGACAGTGGTTAGTTTGCAGGAACTAATAGAAGAGCTGGGAATATATTTTCTGTTACATGATCGAGCTGGTTATGGAGAAAGTGATCCAAACCCAAGGCTCTCTCTAAAAAGGGTTGCTTTTGACATACTTGAACTTGCTGATCAGCTAAATTTAGGAGCCAAGTTTTATGTGATTGGAGTTTCAATGGGGTCATATCCTACCTGGAGTTGCCTTAAATATATACCATACAGGCAAAACACTTGAAGACTCTATGTTTGAATTTTTCATTGATTTTGTTGCTTGACTGACTACCTCTAAAAGAGTCAAATTTACCGTTTCTGAAGGCTCGCAGGTGCAGCTCTTATAGTCCCAGTAATCAACTATCAGTGGCCTTCTCTTCCCCATAGTCTGGTAAGACTGGACTACAGGAGAAGACTAGTCCTTTGGTCACTTTGGATTTCGAAGTATGCTCCTGGATTACTCTACTGGTGGGTTACTCAAAAATGGTTTCCTTCAACTTCTGTCCTCGAAAAGAATCCTGTATTCTTCAGCGACCGAGACATTGAAGTCCTCAAGAAGACCAAAGGGTTCCCAATGCTCACCCAGGTAACAATTTGCAAAATCTGAAAAATACCAAGAATCAAGAAGGTTTTTGATACTCCCAGGAGAGTCAAGAATCTTAACAAGAATTCATTTATCACATATAATATTCAAAGATCTGAATCTAAAGCATATGTTTCCACCAACAGGATAGATTACAAGATCGAGGTGTTTTTAATACTCTTCGAGATGACTTTATGATGGGTTTTGGTGATTGGGAGTTCGATCCAATGGAACTAAGTAACCCATTTCCACAAAATGAAAGCTCTGTTCATATCTGGCAAGGTTATGAAGACAAAGTTGTGCCATTTCAAATTCAAAGATATATTTCAGGAAAACTGGGTTGGATTAAATATCATGAAGTTGCTGATGGTGGACATTTGATTGTGCATTACAATGGTTTGTGTGATGCTGTTTTAAGGGCGCTTTTGGTTAGAAAAGATGTTCTTGTATATAAGCCAAGTACAGCATGATTGTTATTTTACATTGTTTAGAAATCTCTGATCATGTAAGCAGATGGATTTGTGTGTTTCCATAGATTGTTATTTGGAACAATGAAGAAAAAATATTTCATTCTTTTCAATATTCAGTGTTGAATTACTCTATTTACCACAGAGGCTTTTTATCCTATACCATGCGCAACAGAAAGAGCTTCAGATATCAAACTAATTCTCTATCTACCAAGAGGCACAATAAAGAAAAGGGAGAAACTTTCGAACTAAGAATTCCCTTTTACTATAAGAATGTATTTTTTTATTTAGGGTTTGACTTAAGAGTAAAAAGTCACTTAAATGATTTACGATGAAGGTTAAATTTATTATTTATTCGGTTTATAGTTATGAGTTTGGATACATGTTTATAGTAAGAGAATTGATTTTCTATTATTTATCATACATGTTTAAAGTAAGAGAGTTATATTTGAATAAATATAATAATTAAGAATAATAATATAATAATGGTTTTTGAAATAGTAAACTAGAATGTTGATTTCTAATGTTAGAGTATATTTAATTAATTCTGAATTATTGATGAGGTTAGTGATCTAAGAGAAGGGAGAAATTTCTTAACTAATAAGGTTTGATTTAAATGGTAAAAAGTAAAGGTTACTCATGTGGTTTATAATGAATGTCAAACTCCTTATTTATTGGGTTTATGATTATGAGTTTAGATAATTATAAACCTTCGAATTTATTCTGTCCGATTAATTAGAATTAACTAATTAGTATGAATAAAAATTCTTTAGTAAAAAAAAAAATATATTTTAAATTCATAAACTAATTTTGAACAAGAGCTTAATCTAAAAAGATTAAACTCACAATGAAAAACTTAAATTTTTATTGGCATGAGTTTCGTTATCATGGATAACTTACAAGTCATTTAAGTTGAAATAAAATTGAATTTTAATTTTAATTTAATTTAAAATTTACTGAGTATTAGCTTTAATAATTTTTAAATTATTTAATGATTAAGTAAAATAAATTCAAATCAAAATGAATTGAGTATGAGTTTGAGTTTGAATTTGCGTTAAAGTACATGGACTCCAAAATGGCACCCTACATGTTTTGAATTTATAAAGGATTATTTCAAACTAGTGCTCTTCAGTTATCACTTTTCACCATAGCAATGGATTGCTGTTCTTAAAATTGGCTATCTGACTCCCTTAATTTTTAATTTAAAAAAAAATATTTGGTTCCCCCGAATTAAAATTTGCCTAAAAAAACGAAGTCCTCATTCAAGTTTTGACCTATCGTGTCATATTGGCAAAGGGGGAAATTTTCCACCTCTACTTCATTACATCAATCGCATTTAATGTATAACGTGGATGATATCCACGTATCAGTGTTGAAATCCAACGGTGGGATGGAGATGCATGCACCTAGGGTTGACTCTCCTGAGCAAGATCAAAGATAAATGCACTGGACATGAAGAGAGAGGCATGTGGCAGAATCTTGTCAAGACAGAACAGACTGTGGGCACCACAAAAACCATTGTATTAAGATGACAACAACAGCAGTTCCAGTCACCATTCATTCAGACCACTGAAAACTCCTCCAGTGGTCTTCAGAATCCCCCTTTTTCTCCATCTCTTTGTTTCCTCCGCTCACCCCACCACCACCTCCACCACCACAGTTCTCTCATTTTCAAACCATCGCGCGCATTCAAAGTTTTAGGTAATTCTTTCATCTCCTTCATCTCTTCTTGCTGAATCCTAAAATATTCTTGCATGTTTGATCTTTAAAGCTTTTCAGAAACTTGTAATAACTCTATATCTCCCTCCGATCATAAACTATAATATCCTATTTCTTACTCTCTTTATTACGTGCATGTGTCTGTGTCTGTTGTTTTTGTAATTTATGCATGTCATGGATTTTACTGTAAAATAAAATGTTTTGTTTTGTTTAATTCGAGATTGTTTATTTAGAAAAAGAAAATTTAAAAGCCGCCATTATTTTCGTTTTTCAGTGTTATTTTTATTTATTTTTTGGGTTTTTTTTTTTTTTGTTGATATCACTTTTTCCCAGACCCCAATTTGTTAATTTTAAAGATTTTTAAAATTTTATATATATATATAGTCGACCTGTGCAAGATAGGCCTTTCGACTCTGGAGTCTATTTTCCCTTGTTCCTTTAAATTTTTTATGCTGTCCTATACTATAGTGTTTGGTTCTTGATGCTCGTCTAGTTTAATCTCAAGTATCTGTATTGAAATCTTGTCAATTTGCAGAGTTGCAGACTCTTTGCATGGCTCTTGCTGAATCAACAGCAATGGCACACCGCGTCGACCAGCTAGAACCAGTACAGGGTCAACCACAACAATCACAACATGAAGGTGGTCTCAAAGATGACGCTTCTGCATCACCATTGCAGAAACAGAACTCCTCCATCTTTTCTCTTACTCTCGACGAAATTCAACTCAAAAGTGGAAAGAGTTTCGGTTCCATGAACATGGACGAATTCCTCACCAACTTATGGAACGTCGAGGACGATAATAATCAAGCGACTTCGCAACCCCACCCAACCAAACCAAACAACAACAACAATGATAATAACGATAAAATGTTAGTCGAAAACCAACCCACATTGGCCCGCCAAAATTCATTTTCCATTCCTATTCAACTTTGCAAGAAAACTGTAGAGGAAGTATGGTCGGAGATCCAAAAGGACGTCAATCCATCGCGTATAAACATCGACAAATTTACCCATCATGAACCACCTCAGCGCCAGCAAACCTTTGGAGAAATGACATTGGAGGAGTTTTTAATCAAAGCCGGAGTTGTACAAGAAGCAGTGGCAAAAGTGAGCACCATGGATCATCATCAACCGAAAATGGTGGCTGCGCCAACGATGCAAAGCAACAATGCGTGTTTCGATGCGAGTTTTGGCATGGGACAAATGATGGCATTAGGGTTTTCTTCACACCAAAACGTGGGGAGTAATTTGTTAGTGAACGGTTATGCAAACTACCCAATTTGCACACCGCTGGCTAAGAGCATGGTGGCAGAGTTATCAAATAACGGTGAAAATGAGAAGAACCACGGCATGGTGGAGACTGGTAGCTTAAAGAGCAATAAGAAGAGGATCATAGATGGCCCGCCGGAGGTTGTCGTTGAGCGGAGGAAGCGGAGAATGATCAAGAATCGAGAGTCTGCTGCTCGATCTCGCGCCAGGAAACAGGTTTTATCTTTATCTTTATTGTAAAATCTAATACATATAAATGTATAAAGCTATGGTGCCATAACAAATGGTGGCAAAGAAGACCCTTAAGAATACAACTGAATTCTCATTCTATTCCAGGCGTATACAGTGGAGTTGGAACTAGAATTGAATCAGCTAAAAGAAGAGAATGAAAAGCTCAAACAAATTGTGGTAAGATCAGTAAGATATTGGTTCACTTTTTATATATCTTGAAATTATGGCTTATTTTTCTCCATGCATGTATTAATAGAAGGAATACCAGGAAGGAAGGCTGAGAAATCGAGGAGAATGAAGAGGCCAGCGAGTGCAGCATGGTGAATTGGATCTTCACAAATAACATAATCAAATTAGGCTGCATATTTGATAGTACAATTTCTTTGTGTTCTTTTTATGTATTTGAATATAAATAATTAAATGAATGTTCCATAAGTTTTATATAAAAATTAAATTATTAATTTTTGTCAATCGAAGATGGGGTTAAATTCAAATCAAATTAATTTAAAATCAAATTTAAATTCAATTTGAATGAGCCTAAAATAAGTTTGTGTCAATTTTGAGTTTAACATTCATGAACTCATAAGCTCAAGCTTAAGCCTATAACAAATTCAGTTTGTGAGTAAAAAAAATTTGATTCAAATTGATTGAAATGGTATTATTTTAACAAAAAATAATATCGTTTTGACTAATATATATTAAAATAATAGTTTTTTAAATATTTAATATGTTTGACGAGAGTTTAACCAAATTCGAATTTATTTAACCTCAAGTTCAGTTTAGCTCAAATTCAACCCCAAATGAAGGAACCAATTTTTTCATCGAAGGGACAAAGTTTTCAAATGATTCTATTAAAGAAATTAAACTTTTACATTTTCCTATAATATAAACCAAAATTTTAATATTTTTTATTAAAAATACTAAACAAATGCAGCTATAATTATTTGTTTTATAAAAAACATAACTAGTTGAATAACGTTTAGTTTATTTAATAAAAAAATCTAAAAGTTTAATCTTTCAATTAAAAATTTTGGAAATTTTTTTTTATTAAAAAAAACAAAATTCAATATTTTTAATAAAAAATTGTGATAATTTAATACCTTCAAGTATTTGTTATCTAAAAATAAAGATAAAATACAGGATACTGAATAAGATCTAGAAGGAATGTTAATTAAAGGCGAAAGGACTTGTTCCCACCCATAGTTTAAGGCGGGGACAAAGTGTCACTCTCAAGATTTCAAAAATTCAGTCTCACACATTTGAAAGCATTTTTTTTATAATTTTTATACTATAATGACTAAAAATACCTTTTTAAAAATTAAAAATTTATAATAAAATTATAAAATAATTTTTAAATATAAATGTTTTGAAAAAATTTAAAAAAAAATTAAAAATTTTTTAAAATATATTTAAAATATATTTACAAATTTTAAGAATTAAAAAAAAAAAACAGTCACCACCGTCGGTGTCGGGGGCAATGGCCACCATAATAAATCCAGATGGCTGTTTTCGACCACCTAGTTCTAGGGGAGGCCAGATTTGACCTTCTTGTTCGGTGGAAGCGACCAGATCTTACCGCATCCAATTTTGAAGGAGGCGACCAGATCTGACCGCTTCCACCGGGCCTCCCCTGGAGTCAAGTGACTGGAAAAGGTCACCTAGCTTTGTTAGCGATGGCCACTGTCGTCGAAACTGGTGACGATGACTTGTTGGCTTTTTTTAAAATTTTATATTTATATAAAATTTATTTTATTATTTTATAAAATTTTAATATTAAAATAACAAAATTACCCTTGAATAATATCTGTTCACTATTATATTTAATATTAAAAAAATTGAATTTTTAAAATTTGAAAGATGACACTTTGTTCCTGCCTCGAACAATGGGTGGGAATAAGTCTTTTGGCTTTAATTAAATGCACAAAATTCTTGAGTTTCGGCACATACTTGTTTAAAATAAATTATATTTTTATTTTAATTATTTTATATATTTTTTTAGGTCATTTTTGTTTCTTATTTTATTTAAGCTGAAAAATATCTTGTAATAAGAAAAACAAAATGAATTGGCATTAATTTGAAAAAGTTGAGGGAGAAAATGATATTTCATCCAAAGGGAAAGAGATGGACAATGATTGTTGCGACAGAGGGAAACACATATTCTTTAATAGTGTTGGTAGGCAGCCATGCCCATTTCTGCGTCATAAGATGGGTTGATCCATTTAAGAATGGGTCTCGTTCGATAAAAAATGAAATCCTTTTTGGGTGATCCCGTAGCATTTTTCTTCTTCATACTCTAATCCACCACAAATCACTCTGTATTAACCATGGATATGATGAAGCAGCGGTTTTTCTTTTTTGGCCCTATGAAATTTTCGCCGTTGGAAAATGTCTCCCTCTGCACCTTTGTGGTTGCTCCACTTTTGAAAGACTCACTGCTTGTCTCTGACATTGCCAAACCATCGCTCTCTAGCCGGGCCGCACCAAAGAAATGCCTGTAATACGTATCGTAATGCACGTTCTGAGTTTGACTCTCCTGTGTCTTGAGGTTATTATGGTAATGGGTTTGCATTTCTTGTGGCTTTAACCACTGTGGATAAGCTTCGTGAAAGTCAATTAAGGTATGCTTTGGAGTTAGTGAGATGGGGCAAAAGGTTATGCGGTAGAGGAATGCATGTGATCAGTTGCAAATCTAATGATGTATGAGGGGAAAGTTAACTGGCTCGACATTGGCAAAGCCAATTAAAGTGGGTGATGATAAGGAGGGTAAAAAATTTATGTTTTCGGCCAGTAAATTTATCATAGAGATAGGAAACTGTATTTTTCAAACTTAAAGGTACAAATGGTTTCATCAAAGTTTTGGAGAGAAATTTATTCGGCTGAGGAGAATACAAAACAAAAACATTCGCTGAAGCTGAACAGAAACAAGAAACAACACGAACAATCTTCTTCTTTGTATGTTTCTCTCCGGGCTTATGACAATTGTCGGTTTGACCGTGGTGGAATCTCAGGTAATTTTTTCTCTCAACTGTCAGTTAACTTCAATTCCACTACTCACTTGAATAAATAGTTATGAATCGACCGTCTCTCTATCCGCCTTCAGTTCTCGTTTAATCATATTTTGATTGACTAACTTATTTATTTAATATTCTCTGCTTCGATAGAGGAGAGATTCTGTGAAGTATAATTTTTCTGGTAGTTTCTTACCGAGTTTTGACTTATGGAAATTAACTTATGTAGATTTCTTTGAACTAGAACAGAGTGAGGTTCTTTGGGAACTAGCTTTGTGGATGAATTTAATGTTATTTGCAAACTGATCATGGTTTTTTTTTTTTTCTTTTGGGGTACTTGGGGTGTGTAGATTTCAGGAAATGTGCCGAAATTTTTTACGAAATCAGCTACTTAAGTAAGCCAAAATGACTCTGAACTCCATTGATTTGTTTCAATAACTTTATCAAGTATAAATACTTAAATCTAGAGCTTTGTTTAGATCAGTGCTGAAGGCTGTGATAGTTTTAGCAACATACGTTGTGGTCCATAAATAATTTGGTCATTGGATGGCGATGCTGATGTCAATAAGTGAAAAAAAAATTCCGCATTGGATCTAGCTGTCTTCTTGCTTGAATGTTGGGTTAAGGATTTTGAAGTTTGTTGATACAGGTTTAGGCAACTTGAGGTGGAATAGGAAGTCAAATGCTTGGATCTGGGAATACTTCAAGCCGGGGTAGTGTTACTTTGCCATCAGATATACCTCCTCTGCCCCAAAGCTTGCCTCTTGACCCAGTTACATTAGGCAATCAGAAATATCACCTTTCTGGAGACCTAAGTAGAGTTCTGGGTGTTCCTTATGGAAGCATGGCAGAAGATCATTCTTTTGGGGTTTCCCAACTAAAACCTCCTCCTCCAATGGCTGCAGAGGAACTGAAACACTTTAAAGAAAGTATGCAAGATTCATCTAGAAAGGCCAGGTGTTTTTTCTCATGCTTCTGCAACTGTAATTTTAACATCATCGATCTTCTTGGTTTGATTTTCATTTCAAGGAAAATGATATTGTTCATGACTGAAGCCTAATGGCTGGATGATTTTGATGGTAGTCGGGTGTGTACCTGGCTACCTCAATATGTTTCTCATATGATTGAAAATGTTCATGAACCTAATGTCTAAGGGTTTTTCTTTTTACACATACTTTTGCCTGTACATGTTCTGTTGCATTGTATTTACTTTTAGCTCACACGGCCTTTAAGTTGCCTATAATTAAAGAGACATATCTTACTATAGGGATCGAGTAAAATATTTCCGTGAGTAGATATTTGAACTACATAAGTATAGGGAATCATTAAACTCAAAGAAGCGACAGTGTATTGATGTTTCACCAATTGATCAGTCATCGATATCAAACTTGGCAAAGTTGGGAAGCCTGATTCAAAGAAACCTCCATCACTTGATGACTCAAAGATTAGACAGGACTAAGAGTGTTGGAGTGAATAAGCGTGTTCATACATTGTTGGCAGATGTTCGTGTTTATGTTTAACTACTAATGTTGAGATGTGATATATATGTATCACTTTGACCTCGTGGTGTTCTTTGTAGAGACTTAACATTGTTAACTATATCATACACAATTCACAAATATGATTTTCTCGCCTACATTTAGCTTTGATCTTCTAACACCAACCTTATAGATGAATCAATATTGGGTTTGTTTGTCGAGGAGTATGGTTGGTAAAACAATGTTAGTAGATTATAAGTGATACATTTTGCAAACAAATACTTGTGAAACTATTTATTGGTCATGCTCATTTTAGTTGCAGGACTGGAAATTTAAAGTTTGGTTGAAGTTCCACTTTCTCTGATTATTGAATATGCTTGTTATAGGATTCTATTTAGTTTCTTTACTTAAATTTGAATTCTAGTTTATAATGTTTCATATTACTCCTTCCTGATTTTCATTTTTATCCCTCATACTTCATTAGGAAAGTTTTGAAAATGTTTCTTTTTCATTTTGATTTCCCCCTTTATAGTATTATATAGTTGTTTGCTTCATGCCAGCAAACTGATGTAAGAGCTGCTGCTACTACAAGGAAGCAAATGGTTAAAGAAAAAGATGGAGATATGCTACCAGCCATTGGTGGGGCCGACATTAAGATTGAAGAAAAGATCCGCAAGTTGCCAGTTGGAGGTGCAGGATGGGATAGGAAGATGAAAAGGAAGCGCTCTGTTGCATCTGTTGACAATTGAGCTAGATAACAAGCTATATGAATGAAGATGAGTGCTGGTTCTAAGTTGCAATCTTGTGATGCACAGGCTTTCAGGTGATTTACTTATCTATCAGATAGGATTCTTATTTGTATTATGGTTTCTGGTCTTAAAAATTCTTGTTGTCTAGCTTAACAGGAGTGATTGGATGGTTCTAAATGAAAGGTATTTTTCGTTTGGAAAATTACATTCTTCATTGTAGTGTAGGGCCTTGATTGTCAGTTTCCTAAACTGGAAAATACTCACAAATCCAGAGTTCACCAAAAAATTCATCTTGGTGAGGGAGAATAGCTAATCGAATGGGAGAATATTATAAGATTGGTTCAGCAAATGAAGATTAATGTAAATACAAAAGAAATTAATTCTGTGCTTCATTGTGGTAGTAGAAAGAAAGTTTCAGTGCTTTAGATTTGGGTCTTCTATTTTTTATTGGTTTGCTGTAGTATAAAAGTTATTTTCCTGCATATGATAACCATTTCTTTGATGTTTAAATTCTAACTTTTCTGTTCTTTGAGTTTAGGTCTTTTATCTGTTTACTCTTGCCGCTGTTTCAATAACTGTTCTGAAATTAGTGACATTATTTCAACTATCTATAGGAAAGGGACCGGTTTTCTTATGCTATTGAGCTTTGTGTGGATGGCAGATCTAAATCCTCCCCAGGAGTCACTGGAACCAATAAGTTGGATGTTTTTTTTTGAGCGTGCTAGTTCAGATGCTGGTTCACTAATCAAGACTGAGTTGGAGAGCCCCTCTCCGAGGTATCTTACATCAATATTGGAGCAACGAATTGTGGCAAAAGGAAATGATAATTATGAACTTTCATCATTGCAAATGTTATAAGCGATTAGTACTAGTTTTGGATGCTTACATGTTAGTTTTAAGCAATATCAAAGTCAACATTTTGAGTTTAAAACCCTGTGTATTTGCATCTGTAAAAATTTGTCTTTATCTAGAAATTTTCTGGCCCATTGTTATCTATTTTGTTGGTTCAGTTCAGTCTAGTCCACATTACACATGAGTGAGCCTGTTAAAGAGCTTAATATTAGTGTCTAAAAGAATTTGTGATTAGAGAACACCCCATAAACATAGTGCATTCTGATGTCATTTTTGTTATTTATTTGCTGGTTGTGGTAAGTTTGAAAATTTTTTATACCCCTGTTTGTCAGGCCAGATATTCAGGAAGATAATGCCGGAAACTGTTAAATTAAAAGGGAAGGCATCTAGAGGACCATGAACTGGTTCAATCATGGTATTAAACTCATTTTCTAAAGTTCGTTCATCATCTGGAGCTAATCAGGGTTGGGAACAGCTTACAACTGTAAATAAACTCCCAATGTTGGACAAATAACCAAAAACATCCTTTGTCAGCTTCATCTTCACATGCCATGTCTCAGTGGGTTGAGAGATCACATAAAAATTCTTGTACAAGGAGAGGAAATTTAGTTTCTCCTGTCATGAACAGCGAAGTTCAGCATCCATCTCAAAGCTTTTCTCTATCTGACTTTGGTGCTAGAACTTCTTCTTTTAGAGCCAATAGATCACTACTTTCCAGCACTACTTTCCAGCAGCATAGTTAATAACACTTCTAAAATGAAGAGGGAATTTGAGAATGTTTCATCTCCATTTGGGTTGTCTGAAAGTGAAGGATCTGGAGCTGGGGATAATAAATTGAAAGAGAAAGGAACAGATGGTGATGATGGTGCATTGTCTTTGGCTCATAAGGTCAGGTCTTTTTCATTGCCAAGAGGGAAGAGTAAAATACTGACTAATGAAATTGGAGATGGTGTTTGGAAACAAGGACTGTAAGTGGTTCATCCTTGACAAGGCCAAGCATTCATTTGATGGGGAGAAGTTAGAAAATGTAGTCCCAACTAAGCCCCTTCAGAGTATGAGGATAATGTTTGTTTGGAATTAATTATGCATTTATTTAATGATATTCTCGTAAATATATTGTCTTCTTTTCCTTTGAACAGTCAGCGGGCTGCCCACCTTCAAAGAAGTTGAAGGATCATAAGGCTTAAGTTCGTGTTGGCTGATGCTAAATAATGCCACTTCAGATTGTGCAGCTAAGGTTTATTTTATTTAATCAAGGGTCTTTTGTTTGATAACATTTGAATATTTCAAATTTTAACTTTTTGTAAATTTGTATTATTTTCCTAAGAGTTTTTTGATTCTGGATTTTTTTATAAACAATATCATTTGCTAATCTTAAGGCTGTGTGGCAAGAACAAGACTATGAGTCTTATGCTCTGACAGATATATTTAGACCATTTTATATGGAATGACTTTAGTTATTTGCATCATAAGTATTAAGAGTTCACTGTTTCCAGTAACTTGTTATGAGCTTGAGATTCTGAGTTGTCTGTTTGTATTATTTTTCCACAGCTGGACTTTTGCTTGTGAGAATTCATTTTTCAATGGCAGTATTGAAGTTCAGATAGTAATCAGAGTTACATTCATGGGTATGTTCTCCCAGCTGGAGAATCCATTTATATATGCATATGCATGTTGATTAACTGTTTAGAAATAGCTTAAATGCTTCTGCTTGGTGTAATTGCCTCAAAACACTTTGAAAATTGAATTGACATCTTGTTTTTCAGGTGAATCTGTTGATGATCATGAAGATTTACTTGCAGCTGCCGATTCTGCTTGTAATGCTAGCAGCATGCATCTTTGCAACTCTTGCTTTCATGCCTGTAGAGGCAGCTCTTTTCTCCTACGTCTTATGTTCAATAACTCATATCTGCTTGTTCCTTTAAATCTTGCCTGTTCTGGTAAATTTTGGAAGAAAATGGAATCTATTTTTGCTTCTCTTAGCTTGGAGGATATTATGTTCTTGCAGCAGCGGGTAATAACTGGCATACATGATTTGTTAATGACTTTTCAGTTCTCTTGGGATGAGAGACTTACAATTTCTTTTTCTTCTTTCTACTTTGAAATTGCATCAGCTAAGTTTTTCGGAGGAGCTTGAAGAGAGTTTATGCCAAACTTTTGGAGATGAATATAAAACCTTTTGGTACTGATTCAGCTGTGTACCTTTAGCATTCATTGACTTATTTAAACTCCCATGATCTACATGAAAAAGAAAAAGTAAATTTATAATTTAAACCTTTAATTGGAAGCCTATTTGGACCTTTGAGTGCTAATTTTTTTTTTCCTCTTGTAAACTGAGTTAAAAAGGCTGAGTTGGAACTAATTTTTATTTCTTTCAGGGTATTCTCTTGCATAAAGGTATTGATCGTCCTAGTGAAGGCCAAAAAGCTGCCTAAATCAAGAAACAGCTAAGAGTGATGATTTATGTGGAAGGTTTGGTATGGGAACTTTGGACAAAGTTAGTCCGTTGTACCAAAGAGTTCTTTCTGCTTTAATTGAAGAAGATGAAGGTGAAGAATTCTATTATCACAGTGAAGGAAGAATCTGTCTCTTCACTATGCAAGTGATGATTCCCATCATGGTACATGCAACCAGATTGATATAGAACCCAAAGTTAGAGATCGGATGGAATCTGAGGTTGAGTCTGCAGCAGATTTCTACAGTCAGAAAAATTGTTTCTTGGACAGGCTTCCTTGCAATAAGAGCGCCATATCTAACACATTTAGGAACCCAAGCATGTCTAGCTCATTACAAAGCAACGAACAGTCGATGGGAGAGGATGACTTACCCATTCTCATCAGCAAAATATGCTCAAATGACCTGATGCCGATGCAACCAAGAGAAATAAATGTTTCTGCTTTTCCTTCCTCTGATAGCCAAAGTCAACTCATGTCTCTTGATGACAAGATCCTATTAGATTTATGGGGTACCGGTTTATATCCAGAGATATTGGTAGGATATTATTCCATATGACTTGATAGTTAATTTTTTCTATATGAGTTTCACACTAGTAGAACCATTGCTATTTGTATCACGATTGTGCTTCATCTTTTTTCCATCTCATGTTTCGCGTGTGTTGTTGCAGTCTGGTCTGGCTGAGGGAGAAGAAGTTATAATTCATGATGTTATGGAACTTAAGGAAGGGCTTCACAAACAGGTTGCATACATAGATATCATGTTGTTTTGCTGGCTGTATGATATAAATTATTTAAGAAAAGTAATGTTCAATAACAATATTCTTTCTTTACTCCTTTTTTCATATTCTTCTAACGCTTGGCTTGCATCTACCTCCTGCTTTTTTCTTGTTTGGTCTTCTATATTCCTTCTGATCTTATGTTTCATATCATTGACCACTATTTTGGTTGCACTACTAGATTAATAATAAGAAGAAAAACTTGAGGAAACTTGATAAAGCCATTCAAAGAGGGAGAGATGTAGAAAGGAGGTATGGTTCAGAATGATGTCTTCTTGATGTTGAGCTTTGTAAATTTTGGATTAGAATAATGTAGTTTAATTGGCAGGAACATTGAGCATGGTGCAATGGACTGACTTATTGAAATAGCTTACTGGAAAAGAATGGTAATTTTATAGTTTTTTATTACATATTATTAATTTGGGGTAGTTAATCTGTGTTCCAGATATATTTTCTGAATCTACGGGAAAAAAATCTTGTTAATAGTTATAAAAATCAACAATGATTTTTTTCTGTTGGGATTGAGATACAGGCAATGTCTATCAGTCTGTTCACAATCAGATAAATAAACATTAGCCTTTTCACAAAATAAAAAGTTGTTCAAAATACATTCGCAGGCAGAATGCTTTTCTAGGGATTTGGTGAAGTTAATGGTCTAGTAATAACTTTATTATTTTGTAATTTCTGTTAGACTAACTTGTGTTGATGCTCTGCATTTTTTAATCTAAGCCAGTCTAATGGTGGCTATTGATGTATGTTGACATTTAATATGGCATTATTCCCATTTCTAACGTGGTTTTCAATTATTGCGTATGATTGATGCCCCCTTCATTCATTTTTCGTTAGATGTGAAACAAACTAAATTTGCATTAATAATTTTGTGCTTTTAGTCATTTGATATTGAAACTAATGATAGTTTGTGTCATTGGATTGTGATTGTATCGTATTACGTAGGTGGGTGGAAAATCCTCAACACTAATCTAATCTGAAATAGAATCATGTTGATATTTCTCAACCCTAAACCAAACTCATATATTTTTGGATTAACCTGACTTGATTTAAATTAACCTAAATTATGTAACAAATAACATTGTGTCAAAACATGATATGTAATGATAAGATTTATTATCAAATAGAATATTTTGTCACAGAACAAAAATATATTGTTTATGTGTAAATATGGTAGTGAGCCGTATTGGGTTGAATCTGTCATGGCCCACAATGCCCACAGGCCTTGTCATGGCAAGGCCCGCCAATTTATGGGTCTCATGAGTTGGGTTGGCCTGTTAGCATGCCAAGGCTTAAGACACGACTCAAGGCCCCATAAGTCATGTCTTCATGAGTTGTTGACTTGTGTGCATTTGTGGGTTGGCCAACAATTTTATATTTATATTTTGCATTTTAAATTTTTGTAATTATTTATTGTTTTTTATGTTGTTTCAGATTGGCCCAAGGGCCTTGTCCCAAGGTTCACAACACGGCTTGCATGGCCATCGGCCTTGCACGACTTACAATTTTGTGGCCTGTGCCAAAAATAGAAGGTTTAGGTCAAGTTGTGGGCCGGCCTGACTCTCCTTTTTACTCATGTCATATCTTTTTGTATAAGTTAAGATAACCACAGATCAAAATAAAGTATCATAAAAAAAAAATCATATTTATTAACAACAGATAATGAAACCAATTTAATTTGGTAATGCTGATTGTTAAAACAATGGTTAAGTAATATAAATTTGATGTTTGATGAAACAGTATTGATTTCTTTATTGATTTGAATTACACAATAGAGATTTTGTGAATTGAAACATTTTCTATCCAATGAAGGAAAAAATAGATATGAAAATTTTTTTATTGTTATCATATCATGTAATATTTTCGAGTCAATTTAAGTTGACATCATGTTAACCTTAATTCGATCCGAATTATTTTTTCGTTTCGAAAATTACAATCCTAACCTCTTTTTTTCTATACTGTGTTGGATTAACAAGTTATTTTAAGTTTTGTCAGAAGTAGTATTACTTGTCTTTAGGTTTATGTCCTGATTTGCTCCTTTGCTTTTTTTTTTTTTTGGGGTTTTTGTGGTGGTTTGTTTGTAATTTTATTTAATTTATGTATTCCTACTTTGCAGAATATTTATCGTCAGAGTGATAATGGGCTTGCATTTACAAATGAGCAAACTTCTTGTGTTAATGTGCTTATACAGTTTTTTTCTTCGGTACATATCACTGCAATAATTATTTCATTGAGTCTGATGTATTGATGAATTTTGGAAAAGCCATTGGACCAAAATCTTTGTGTAGATTTTAATGAAGAGCTACGATATGTAGAGAATTACATATCACAGCATATTATTTGTTTTAAATCTTTTTAATTTTTTGATGGTTTAAGTTTCTATATATTCAGGCATGTCGTGGGAATCATGCTTCAAGGGGTGCAGTTTGTAAGCTTTCAAGACAAATTGCATTGGCTTTTGTCAAGCGAACTCTCACTAGATGTAGAAAGTTTGAAGATACCCGCAGTAGTTGTTTTGGTGAGCCTGCACTGCTGGATGTCTTGTTTTCTGCACCTCCATGCAGCAGCGATGGAAAGTCTGCTGACAATGTTGGCTCAGGAACAGCAAGTAATACATAAAATGAAGTGTCTAACCATCAAACTGAAGCCAAGGGACCAGGTGTGTTAACAGCAAAAATTCACGTTAAATGCAAAAGATCTTTATGTTCTGTGCAAGATGCCCATGAATGCTGTTATATTTATATTTCAATCTTTTCAAGGGTTTGCACATTGGAACTTTGTGGACTTGGAAAACATAAGTTATATATATTTCTGACCATATTTATGCAAGCACTTTGATTTTCATTTCATATCATGTTGTTTTCTTTTACTGCTGCAGGTGCTGTCTCCAGTACTTTGAAAAGATACGATACGCCAAGTGATAATCTTGACAGAGGTTCTTCTGACGCTTTCCAAGTTGGTTCTCTTTTCATCTGAACACTCTTTCCCCAAGCATGGTGGAATTTTTCTGAAGAAGGCAAAGAGGGAAGTACTGATTGATGATGCTGTTGGCAGGGCCTCCTCGAGAGGAAAGAGAAGCGAGAAAGATAGGGATCTAAACAAGGATAATTACAAAAGTATCTCTGTTTCCCTAGCGGGTCGCTCGTCATTGGACAAACCTCAAGAATGGACACAAAACAAGAGTGAAATCCAAGCACAAGAATCATCAGTCATCCACCTGTGTCAGTGGACTTAATGGAAGGTCTTCTGTTAGTAGCAGATCTAAGCTGTCAAGAGAAGTGGGATTATCATCTCCTGCTAAAATTTCTGAGGCATCATGGAAAGCAGAGGAACCAGGAGATTTTGCAAACTTGCAACTGAATGAACTAAGATTCCATGGAAATAGCTTTACCAAACGACTATGGTGGAAATCAAGATCTCAATAGTTGGTTAAAGTTTGACGGATTGCAAGACCGTGATTCTATAGGCCTTCGAATCCCAATGGATGACCTTACAGATTTAAATATGTTGATGTAAAGAAAATATCATGTCTTCATTTTCGCAATTTTCTGGTTTGGCTTTACATATCTGGAATCATACTCTACCACTATTCGCGGCGGCGCACACCGCCAAATCCCATTAATCAAATGTTGATTTGATCGATACCCCTTTCCCCACCACCACCATGAAATCTATTACTGAGCCACCCCTCATCAAAATCACCTTAGCCGAAAAGTACAGCACGTATCCATCTCATCTCAAGCATGTCCTCACCCTCATTAAAAATTTGGCAACACCATACTTTAAGCCAAAATCACATCACATTAACCGAAATCTGTCTATGATGGGATGCTGGTCAATGTATAATGTTACCAGGTCGGCTATTGTGTAATTAGAAATATAATTTTCCGAATTCAACTTCCATTGCAATGTGACTTGATTCGTTGAATTTGTTGGCATGCAAAACCCGCCCGATAAAGACTTCCTCTTTGTGGATATGGGTTGCAAGTCTTGCTTAAATTGCCACTCAGAGCTTGGAAAACTGGCAAGTTCTTGGGTCAAGCCGTAGTGATCAAGTTGAATTAGTTGTGACACTGTTGACTTGCTCACTGTGGTTTGTTCCACCCTAAAACATGACCTAAAACCTACCCAAAAGAACACTCAAGCACAGAAGCGTACTACCCAAGAGAAGCGCAAAGTATAAGATACAAAACCCAGAAATTTTACCTTCTAGGTAGTTTATTGAGAATACTTTTGTACTGTTCTCGTTCAAGTGGAAAGAAAGTACTCATATGGTAATTGCTTGAAAGAAATGTGGAAATTTAGCGAAAAAGTTTAAGAGATTCTAAAAGGTCTGGAGTACTCCAAGGTTTCCATAAAGATTAGGCTCGAAAATTTGAAGGTAAAGATGTTGAAGCATTGGTTCCAAGCATTTTTATAGACAATTTAGAATTGAATAAGAAATAGTCTTAATCGTTCAAGTCAAATTTATGATACATGTTATCGATCCAATAAGGTATATGAATTATGTTAAATAAGAAATCATGACAACTTGCACCGCCACAACATACATATTGACAATGCATGTAATACATTAAATACAAGATATTGTTTTCATGGCATGCTTCAAAGTAAAGAATTTGAACATCAATGTGTCAATCATCCATATTGAAAGGTGAAGATATTCTAAAACTTTGTTCACACTCTAAAAACTAAAGTGTTTTTTTTTTATGTCAAATTATTTCTTTATCAAACTCATAAAAATAAAAAAGTGACTAACTACTATAGTGGTTTATTATGTTCCTTAAACACTGATAAACTAAAAACGTAAATAAAAGTTTCTTCACTTAGAAACAATAAAAAGGATAAATTTTAACAACCTTACGGTTCAATTGATTATGTTCAATTTTTATCTCCTACAAATATGAAATAACTATTATGATAATATTTTAACCTATTTTAACATGATAACATAGTTTATTTTAACATGATAATAGTTTATAACTTTTATTTTAGATGAATATATGATAAAAGTAGAGTATTGTATAGGTTTCGATTGAACATCCAATTATTTCAATTTGAATTATTAAGACGATATCTTATATATATATATATATCTAAAAAAGATAGATAATTAAATCGATTTTTTGATTTAATAAAAGCCTAAAAGGGTAAATAGGATTTCAAATACCGAGAGTGCTATCATATAAATAAAAGATTATACATGTGTGTAAGAGACTCATAAAATTTATAATTACTCTATTTGATTGTTGTCACAATATTCAATGAAACAATAATGGACATAACCTTTAGAACGGTAAATTGAACCATTTTAAATATATATTTGTTTTATATGTTGTTTATACCAAATTACATTATTAATTTTGATCATAATGGTTTATTTACTTCAGATTTCATCGCTAATATTGCGTACTTTTTGTTTGTGCTGATTTCGCATCAACGTACAGAGACAGATATAAGCAAATCATGCCAATCTTAATTAATTAATCACACCCCCCAAGTAATCAGAGAGTAATTAGGATGGCAGTGGTCCTGCATATTCATCATAAATTCTCAGCTTCTAAGAATAGGCCAGCAAAAACAATATTATTAATTTTCAATCAATCCTTTGTTGACAAATATTTATTAATTATTGCCTGCCAAACTTATACATGTTAACTGTTAAGACCCTGCATGGAGGCTTTGACTGAACATTAAAAAATGAGAAGGAAAATAAAGGAAAACCTGGCAGGCAGGCAAGCTTATGCAAATCAAATAGGGTTATTCCTTCCATTTTCTTCGGTAGAGCTGCATCCCATTTTTCTTTTCTTGGAACTGTTGAAGTTCTTGTACAGTGATCGATTCGTTTTTCTTTTCCCTCTTGCCCAAGATTTGGGTTCTTCATTTTTTCCTTGGTTTTCAATACAAGTACACTTTTGCAGCATAATAGAATTTTATTTAGAAATAAAACCTAACTAAAAAGACGTATGCATTAAAATAATTAAAGGAAAAATTATAAGGTCATCTTCTTCCGCCTTATAATGTTTGCATTTAAGTGCTAATAATGCAGCAGGTGATTTGTAAAAGGCGTCTGATGAAGACCGATATTGTCCAAACCCTAATTTATATAATATTAATTTTGAACCACAGGGACAGGAGCATGCATGTTGTCTACGTTAAAACCCAGTTTTTGTCTTGTGATAGGACAGATTACCGATCTTTGTCTCTTACAATGCATTCCTGTGAAATTTTAAGCTGATTGAATAATAATTATATAAAATATGTAATAAATAAGATATTGAAAGCAAGTAGAAGCCTCCATTCATCTACATAAGTAAAAATTTACAAGATAAATATAATTATATAACATAAAGATTTTAAAATTAGAGCAGTAAAAAATTAAAAAAATAACCAAAGAAAAAAAAAGGTTCCTATCTTCTCTAAGAAGTAGCTTGACGATGGATATACCCAGCAGCCTTGCTCGCTCGCTCCCATATTACATTCAAGAATGAAGAACAGCAGCAATGATTTGATCACAGAGGCACCTCTCTATCTATCAATCTATCTATCTGCTTATCTATTATATGGATTGATAAGTTCTTGCATTTGCTGAATAGTTTGCGAAATGATGATGTTGTGAAGATTGAACCATTTGCAAGTCTGTGGTCGTCTGGCTCGAGTGCTCTTGATCGTATATCACCGTCCTGATTATGAGTTTTTTCGGCAAGTTTAGTCAGCAAGATAGTTTATACTGATTGTATGTAAAGACAGTGACAAATTGCTTTCTTGTTCCCAAAGTTACGTTAAGCCTTTACTTATTCAAGTTCTTCACTTTCTCAATCCATCGTTTTCCAGATCTTGATAAGAATATATCTATATGAGATGATTCAAAACGTAAAGAATAAATAATGGTAATAGATATTACTCTCGAGGACGAGAAGCCCAAAGGGAACTAAGAGCTCGTAGTCGTCCATAATATTCTCCGATTACCAGAAAACACCGCGCTGCTTGTCGTACTGTCAGAATCTGCCGTAGCCGGTGAAGGGTTTGCTGCCTTAGATTATCAGCCTATAAATCCAAAACGTATAGAAGTACATACTCAAGACACAGATTATGTTAAATTAAATGAATAATGATAATTAACCAACCACAACAACCATAGAGGAATTGACATGTGTGCATGATAATTAAAATCATACGCTTCCTTAAAAAATAATTAGTTTCTTTTTTTTTTAATTATTCTCTAGGTCTTGCTAGGGTTTTCATTTCAATGCATCATTTTCAAGCCACCTTTTGATAGAAACCCTGTTAGATGAAAAAGCCACATCAAAGTTCTTGTAATTCAACTCTTGCAATGGACTTCTTAGCATCAAAGCAATAAATATTCATCACAAATCAAATTAATTCCCTATATATATATATATATAGAGAGAGAGAGAGAGAGGGAGAGAGAGAGAATATGAATATGAATATGAATATGTAAATGGAAAAAATGACGCAAGAAAATCCTAATAAGTTTTATGCCAACTTCTTCAATGATGGATAATTTTGACTTGTGGAAAGGTCAAGATACAATCTAAAACTCGAAGAATTGAAAGGTCTTGTCTTGACAATTGACATACAATTAAGCTTTACCTAATATTGCAATAAAGTTGGGACACCAATAAATAAAATGCAGAAGCCTTTTTGATAACCTTAGCCCTCAGCCTTAACATTAGGGTGATATAGGTGATCTCATTTTCAAAAAGTATTAACCATAACTTCGAAAGAAAGCCCTCCATCTCTAAATTGGCAGGTATTAACTAGGTCCTACTTCACAAATCCTGCAATTGAATGTACGGATGACATGGGGTGTGTGTGTGTGTGTGTGTAAAACTGATGTAGAGATATTGGTTTTACCTGGCGAACGAAGCCTTCAAGATTTGCCATCTTGCCCAAAGCAACGACAATTTGTTGCATACCGTCGATGACAGGCCCGGCGGCAATTGTTTCCATAAGAGACTGTTGGAGTTGTTCTAGGCCCTGGGAGAGAGCCTCTTCTGCCTGCTGTGAGGAGTGCTGGAGGCTGTAAATACCCATCACTTGCTGTTCTGTTAATGGGTCCAATTGTGATATTAACATCTGGTTTACACAAAGTAAAAACATATATAGTAAGTTACCAAGTTTAAAACATAGTCTTCATATTTAGAGTCAGTAAGGCACAGTGCACTTTGATGTTCAAACCTTGATGAGGTCAGAGGGTTTAAAACCGCCCATCCAGAGGAAGCAGCGCTCAGCTGCGGTAGCCCACATTCCGGTGGTCAAGTGCAACACGTCGGATTTTGCAGCGACACCTTTTAGTCGGAAAATTTCATCATAATGTGAAATGTATCCATCGACAATAATTCGAAGATCGCCGTCAGATAACTGTGCATTCAATCCAGTTCGGAGCTCTGACATGTGCCCCAGATCATTCTCTAACCACCTTGCATATTCCATGTCAAAAATTGCAGCCCCTGAACAAACAATGATAATTGGGAAAGGAAAGATAACAAAGACGTGACCAAGAAAACATTTAAATAATATTATTGTCCAAGTCTTATTAGCCTTCTGTGGCCCATCATGTTTATTCTTAATAATGGAAAACAACTATATGTACTAATTTTAATAAAACTTACCAGAACTAATGTTTCCAGGCGTAGCACTACACCCTCCCAAAAACAGTCCCTAAAATTAGTAAACAATAAAAACCAGAAAATCCAGGATCAGTAATGGATTATAGATCAAAATTTAAGTGTAACTGGTATATTTTTCAGTTTTTAACAGAAGTAAAACCTGCGACCGTGCTCTTTGAAGCTCTTGTTCTAGTTGGGTGAGCTTTATCCTACTAGATTCTAGCTGTTGCACATAAGCCTGAAGACAAATAAATATTGTAACGTATAAATAGATTGTAAACATGATATATTATTGAATGGTGAGTTTAAATACAAGTCACACTTTTTTTCTTAGACGGCTCTTTCTTGCTGCCTCTCTATTCTGGGCTAGACGTCTCAGTGTCTGAATCCAATCAGCTCAAAGTAACAAGGCCAGTTAGCGTATAAAAAGAAAAATGTAAATAAACTTAAAGAAGAGAAGACTTGAACTTAGAGGAACGATGAATGTAGATAGAAGTTTGACCGAGAAAAAAATAAATAAATAAAAAGGTGAGCTTTCTTGAGTACCTTAGCATCTTGGGGTTTGTCTGTGGTTGAACCAGCACCCTTTCTCTGCAGCATTCAGAATAATATTATAATAAGATATATAAAGTTGAATATAAAATGGAATAACAAGTAGAAATTACACTGGGGAAGAGAAAAAAGTAATGAAATTCTGATCAATTTTATGAAAGACCTTCAGTTGTCTTCCTAGAAATGGAAGGATGAGAAACAAAATGTAATGATTTGATTTAGCTCTTTGGGTTGTATCACAGATATCTAAGAGTGGGAGTGATGTAAGTTCTAATATCGAAACAGGGAATTATGGCAAATTGTACACATAGCAAAAAAGCCAGAAACCTTCATAATTATCTCCTATTCTTTTTGGTTGTTCGTGTGACAATGGTTTAAAGTTCCAAAACTGATTTTAAGGCTAAAAACATCGAAGTTTATCTGGTAATTACAGGGATTGAATAAGGAAAGGTGATCATAATGATGAGAAAGTCCATTAAAGCACTGTAGATATTCTCTCTCTTTGCTTTTTCACTGTGTACAACTCTCCATGTCAGACATTGATCAGAAAATCCTTGAAAGAGTGGGAAAACTATGCTGTCCTTTGATTTTCTGATGGTTGTTGGGCTCAGTGTTTTGTTTCTTTTGAAGAAGACATGTAAAAGGAAAGATTTATCAAAAAGAGTAATAATAACAATAAAGACATTCAGTTTTCCTGAGTTTTTGGGATATGGGTAAGAAAGGGAGAAGAAGTTCCAGAAAAATTAATGAGTATAATACAATTAAGTTTTAGGACCTTTTCCTGGTGCTGTTTGGCAGTTGACTGATTCTGTAATGGCCCTGTTCGTGAAGTGTCATTTGACATCTCTACTTGTTGATGCTGCTGTTGAAACCTGAGTTGCTTTTGTTCAAAAGCCTGATGATCTGAAGAAGATGCCTTTTTACTAATAGGAGATTCTGGCTCCATCTGAGTCTCAGCCTTACTTGAAAGAGTGTTAAGTGCTGATCCTGAGTCTGTAGTCTCCTCTCCAGACTTTGAACTTCCCTGGAGGATTAATCAACAACTCCATCAACAAAAATTTCCAAATGGACATCAAACAATAATCAAAATGAACTTGGTTTACTTGTCCCAATTGAAATGTTGTACTTTTGAATTAGTGTTAACTTATGAAGTACTCTTTCTATTAAAAAGAAATGGTCAAACATAAATAAAGCTGAGAACCTACTCTCGGGGTTTGCTGGAACCTCATTGGCCAAGAAGGGAACATCTCCAGAGTAGCTGCTGGTCTTCCTGCCGTAGTGAACAAAGCTGCAAGAAAATCATAAAAGCAAAATCTCAAGAGGATCAACCTAAATCAAAGGCTTCAAAATATTTTTAATATACACAATATCTAAGGGGGAAGGGACCTAACTTCCCTTTTCTTTTTTGCAGTTATGGAGTCAGTAAAATCAGATAATGAGACAGGTCAAGTTTCTATATTTGTATCCTCACACCATTCAAGTCTCTTGCCTCAGAATCATTACTCTATTGGAAACGGTAAGCTCTCTATTATACCGCCTTTAGACAAATTCAAAAACCTTTCTTTCTTTCTTTCTCACCCTTTTTTTTTTTTTAGCTCTCTCGCGGTGCTTTTTGGCAGTTGGTTATGTTTATCAAACGTCACAGAAGGAGAAAGGATAATCGAGAGAGAGAGAGAGAGAAAGAGAGAGGATATCATACGCGCTTTTGCTTCATCATTTCTAATCTTAACTCCGTGCAGCACAATTGCTTCTTCCAGCTCTCCAAAATCAAAAGAGGATCCTTCTTGATTGCTGAGACACAAGTTCAAAAAAAAAATTATCATGGAAGGAAATCAGAAGTTTCAAACTAAAATAAATTAAACTCGGTTAGAAATCAAAAGAAAAAAAAAAACTTGAAATCTAAAGAGCGTACATGAAACTGGTATGTGTATTCACTCCATGAAGGGCTGCAACATAAGGGATATGGAGATGGTGATTTGAAGGACCTGAGTCAGACAAGCCCGACTCTCCAATTCTGTGGTTCGCCATGCAAGAGTTTCTTTTCACACCATTTTCTTCTTTTTTCAAGAAGAAACTAAAGAAAAGAAAATACACCACAGACAAGGACACTGAAACAAGCAAAAAGAAATGAAATTGACACTAGGATTCAAAGGAAAAAGAACATCAGCAAACTAGAAATCATATTTATTCATTTACCTGAGTTTAAGCTAGAAAGCTCACAAGTGAAAGAGAAACAAGGAGAAAAGATGCAAGCTTTGTTGCCAAAGTATATATTTTTAAGTAGAAACAAGAAGAGGAAGATGTCTTTTTCTCAGATATAAATCCTATCTCTCAATCTCATCTGGGCAACTTTTGATCTTTCATATGGATGTCTCTATCTCTAGCTTTCTCTTCACTACTTCTCTGTGAAGAAACCTGTTTCTAACAAAGAGTTCAATTGCTTTATATTTTAACACACACCACTTTTGTGTAGTGAAATTTTTATCAGAAAGATGAAACTGATGACAGTACTACAAAATCTTGTCCTTGCAGGCAAGCAAGCAGGGCGTTCTGGTTTGTGGCTTTTGGAAAATAAAATAAAAAGTAAAAACAAGTGAAAAAACATAGAAATTGTACACAAAGAGAGGTGGGGTCTTTTTGCAGGAACCCACTAGAATCACTGACTCCTACTCCACACTCTCTCTCTCCCCCTTGTAACCGCCTGTGCTTTGTGATTGGTTTGTTTTATGGAGATGCAGGTACTTGTTACAGAAGAAATATTTATTTATCTTTAATTCTCAAAAACAATGAATTCAACATTGGACATAAGATGAGACAAGGTTTCCTCTCACAAAAGTTATAAAGTAAGAAGAAAGGATATTGTAGGGTTGATTTTTATCTTTTGACAAATTGAAGCATTGGGATAGGAAGGGAGTTGTTTTTATTATTTCATTTGATTTTTATTAAATTTTCATATATTTTTTTGTTCATACAATTACCATTTCAACCAAAACATTATAATAATAATCCACAAGCAAACCCCACTTTGTATAAATTAATCTTTGTTAATGAGAGGGACTTGTTTGGAATTATTCCCTTTGTTGATGGGTCAACATCCATTCACTGTCATCACCTAAAACCATGCCACATCAAGATTCCTTTCTATTAATAGAAATTCCCTTCTCTCACCTTTCACCTTCTCTGCTAAATCTCCTTATTTACACAGATTAAATCCCTTTTTTAGTTTATCCTTCTTCTCCTTCATTACCAATTTTAACTGAGTTGTGGAACATTTGCCTACCTCACCTATAAACTGCAGTTAATCCTTTTCTTTTAGTCACTTACCCTAAATATAAATTAATATAAACCAAAAAGGGTCATCAAATTGTACCAAAAGATCAACCATATTATAAATTAAACAATTACAGTTAAAAGTCCACTGGCAGCATTATTGAGGAGATATAAATAATTACAGAGAGAGAGAGAGAGATTTAGTTGTGTATCAATAATCTCTTTAAATATATATATATACACACACACACACACACACACATACTCCTACCAATTATTCCTTTATTATGTCAATGATTGGCTTAAGAAACAGTTAGGATTTTGGCTTAAATAGAGTACCAGAAGGTCATGGATTAGGTATATTCTTAATTTTAATCTGTTTTTTTTTTAGTCTGGTTCCAAGTGAACCTTACAACATCTTCATAAGGAAGCTAGCTTTTTGGTTTTAGATCTTATGAATCTTTTGCATTTCTTCAAACTAGTTCTTGATACTTAGATTTACTTCTGTGTCTATAGAAAGATGATTGGTCTAGATCAAATCCTAGTACTAATTATGCTTCTCCAAGATTTTGTTCAAGTAGTTGCTTCTAACTTAAGCATGGAATGAATTGTTTATATTTTATGATTGCTTGAACTAGACCATCTTGCTTTTCATTCTAAATTTGAATCATTACTACAATGGGAACACAATAAATTGTTGGAAGAATATTATTATTATTAGCTTAGAGCACGACCTGGGTTTCTTCAAGATGAATTGCAAACGTAGCCAGATGTTTAAGAACAGATTAAGATCAATTATGGGAGGTTGGCGAACCATTATAAATAAGCCTCAAATGATAATGTAAAATTATATAATTAAAACTCATATTCTCTTATAGATTGATCATATTTAAATAAAGAACATTGATGCATTGAACTTTTGTATAAGACAAATAAAATAGTCAATCTTCCAAACAAACTGCCAAATTGGAAGATGAGGGGCCAAATGACTCCCAAATCTTGTACTTTTCTGCTGTTTAAATTTGACTGAATATTTATTTTATCAGCCAGCTATACAAATAGTAGGTACTGACTTTATAACAAAGTTCATGCATACATTACATCCTTCTTTTTCAGTCATACAAAGATGCCCAACCTAGTATTCCCAGACAGTTGAGGAAAATTCAATTTGATTCATCTCACAATAAAAAAAACAATTTCATTTTGACATTCAATGAATATGTGGATTCTATCACTATTTGTCAAAAAAATATTTTGAACAGTGCTGATCTAACGTTAACCTGAAACTAAGATGAACCAAAGAAAGGGATATTTCTGCAACCTTGCTCGAGTCTATGATGATAAAAACAATCCCAGAATAAGTCAAGCTTTTAAAGAAACAAGTCATGAGAAGAACTCCAACACCAGCATAGCCATTTGTATGCTTAGTTGACAACCAAACTGGAGATCCTGCACAAGAGACAAGGACAAAGTTATAAAACGTTCAATGATAATATATATATATATAGGCTGACTTCCACGATAAATGAAATGAAGGGTCATTTTACTTTAAGGAGATGAACACAGATATGCGAAGTGGCTGTGAAAACGGTAATTTTATGGGTCCAACTACAAAGGGCAACAACAGAATCCAAAATTATGATAAAGCATAGCATAAATAATTACAAAAATGATAGTTTACAATATTAATACCGATTTCACACCAGACATCAATATCCGTATGTCCTTGTTACAGTGAATAAATCCCAGTGATATCAGTAATACCAACATTGATATTCTTATCAATTTCTCACATCATGTTTAAAAAAGTTCAGAGTTTCAAGTGAATTACTCGAAAGATAGTTTCCTATTGAAAAACACAAAGTAACAAGTCAACATGCCATTGCTGACATTCCACTAGGAAAAGAAAAATACGTTTATGAAACAAAAAAAAAAAAAAAATAGAGCCTCATATATTGCTCAGGTTACATATGCTAGATATATTTAACTCTCTGACACACCAATGCCGAAGATCTGTAAATTGTTCTGCACACACCCATTTCTGTCTACCAAGTCAATGGTTTTGAAGCAACATACAACAAATGAGCAACAAGAGGATTAAGCACCGCTCTACACTTGAAAACAAAAAATAATTTATGCTTGATACATTCAAAATGAGAGTAGGGGCAAAAAATGTGCTGAAAATAAACAAATACATACCTTAGTCCAAAATAATGCATGTAAGCGAAGAATTTGAATGAAGGCTCAATGGCTGCAGCCTAAGGGACACCAGATTTAATCAGTACAATTCTCATACTTCATTCAGGTTTCGGCATCGGGATTTTGACTCACTCGAGTTATATCCTCCCACTATGGGGTTCTTTAAATTTGGCAAGCTTTCATTATTTTCTTAAGATTCATCTCATGTGGAATCTATGTTTTTTAGCACAGTTACCAACCAAAGAAAAGCAAACATGCATGCTTACGGGCATAGGATTCTTTTGCACCATTACCTAAGATTTGATAACTTTTAATCATTATGTCAAAAGAGGAATAAAGTCTTTTAAATTAAAAATAAATCAATAAGGCCTAGTTTCTATGTCTTGGTGCTAAAATAGGCATATAACAAAATCCCACAAGATATTTTAATTATACTTTTCGGGGATTGAACTTTTCAAATCATATCACTGCAAGCCAATCATATGCTTTTATGTGAGCTTCTCAAGGAATTACACGGTGCTAAAAATATACATGAGGTATTGTATGCATTTTACTAAGTGAACTGAACAGCACGCCATAGCTTCACACTATGTTTCCATTGCTATGAAAATAAGCAAGCATAGATATTGATCCCTCAGTTTCCCGGTCTTTCTGAAGGATGAAAAGTACAATTTCACAGTACAAAATTTAAAGCACAACAGCAAGAATTGATGTCAGATGTTAATCAATTCTACTTCAATTTATGTTCCAGCAGAAATCTTTTTTAGTCCTTGAATTAAATCATGTTGATAACAACAGTAAACAAAGTTGTGACATTAAAATGATTAATCATACATATATCCTTTTTATCTTTATCATCTTCTTCCATACAATCTCTTTGTTTCCATCAATTTATGAACTGGGTCAGAAAGGTCATGGAGTTTAGACATCTTGGTGATTACAATGGATTCCAGACAAAACTAACAATACGAAAAATCTTAGAAAGGACCAACAAAAAGAAAGGGTCCCAACAACCCAAAAAAGGACCTTGGAAAGGAAATTCTAAAGATAGCCAAATGCAGTGTTCAGCCAATAGAATTGGATCCTTTCTTTTTTGGAAACTATATAAAGCTTCTAATTTACAGACTCCAGTGATCTCTCAACTCAACAAATATTCATAAAGATTGCATGACTCTCTGCATTATATGATTAAGATTCCGAATAACAAAAGAATTCTACTTTTTCAAGCTTCAGAGAGCATAACCTCAAAAAGTTCTTACAGTTATAGCATTGCATGTTTACTTCGTGCTCTTTTACAGTTTGCACTCTTAAGTAATAAGAATCTTTATATTCCCTTTACTTTATGTGTCTTTTCATTTTTATCTGCAAAATGCTCTTGCATGACCAAGGTTCATTTCAACAAATTTTTCTTGGTAATTAAGAGTAAAATTTTTACAAACAAAATCTACTAAGTAAATTTACCAAAAAAACTGGTGAAGCCCCATCTAACAGATAGCCATCATGAAAGAACTCGTAAAATAACTTATCCAAAATATGGATGTATATAAATGTCAACTAAAGATATAAGGCTGCATCATCTGTGACTACTAGAAATCCTCAAAGGCAAAGATGTATCTAAGCCAAAGAGAGAGCAACATAATTTTAGATACTGCAGCACACAAGAAGCCTGCACAAGCATAAACTTATGCATAAAACATTTTTTTTTTTTTTCAATCAAGTAATGAAATTTTCAATTAAATGAAAGAGACTTCAACTATAATTTATGGACAAAAAAGAATGCTAAGTCTATCTTACCTGCAAATGTGATCATAAAGTTCATACTTACACCAAAAACTTGAATCTGTTTACCAAAGCAATTTAGAGAGCTTTCACTCATACTCAGACTGCACCTCTACATGCAAATATTTTCTCATGAGCTGAACAATAAATGAAACTGCCAAACAACAGACATTCTTCACGGGTTTTTATCTCTGAAACAACCCCAAAAATGACGATCCTTTCAAGATTTGGGCATCATTTGAAGATCTCCCCATGCCAATGGGAGAAGAGATCATTAATGACAAGCCATTCAAGCTCCGATACAACAAAATTCTCCAAATTAGAAGATCCTTGCAGGCCATAGTGAATAACTCCATCTCTCAAGTCATGACTCAATGAAAGATGGGTCAGCTGTGGGAAACAAATAGCAACTGTTTCCAAATCTATGATTTCATCTTCATCAAATACAACATCCCTAAGCCGAAGCTTCTTCAATTTCGGTGACCTTGAGATCATCCAGTAGAATTTTGCCAAAATATTGTGAAGTTGCTGATATCTACAATCTCAAGATTATCAGCAGTCTCACCAATATCGATATGTGTGACACTGACATCATCAATCTTGAAATGCTTTAAAGTCCTCTTGCCAATGTGTTCAAAAAGTTCAAGAGAACAATCTTTCAAGTGCAAACGCTCACTACTATCAGCCTCCAATATAAACTTGTCCAAACTAATTGCTTCAACATAAATGTTCTTCCGTGTCAGACTGCTCGGTTCAACTGTCACTTGGGCATCTGACATTGCAATCTCTGGATTGACAAGTTCCAAAGTCTCGATCTTCAGACATGCTGTGAGCAAAACACTCAAATCCAAAGCTGAAATAGCAACATGACTCAAAATTAGAGATTTCAAACAAGGAAATCTCTGAAAATTGGGTTCCACCCCTGTAATTGAATTATGGGCCAAAGACAACATTTCCAGCTTTTGTCTCCCACAGATTTCAAGAATATTAACATTTGGATTGGTCCGTACATTATAATACAGCCTGCGCAAGGTTTCCCCAGTTTACATGAGCCATGCAATAACAGTAGATGCAGAGAACTCATCAACATCATCCATCAAAATCGATAGGCATTGCAATCCACTTGTTTGGAATATTGTTTGCGTTATCAGGATTTCCAGTCAATTTGTAGTCAAATCACAATACACGGACCAATCACTGGAATTAAAAGCAAGATTGTAGAGATGTTTCCGGCAAGCCACCCGCCACTTCTTACATATTGCCAATGACTTCAACAGGAAGGTGCTCCATCACTAAGAAGATCAACTAAATAATCTCAAACCCAGCAGTTGGATTTCCACCACGATGTCAATGAACTTGATATACGTTGTTCTTACATAGCAAACTAAAACTTCACACAAATCCGGCCAAATTCGCCAAGAACAAGAGGAAAACTACGAAAACTAAAAAATGTAATTAAATCATCGAAATACATAGGCAAAGCCACTAAAATCCAATAAGCAAAAAACCAGGTATGTAATTACTTCTAATTTTGTACTAAAATCGGAAACAAGAATATACATGCATGAAGCATAAAACCAAAAAAGAAAGTCCGGCATATGGTATGAACAAAAATTAAAGATATAATAAAAGAACAAATGACACTAAAATTATAAATAAAGCAGGCAAAAGGGTCATCGGAGATCTCACCGGAAATGACAGAGAGGGGTTGATTTAAGGCGTTAGAGCTCCACCGTGGATAGTAACAAAGATTTGATGACAACTGGACCAACAAAAGAGCTCAAATCAATTTGGATTTGAATTCAACGAGAACAGTGCTTAGTCCTCAATTCTCGGCCGAAAATCTCCCTGAAACAGTGACACTGCTACCACTCATAGTGCGTCTGACAAAAGAGTTAATGCAGGTGCCAATAAATACATTCTTGCATTTTTGTTAGTATGGCAATGACCGGAAAACTTATAAACCCCCTTATATATCTCAAGAGCGAGCAACCCTTCACCTTTTGCAATATTCTCAACTTTCTACTTAACTAAGAAAACAATTCTCAGCCCAAATTCACAGATAAGAACCAAAGGACCTGTGATCTTCTAAACGTAACAGACCAAACAAGTTTTATCATGATTCTTATCCTTTATTACTTGTAATAATCTTTATTGACGGTTAAATATTAAAGAAAATACTATTCTAATCCTGAATTAAAAATTGATATATTTTTACTTCTCTCTGAAAAGTAACATAATTTAACACCGTATTTCATACAAATTTGCCCCTATCTGACAAATGTTGTAGAATGTATATAAAACTCTTGCTTCCATTTCAAAATCCAACAATAGAATTTGTTTTGTAATCTGAATGAGTAATTTTTTTTTTTTTCATATCTGCCGATATTTTGGTTTATTTAACTATTCAAAGAGAGAAAAGTTAAGTTTTGGTATTTGAAAGTTGTTTGAAATATATTATTCTTAATATATTTAGTGTATGTGTAGGAAACATTTAAATTAAATTATTCTTCAAAACATTGGTTGTGGTTATAGTTGATTTAGCTCGTATTTCAATAGATAACTTGAAAATTAGTGATTTAGACATAACATAGGTGTAGGTTTTAGTCAACTTTAATATATTCGACTTAAAAACTAAGTTAGAATATATAGGGTTGTGCCCTAGACTTGACTTCTCAAGGAGGCTCCATTACAACTCACCTTGGAGCCCTCCATCCACCACCTCTTTATCAATGGGACAATATTGTTGATGAAAGAGCCTTCTAAAATACCCACATAATTTCAAATTAACCCTATCATTAAATGAATTCTTAAAAGACATAAGAATAGACAAAGATATTATTATTCTAGATTTGACTTCTAAGGCAGACTCCACAGCTCTCCTTGGAGTCCTCTTCCTCTTTACCAATGGAATCATAGTGTCAATGAAAATGGCTTGTCGTTGTTTGTTAGAGTTTCTCAATCATTATTTCCTTCCTTTTTATTAGGCTTGAGGAATGCGAAGATCCTCTATCACTAGTAGAAGACTTGATACATGTGACGATCTTTTACTCAAGTTTCTACGATCCACCATATTTTCTATAAAACAATATAAAGACAACTTGTAAAATGTAATGTAATATTAAAAACTACGATACTTCTAGAAGTACACATGTATTACAAAATGGCAGAGAGATCAACAGTATAAATATTAAAGATGTTCAAGATCAGTCCTGATTCTTCTCACTTGATTATCATCAAATATTACATCCTGTATTGATGCATGACTATAAAAGCTTGAAACACATGCAGAAGCAGGAAGATTCCAACCTGATAAACTTCTACGACTGCCACTAGTCTGAGCCAGAAAGTAAGAATTTAATCAACATGGTCACATTCTGAGCCAGTAAATATTATTAACCCCATAATGATCAACTAGCTCACTTTGGTGCATCAAAGTGTTAGTTGATAATAGAATTGTGCTAACATCTATCACCTGTTTCCTGCTTTAGTTTATTTTGAAATTATGAAGATCCCCAGCTTTTACCCCATACTCATCCAGTTACCATCTGAAAAGTGAAAAGGTTAACATGAGAAAAAGCCATTGGCAGTACATTTGAACCTCATTGGTCTAGCACAGTGCTGCATATGGTAATGTCAATAATGAAAAGTACTAAGTGCATGGGATAACTGTAGCTTCATAAATAGTCAATGAATTAACAGACCTAAAGGAAACCATTATGAATGAATAAGTCAAAAACTAAACTTTAGATTAACAAAAATCTGGTGACAAACATGGGTCACCAAATTTTAATCTAAACTTTAGATTAGAAGAGAAGAAATATCTATTGGTGCGATTCAGTTTGTTCGCATCTTTTGCTTTGCCCCATTGAAATTGAATTCTATGTGCTCAGTGCTCATTTTACCAGCACATACCTTCCAATCAGGTGCACCAAACCTATATTCCAAACCCACAAAAGCTCAAAAAATAAATATAATAAAATCATGTGCTTATAAGATAATTTCTTTCAATTCATCTCCACCTCTCAACTTGAAACCATGGAGTCTTCTAAGATCTTTCCCACATCGCAACTGCACCACACATTGTCCAAGCATGAAAATATAGGATCATCTCTACCATTCATAATATTTTCCTTACGTGTATTCCAAACCCCCACCCGTTTCTCCTTCTCTCCTTCCCCACTTCTTGATTATACTTTTTTTTCCCACATCCTCACAATTCCCTCCTATCCTGCTCCTATTAATTACACCAAAGAAGAGCTATCAGAAATGAATTCCAGGAGCTTTTCACCAGCCGTTCGAAGAATTAAAGCAAGCAGTAAGGCAACTGGGCTGAATGGCTCCTTAGATGTTAGCAATATTAACGAGGGTGAGATGGTTTTGCAGAATAATAAGGATAAGGATAATTATAACGCTCATGGCAGACGTGAGAGGCTGAAGAGACATAGAGAAGAAGTGGCGGGGAGTGTGTTGATACCGGATAAATGGGGCCAAGAAGAGCTGCTTAAGGATTGGATTGATTGTTCGGCTTTTGAAGCTTTGTTGGTTCCGAACAAGATTGCTTCTGCTCGTAAAGCTCTTGTGGTGGATCATGGACGTGGAGCCAGCAGTGCCACCACTTCTACTTCTCCTCATCAACAACTTCTGAGAATGGAGAGTAGGTGTTAAGTTACGTTATTATCGATCATTATTATTATTTTTTCAAAAGCAAGAGGTTAATTCTCTTAGATCTGGATCTCTTGTTGAGTTTTAGAAAATAAACAAGCTTTTAATGAATGAATTATTCCTCATACTGTTATTATCATATTCTTGTGTACATACAGGGTTGAAGCTGTGTGAAATGTTGATAAGAGCAATTCATTTACATTTGCAATGGTAACAATTTAGTGGTGAACAATAAAATGGTGTTGATTCCAGTTAAAAGAAATATATAAGAAAATTTCATGAACAATGCATTTGTAAAATGTTAAATATGTCTTTCCAGTGTGTTTAGGATGTGATTATTTCAATATTCATATCATTCAATATCAGAACCATTATCAGATCTCTATAGTCGCAATTGTGTGGCATAGATAATAATGTCGATATTGCACTTAGGACTAGCAAAAGTATTGTTTAACTGTTGTAGTTGTTAGAATCATATAAAGGAGGTGTGATCTTGTTGGATTACACCTCTTTTTCTAACCAAATTCATGGTATCTGACAATTTTAACCCATGAGTTTTTTCATTAACTTTTTTTTTTTTTTAAATTTTGTGAGGATAAATGATGTTTATGCTCTTCAACTATTATTTTTTACTTAATAAATTTAGGTTTGGGTAAATATATATAGTTTAGAAATTTAGGGGGTGACAATGTAATTTTGCCAAACCTTGGGTGGAATATCAACTTGCTCTTTTGCTGAAAATGACAAACTTGTTTTCCACACCATACAAATGCAAACTGAGAGGTAATTTATAATATTATCCATTTTTTTAACCGTTTAAGAATTAATATTATCCCATCCAATGGTCAGACTACATAGAAAGCTGCATTTCATGGCCAAAGCCCTGTCCTCACAGCATCTCTCAATACTTATCTTCTTCCAATTCTTTTCTTTCAATCTTTGATTTTGGTTTAGTTGATTTCTTTAATAAAGAGTTTGAACTCCTCTATGAAGTATAAAGCTAGGCCCCTTTAAAGTTTCAATTGTATTGATATTTGTTCTAACTATAAAAATTTAAATCATTATATATAATAAGGCCAAAAGACTCATTTTCATCCAAGATTTGTTAAAAAGGTAAAGTTTTATCAGATAAATTTAAAAAAACTAAATTTCCACATATATCTTAAATATTTTATAAATTATTAAAAAGAAAATTACCTTTAAATTCAATAATATTTTATCCTTAAAATTTTATTATATATTTTTACTTTAATTTACATTAATTAGAATTTAAAATAATAAAAAATTTTATTACTATAAATATAGATAAAGGTGTTAAAAATAAATAATTATATATTTGGATTAAATTATAATTTCTTTAAAATTTTTGGGGGGTTTTGAATTTTGAAAAAAATTTGAGGCATTTTTAATTTGAAAAAAGTTTAAGGATATTTTTAAAATTTTTTAATTTTTAATGTGCCCCTCAATAGTTTAAAAATGATGATTATACCTAAAAAAAAAGACAAGTTAGAGATGCAAATATTTTATTAGAAACTATTCAAGTTATAATGTATTTCAAAATATATAAATGAATTTAATAATTTTTAAAATAAAATAAAAAAACATTTATATACACCTAGTAAGTTTAATAAATAACATTTATACCTCAAATGCATCTCTGTTATAATATTGGATAAATGTAATTTTTTAAAAAAAATTTGGGAGCTTTTTAAAATTTTGAAAACAATTTGGGGTATTTTTAAAATTTTTGAAATTTTAATATACCTTTAAATAGTTTCAAAAATAGCAATATACTCTCCAAAATAACAAGTTAAAAGTGTAAATATCATATTGTTAAATATTTTTAAAATATGAGTAAAATTAATAAATAAAATTATATATTTACCATTAATTAGTTTTTAAAAAAATGACTTTATACTATATTAAACTTCAAATACTAAATAATAAATAACTGATGTAATATAGAGAAGAGTGAATAGGTTATTCAAAAAACTTTAGTACTTGAAACTTTTTCACAAATAATCATCTAAGATAAAGTGCAGATTAACATTAAGCAAGTAAAATAAATTCAACCCAAACAAATATAAAGCAATTTAAAGAGAGTAAGGGAAGTGAAATGCTCAGCTAATTTAAAGTGATTCGAAGCTTCTCCAAACCTTCTATGTCTATTATTCTAAACAATCCCGTTTAAAAATTTTTCTTTATTATCTTTAACCCAAAGATAAGTAGTTTTTTATCCAAAGAATTCTACCCTTATACATTAATTTTGATGACAAATGATTGTGCATTTAACATAGTTTTCCTAAAAATTATGCCTCATCACTAGTTTCATGGAATTACGCTCAAGAGTTTATAAATTACATAAAAGGAATTTTGCTTCACAAAGTTGATACACCAATAGGCCACTTAAGGTTTCTCTCAAATGATTTACGAGTTTAGTTATAGTTAAAAAAATTGTGGAGAAAAGTTAAAAAATGAAGGATGTAAGTTTTGAGTGTGATTCTTTAACCCTTAATCCTTCAAATCATATCTAATTTATAATATATTGCAAAAAGTAATTGTTGGAGCTGTTTTGTGAGTTGTTAGAAAAGTTCTAAGTAGACACACGATTATATGGCTATGTTACACTGTCATGCTCTCATTAATCGTTGCTTTTTAACGATCAGATTTCTCCTATTATGTGTTTTACACACACGGTCGTATGTTTTCAAGTTTTCATTGCTCTAAGATTCTAGGAATCCACACGACTTTGCACACAATACCCACATAATCACCATACAATCATGATTTTTCATTGAGCACAGACATGTATTGCTATTGTATGGGCGTGTGTCCAAATGTTGACTTAAAACTTTTGCACGACTATATATATACAAGAGTGTATCATTCAAAATGTGACACACGGTCACGCCCTCAAAAAGCACATGGTTGTGTGTTCTTGTTTCATCATGTATAAACGTCTTGCATGACTCAACCAAGTTATATACTCTCCTTATAGGACATACATGATCATGTGGCCTGATCACATATAGTCGTGCACCACGCAAAACCTGCAAAATTAAAACCTTTTGGTTTTATTTTATCATGATCATTTTATGCAAAGATAAGTTAAATATTTTAACATATGTTTTTAATTAATCAAAACATATAAGGGTCTAACATATTTCAAATGCATCTTTATCATAATATTTAGGTAAAATAACACAAATATTTGTTGACTGTTAAATTTGGTTTTTCAAGCTTAATGGATGGAAATTTGTCATTTTATCAAGCTTAGAGTGGAAAATAGTCTTTTAGCCTATATATAATTATTCAAAAAAAAAACATTTTATCTAACATTAATCAAGAATAAATTTAAAAGATTAATGTAATAACTTTAGACAATTCTCATGTAAGTAAAACACAAGATAAATACTGTTTGAAAATACTCAAAAAACATAGATTAAATAACATATGAATTTTTAAACTGTTAAAATGTGTTTTGAATTGTAAAACATAAAAATAAAAATATAATAGACTATGTGCCCAAAATGGACTACATATTAACAGTGGAGTAGACTATTAAACTTGGATGTTCCAATTAATTTCAATTTTTTTTAACAAATCATGAAAAAAAACTAGCTAAACAACCTATTCCCACCCAAGGTTTCCCTAAATAGAAAATTTTCACCCAAAAATATTAAAAAGTCAAATACCCACCCCTTAACCAATTTTCATCCAAATTTATTATTTTGGATGAAATGACTAAAATGCCCCCACTAAAAGTATAAATAAGATTAATATTAAAATAAGTTTCAATATTAAATAATATTAATATAATAATATAATAATAATAATAATAAATTAATACAAATTAAAATTAAAAAATAAAATAAATTTTAAAAAAGGTCATCATCGCCAACAGTATTGTCGACGATAGTGGTAGCCATAAACATAATCAAGTGATAAAAAATAATCACTTGATTTAATTAACAGTCAGATTTAACCGTCTCCAACAAAAAAAAAAAAGTAAAAAATGACTAATTTTAAGTATGTTGATCGTTTCTAATTATCTTTAATAATGAAGACAGTCAAATCTGATCATCAATCGAATTAAGTAATCATTTTCGACTACTTAGTTAGATTTGAGGTGGCCACTATCGCCAACGATATTATTGGCAGTAGCAGTTCATTTTTTAAATTTATTTAATTTTTAAATTGTTTATATTATTTTAATATTATTTTATATTTTAATTATTTTTATAAAATTAATTTTATTATTTTTTATTATATAAATATTTTATTCAAAAATACTCTTTTGACCAATTAAATTTAATGGCTGATTATTTAACTTAATTATTAATTTCAGTTAAGGTGGGTAGTTAGCTTTGCAAAAATTTTTTGGAAGTTTGTCATCAGGGAAACCTTGAGTGGTTACTTCGGCCAAACAAAGTCATTTGGGGCAGGACAAAACCCAGCTCATATGGTGTATGAGAACCCAACCTCAACCCAATCACAGCAGTGGAAACCCGGCCCAATAGATTTTGCTGTCACTAGGGTTTATGATTGTCAGCTTCGTGTCCTTATATAAATACCCTAAGTCGCTTAACCACAGCCTCTCGAGGGTTTCTTCCAGCGTCTTTCTGGTAAATACACTCTCTCCTCTAACCTAATTTCTCTTTTTCACTCGTATATTTCCTATGTCTGTGTCTGTTTCTCGAGAAAACTCTAGGAAACGGAAAGAAAGAAACATAGATCTTAGCACTGCTAATTAAGTGAAAAAATTGGTTTGATTTGATTCATTGTTTATATGCTTTAAACTCTCATTTGACGCGCTTTTTTTCTTTTTTGTTGTTTGCAGAAGAGAAATCTGTGAAGAGCTTTTAGCCAATCAATCATGAGGTAGGTTATAATATTTTTTATATCTGTATTTCGCGGTTTATTTATTTCATTTTAAAAACTATATATTATAGTCAAGTTTGAAATCTAGAAATGATATTGAGCGGTTTAGTGATTTGGTTATAGGTGTTTTTGGTGGAATTTATATCTAGAAAACTGATATCATATAACATCAATGAGTCAAATGTTGTGGTTATTTTGATTGAAATTGTTGCCTTTTTTCTTTGTTGAAATGTTTCCAACTGATTTCCTGTTAAAGTGAATTTTAAGTTGTTGCAGTATTTTCTGTGTTATTGTCAACCTAAAATTTGCAGGCTAGCTATATATATTTTTGGTGATTACGTGTTTCTTTCATGTTTACTGTGAGAAAATTAGATTTTGTTGGATGAATTAATATATAATTATATTCCATGTTTCATATGTCTTATTGTTTATACAGTACATCTTTGTTGCTTTCTGATTGGAGTTATTTCATCTAAGGCATTCTGAGTTATTCTTGTTAATGATCTTGTTCTTATACCTACTGTAAATATTGCAAATGTCTTGTGTTACAGTAAGCTTCAGAGTGATGCACTGAGAGAAGCTATCTCATCCATTATGCAATACTCGAAAGAGACAAAGAAGCGAAACTTCACTGAGACCATTGAGCTTCAGATTGGGCTCAAGAACTATGACCCCCAGAAGGACAAGCGTTTCAGTGGTTCTGTCAAGTTGCCTCACATTCCTCGCCCTAAGATGAAGGTTTGCATGCTTGGTGATGCCCAACATGTTGAAGAGGTAAATTATGATCCATTAAATTAATTTTATAGTTGATATTAGGTCCACATCAAAATTTGGTTTCTTTTACACCTTTATATAGTTATTATAGTATTTTTTATCACTTTCATGTAATTTAACACACCTGCACCCGTATTTGAGCTATGTTACATTCATATATTGACATAATTTTACTTGTGTTCAACTTATAAGCTTTAATCTAAAACTGTTCTACATCTGTAATTGATTACAATTTCATTTCTGACTGCTTACATGTTTCAAGTATTATGTTGCTGCAGTTCCCTTTTTATCCATCAATACTTAAAGTTTACAATTTAGAACTTCTTTAATGGCTTCCATGTTCTGGTAGACCCTTGAGTTTTAAAATAATCTAAATGCTTATTGTAATTTGCAGGCAGAGAAAATTGGCCTTGATTACATGGATGTTGAGGCTTTGAAGAAGCTCAATAAGAACAAGAAACTTGTTAAGAAACTTGCCAAGAAGTACCATGCCTTTTTGGCATCAGAATCTGTCATCAAGCAAATTCCTCGCCTGTTGGGACCTGGCCTTAACAAGGCAGGCAAGTATTCTTGGATGGTTTAAAGCTTTCTGTTGGCTACTCTACTAATCATTTTTCTTTTTTTAATATTTTTCCAAAATTAAATATTGTTTGACATGCAATGGTGTTGCCGGAGAGACATTAAGCGTTAAATAACTTGAATGAGTTTGAATTGTTTGATGATTGTAGAAAAATTTTTGAGGAATGTCAAATTGGTTGTTGATTTGTTTAGTTATTGAAGCTTACATAACTGCTGAGTCATATAGATTGCTATTGAATAATTGATCGTCATATGATTTATAACTACTGAGACTTGAGTGGGTAGTGTTGTGTAAATAGTTTTACAGAGCTGTTCTATATTTCTGTGCTGCTTGCTTTTCCTTACTGCAGTTCACTGTGAATGCAGGAAAGTTCCCTACTCTTGTTACTCACCAAGAATCACTGGAGTCAAAGGTTAATGAGACCAAGGCAACAGTGAAGTTCCAATTGAAAAAGGTGCTCTGTATGGGAGTTGCCGTTGGAAACTGTGCCATGGAGGAGAAGCAAGTCTTCCAGAATGTGCAAATGAGCGTTAATTTCCTAGTATCCTTGTTGAAGAAGAACTGGCAAAACGTGAGCTGCTAATTTCAATTGTACTTTAATTTTGCATAAAAAAAAAAAGAATTATATTTATCTTTTGTTTGATTCTGATTGACATTATCTCGACAGGTGAGGTGCCTCTATTTGAAGAGTACTATGGGTCCCTCAAACCGGGTCTTTTAAGAAAATCATTTTTGCATGCTATTTGGAGCTGTAATAGGAAAAGACTACTGGGAACATAATGTCAAAAAAGTGGTGCAATCTGGATTCTAATATTTTGAATTTTTAATTTTAGTATCTTGGATGTTTAGTAATTTTATAATGATTGACTTATGTGAAGCTTTTTGTTGAAGAGATTTATATTGAATCTTGCATTGCGTTAAATTTTAGATTTTCATGGCATTTTCCCTTTTGTATTGCTAATTTTTTATTATTAATGAGTACTTTTTGTTTATGCGTTTGCATATTTCCCAGGCTCGTGTAACATAAAGCTAATCAGAAAAATTACATAACCCCCTCATCTTAGGCCCTAGGAAAATTGCAACTACACCCTTTGACCCTAAACCCTACTTCATAAAATGGTAAATCCTACTTTACAATCTCCTAAACCTTGAGCCTAAAACTACAATATAAATTAAGACATTGCATTACAAACTAGATTTATTACATAGAAAATTAAGATACTCTACATGTAAATGTGAAAAAAATTAATTTCTAACACAATAATTTGGGATCGATCACTACATTTACAAAGCTGAAAACCCTACTTTCAAGCCTTGATAACTATAAGTGAATTAAACATTGAAATAGTTTGATCATTGGTCACTAATCACAGATATCAATATATATAAGGGAATTAAACATTGCGCCAGTTTGATTGCAATATCGTAAATATTGCTGAATTGAATATTGCACCAACGTTACCACTTTTAAATCTTTCTCTTAGGCTGCTCATTTGACTCAACTTCTTGTCTCATTTTCCTCTGATGATATAATTTCAAATCAAGAGACAAATTTTGCACTTTCCAAAATACGTATGTTTGAGTATTAAATTTTTTTAATCGAGTACATGAGTTTGTTGACGGCATTACATACAAAATATGGTATTTTCAGCACTGCAACCTTCAAATACATATGTACATTGAGACACTACATATGTAAAAATCTAGCATCGTGTTAAATATGTACCCTTAACTATTTTCAATTGTATGAAATTACCATATAACCTCTAGAATCAGTCATCAATGTTATAATTATACCTAGCTTGAATTGCACCGATCAAGGTGCAATTTTATCAGATTACATCAATCAATATCCAATTTTATTATACTTGACAATAACACATTTTTTTAGTGTGATTTGGGTTGAATCAAGCCCAAAAAAGTATGATCCAATTGTTGGTATTATAAAGAAAGTGTATGAAAGATAGAGCTTGACAAGGGTTAGGGGTTGGGATGTGGTTGTTCAACAAATAATAGCGACGGCAGAAGGCGACAATACATGACTTTCCATTGTGTGGCATCAACAAGCACAATCGGGTCAAATTTGATGCCGACAAGCTGTGATTTGCCAACAAGAAGAAGATCAAAGAAGCTCAAACCCATGCCCTATCTCTTCTCGTACAAACACCGTCTTTCCACCACTTACATTACTTTTTGGGAGCACCATTCATATACTTTCATGTCTTTCTTTTGAATAGATTATATCTTTTTATGTGAGTTCTGATCTAAAAAAACATTTCTATCTCTTTCCAATTATCAAAGATACATAATAAATAAAATGACCTTTAAACTCCTAGGTTTGGAATAGGAACGAGAGATAAGTGCCCAATTCCAATGCAAGCAGCCTATTACTCGCAACAGATTGGCCATTAAAAAAGCTTATCATTGATGATTTAATTATATAATAACTTATGGTGTGAGGCAAGAGGCAATTGGCTTTCCATTTGTCTGTTGGGTTTACTTTGACCTACTTTGCTTTAAATTATTTTTATTTTTAATTTAAAATTATTAATTAGATAAACCATTGATTTTATTTTTTATTTTATTCACGTGAAAATTATTTTTTTAAATGAAAAAATATACTTAAATGCATCAATAAAATGAGGGTAATTGTCTAGAAAGCAGAAAGCGAAATCCAGGGGCGGTACGAGGGTTTTAGTTAGGCCATCTTTCTATTAACCCCCCCAATATTTTACAGTTTTCTTTTGTTTATATATTTTTACAATCACAAGAAAACCTCTGTTAGGGGACCGTTTAGAACGTTTATTGTTACAGCTAATATATGTTTACCAAATTACCCTTCTATCGTTTGGCTTAACGCCTCAAACTTAACGGTAGGGTAATTTGCAATTTCAGAAACTTCAGAGGGTTTTCTAAAATAATCATGCCCCAACGATTCTTTTAACTCTATTTCTTCCCTCTATAAATATGAACAGCACCCCGTTCGTGATTTTCGCCTCGTCTGTAACCTTCCTCCTCCGCGTTCGATCTCTTCTTCTTTTTGTTTTTCTGTAAGGTCTCCCTCTTTATCTACTGCTTATTTCTTTTTAATTTTGTTTTTTAAGCTTTAATGGATTTCTGATTAATGCTGGCTGTGCTTGTTTGGTTGGTAAAGACAATTATGTGTGCAATAAGTGCAAATTAATGTAAAATTAATTGTTGTTTCAAATAATCCTGCAGGTTCCTTAAATATGTTGAAGATTGCTTTTTATTTTTTGTTTTTGGTTTTCATTTGTTCACAATACTTTGTGCAGTTTTTTTATCGTGGTAATATTCTTTTTTGCTTGCGTACTGTATATAATTTTATATTTGCATTCCATTTTGTTATTGAAATTTGATTCTGCGTTTTCTGGTTTCTTATTGTAACATAACATTTTATAGGTCTATACAAGTTAACTGTTTCGTAGGGATTTATTCATAGGGTAGATTTGGGGAATAAGGTCTACTTAGCAAACAGCCCAGGAATTTTTTTTCAAATACTGAATGGCCATATTGAATATTGATCAAAAGTAAGAGTTTAACATTGATTATTCTTAGCAAATCTAGCTATTCCGTTATTTCTTATTGTCTGATACAAGACTAGCCTAACAACTTGTATAACTTCCATTTTGTTTGGAGCGTCTTCTTTAGATTCCAGTCATTGGTACCTCGCCTCATTAATCATGATGATCACAGCGAATCATTGCTAAAAGTTAATTTGCATATTCAAATCTAAACTGATTTATGTATATGTGTCAATTTATTTAATTTAGACTGTTGGCCTTGCTAGTATTACTAGTATTACCAGTATTAATACTGTAGTTGATCTCTATGGAGCTGATTATTTTTAAATCCTCAGCCTTTGTTCTTCTTATATATATATATAAAATTTACTTACCTTTTGGGAATAAGCCTCCATAAATTTTTTCTTATTTTGTCGAGTTATGGATATAAAAATGGATAAATATAATGTATGCTAGAATTAGGGGTGAATTCGAGCCAAACCCAAGCCTAGGCTCAGGCTTAGGCTTGTTGAGCTTGGCTGAGTCAAGTTCGGTTTGACTTGGCTTAGCTCAATGAACGCATTAAATGTTTAAAACGATATCATTTTGATATATATTGACCAGAACGATATCGTTTTCGTCAATGAAAATCGAAAATCTTTGGTTAAACCAGCAGCCACCGCCGCCGACACCAGTTGAGCCTGTTACGGTCTCTTTCAAGCCGAGCTTGAGTTCCTGAATTGGTTCAGCTCAAATCCAGCCCTAGCTAGAATTATGACCAATTATAAGTTTTTTCCTTTGTTGTTATGTATATATACTTATGCGTTAATAGATAGAGGGAATATTTGTCCTGTTTAGGATGGAGCCTTGAGTGTAGATCAGGAAGCCTAAAACTCTCTTCTCAGTGCTCCTGATAGTAATTGCCATGATGTTATGGAAATCAATGGTTGCTTTCCATTTTTGTTAAATTTGACAAGGTGGACAAATGTGTACTAAATCAGCTTCAAGAACGATGTGTTATGTGTAGGGGGTTTGGAAGAGATTAAGTCTGATGTATAGAAGTAATTTTCTTGCATGATACGATTGGTTGGTAATAAGATTCCGCCATTTGTGTGTTAATAAGTTTTACTTCGTCGGATGCATGGTTTGTGTTTAAGTTCTCCTTTGCCATATTATCGTTATGGGGTTGTGCATTTATTTATCATAAATTAACTTGTTACATTAGGGCTCCACATTTCTAGAATGGTAAAACTTTGTTGTAAATTGAACTCAGGTAACATTTGAAAGCGCCATCAATAAGCTCTCTGACAATTGGTTTTGAATTCAGAGGTGAAGATGGCAAGTGTGACACTTAACTCCCCATGCATGATTAAAGGTGCACCCCAGATTGGGTTCTCAAGCACCATTATCAAGAGTCCATCCTCACTTGGATCAGTTAAGAGTATCTCCAAGTCTTTTGGGCTGAGATGTTCTCCCAATTTCAAAGCATCAATGGCAGTATACAAGATTAAGCTGGTTGGACCGGACGGTCAAGAGAGTGAGTTTGAAGCCCCTGATGACACCTACATTCTGGATGCTGCTGAGAGTGCTGGAGTGGAGCTGCCATATTCTTGTAGAGCTGGGGCTTGCTCGACCTGTGCGGGGAAAATGGTGTCAGGTTCAGTTGATCAGTCTGATGGTTCCTTCCTTGATGAAAGTCAAATGAAGGAGGGTTATCTGCTGACATGCGTTTCCTACCCAACTGCAGACTGCGTCATTCACACCCACAAGGAAGGTGACCTTTACTGAGCGTGGTTCCTGTGAGAAACGAGTAGCTTTTCTTTTTCATTTTTCCCCATAAATTTAGTCATTGAGAGAGAGTATGGCAGGGGCTCTGATGGACGTTTAGTTGATGTTTCTGTGTGGTAGTTGTGTTATGGGAAATGGAATCTCGTTTAGTATTCAAGCATTAATTGTGGTTTGTATGATAATGAGCATAACAAAAATCAAAGTATAACCACTTGTTCTTCAATCTCTACGCTGGGGCTGAGGATGACAAGAATCTTCATCAAACTTTTGACCATCGCCCCTTCCACTACAAGTTTAAAATGCAATAGCACCTTGTCGTTGTTGAATATTACTCCCATGATAATGATGACAAGTGTAATCGTATCTATGGGTTTGGCTAAATTTATAACAAAACGTTTTGTTAAAAAATTAAATTAATGCAGAAGGCATCTTGCTTAGTTGGTATTAATATTCTCTTCTCTAGTTTTAGGTAGCATATGTGGAGGATGATCGTTCGTCGATAAGATAAAGAAGCAGAACACATGCAACGGGTCGGGTGGGCGGCGCCTGGCCACCAGGAACAGCACCTTGATGGAACCGAGGAAGGCGCGTGGAAGACCGTAAATAACACGTGCAGTCTACTCAGAATCCCGTCAGCAATTTAAATATTTGAATTAAGAAATTTAGTTATTGAAACGATTACATGTTGGACCCTTTAAAAGATAGTTTATAACAATCTCACCCTTCAACCCAATCGTAGATTCTTGAGCAATGCCTTCTAAAATCCCACTAAAAATACAGAATACAAAATTATTATACGATATATCATATTTTAATTGGGATTGTATTTATAAGTTTGATTACAGTAAATCGGAAAATTATCTATTTAAACAAAATACGAATCTAATTCTCTGTAAAAAAAAATCAGGCTTTAAAAATTTAAGAAATGAATAAAATAATTTGGGAGGCGGTGAACAGAAAACAGAGCCTACCCTTCTCGCCCTGTTGTCAGTTTGTGTGTGTGGGTGTAAATATGTATATATATATATATACTCACGCTGTTTCCTTTCTGAGAAAAATTGTTTTCAAGGTGGTGGAGGGTGTCATCTGCCTTGGTTTATCTAAGATCAGATCTTCAATGGGCAGTTGCAGCTTTAGCTACCTCCTTCCTATAGTTTTTCTTATTCCTTTCACCTTTTCAGGTTTGTTCTTCCTCAACTACTTCCACTCTGTTTCTGCTCTGCTTTGCTTAAAAAAACGCAGGAAGAGGAAGAAGACAAAATGAATTACAGTATCAGTATTGAGTTTCCAATAGTTTTCAATGAATTCATCATGAAATCAAGTCTTTATGTCTTGGATTCCAATACCTTTTCTAATTTGTCTGTTCAAATTTCCTGCACTTTCTTATAGTTTCCAACATAATTTAGATTCTTCTTAAATTGCGTCTGCAGTTATTGATATTTATCTTTCATTACTTTTGAACTAAAATTTCACAACTGACAATCTTTCCCTGAATAAGACAGATGCTCTTCATATCTTCTTGAGTTTTTTGAATATCATGTCCTCGATTTTTTTAATTTTTTGGCGTATCTTAATTTAATTTACGTTCATAGCCTGATATTTCTTTTTTCCTGTTTTTAACTTGTTATTTACTCTGTTTTCAGGTTCAGTAGTCCAAGTCCTGGGCCTGGAACTAGGAATAAATTATGGTCAGATAGCAAACAATCTCCCCTCCCCTTCTCGTGTAGCGGTTCTTCTAAGATCACTCAACATAAGCAGAGTGAAATTATACGACGCTGATCCCAACGTCCTCCGCGCATTCTCAAATACCCAAGTAAATTTCATAATCGGGATGGGAAATGAGTATCTGGAGAACATGACCGATCCAATCAAAGCTCAAAATTGGGTTCAACAAAGGTTACAACCCTACATCCCTCAAACTAGAATAACTTGCATCACTGTTGGAAATGAAGTGTTCAAAGGCAATAACACTCGGCTCTATTCGTTTCTCCTCCCGGCAATGCAAACTTTGTACAACACTCTCGTTGATCTTGGACTTAATAAACAAGTAATTGTCACGAGCGCTCATTCACTTGACATTTTGGCTAATTCTTTTCCCCCTTCAGCCGGAAGTTTCAGGTCGGATCTTGCTGAATATATCCAACCTCTTCTCAATTTTCATGCTCAAGCCAACTCACCTTTCTTGATTAATGCATATCCCTATTTTGCATATAAGGATAGCCCCAGTGAGGTATCTCTAGATTATGTGCTCTTTCAGCCTAACCAAGGGATTACAGATCCCAATACTAATTTGAACTATGATAATATGTTATATGCTCAAGTCGATGCTGTTTATTCAGCCATTAAAGCAATGGGGCATACTGATATCGAAGTTAGGATTTCCGAGACAGGGTGGCCATCAGGAGGAGACGAAGACGAGGCTGGAGCTACAGTAGAAAATGCAGGGACTTATAATGGTAACTTGTTGAAGAGGATTGAGGAGAAACAAGGGACACCTGCAAAACCATCGGTCCCAATTGACATACATGTTTTTGCACTTTTTAACGAGAATTTGAAGGCGGGTCCTGCATCAGAGAGGAACTATGGGCTGTATTACCCTAATGGTAGACCAGTTTATAACGTTGGATTGCAGCAGGGTTATCTTCCAGATCAAATGGCTTCTGCATCCCGAATTAATGTAAAAATCTTACACTTTTTCCCTTTTTATCACCATTAAATTGCACCATGTCTCACATTTTCTTTTTCCTTTTGGGTTTTCTGCAGATTTTTCCTATGGTAAGTCTTCTGATCTGTGCTCTAGCAGCATGGTTAATCTGTGTGTAAAAGGTTCTGAATTTGTCAACTGAGGGAAACAGAGTTACAGCAAAAACAACAAAGTTAATTCCTAGTGATCTGTCATATACCAGAGAATATATTATAGGTAAGATAGCATATATATTCAGCTCCTTTTTGTTAGATCTCAGTAACACCAAATACTGCACCAAAATATTATTCTTGCTAGGAATTCTTTTGTACACGTACTGAGAGATATTAATTGATAATATCTCCGGAGAACCCCACATTCAAATTCGGAGGCCAGATAATTTAGAGCGGGCAGCACTTTTCATCAATAAAAGAATTTGGCATGCTTTTATAGCATTTAAAATAAGTCTTTTTAGAGCTGGTGCATAATAGGACCCAGCTTTTCTCTGGGCCCATCAGTTTCTGCATATTGTCATTAGGTTCTATCTAACATTTAGGCATTGCACGGCTGAAATTTATGGGAATCATTTCATCGGACCAAACTTGTAGATTTTTCACTTGTTTACATGCAGCAAGCTGGATGATGCTTAACGTATACTGGTTTCTTATTAGACTCCAAAATTATGTTATAAAATCTAATTGTTTACTAAAGATATGATAAGGAGTCTCTTTCTTTCTTATGTCTACTGCAATCAAGCATGTGAATCTCCCAGAGATAAAAAAATTCCCGCTGTCTGCAACTTCAAAAAAGTCCAAATTGGCTTCTCTATCAGACAAGAAGCCATCAGCCACCGTCTCTTCTTTCGGCAGCCCATTCACACGCATGTTTCTCCCCTAGATATATCTCATCAATTTGTCTTTGGCTTTGAATGGTTTTCTCTTTTCTTCTCTTCCCCAAAATGCAATTCGTGGAAGGAGCCATTGTTGGACTTATCCCACCTAAATTTCTGAAACAATTTTCTGGGTGAAGATAAATTTAGAAGTGGCTAAAAATGTAACATCAGCTGATAACTTGAGACAGTGGTGGGCGGTAGTGGCTTTCATTATCGTGGACCTTGTGTTTATTGCTTTATGGTTATTCCTATCTCAACAAAAGGATTAGGTTGACAGATGGATGAATCCACCAGAACTGTTCAACATAATGACGTCTTATCTACCATAATTTGCATAAGCTTGTAGTTGTAGCCATTAATGGTGGTCTCTCTGGCAAATTATACCCAAATGTTTGACACTAATCTTTCATTAAAACATCAACAACACAACTAGTCCACCTAATTAATACTGAGTCCATGGACAATATAACATCAAACACATTATAAGTATATCTTAATATTTAGTTTATTGGAACAGATCAACAACTAGGTATTTTGGTGGCTTGCATGCATACGATGTCTATAGGAAAACAGAGCTGTCTGCTTCAAAGTTGAAACACCCATAATTTAATATGCAGAGGATAGTAGTAGGCTGTCCCTTTGAAGTTACTGGAACTGTATTTGTTGACTGAGTTTAATATTTAGACCTGCAACGGCTTAAACGGATATATGGGCCTATGATTTCCTTCAAAGGTTCTGGTTTGGAGTTCTGTCATGGGCATCTGCATATATAGTCGAAGGTTACTGATTTCTGTTTCCCAAAATTGTATGGTTTAACAAAGGGTTTTCAGTTTCAAACTTCTTACAAAGGAAGTTGGCTAAACCCTAAACCCTAAACCCTAAACCCTTTAAAAAGAGTAGTTATTGGAGTTTTGGAATATGGTGAGTGAATGGTTTTCGACTAGAATGACTCCCACCTAGGATCTAAGATCATTCATTAGAGTTTCTGATTTGTAGGATCCTTGTGAAGAGGCAAGCATAGACCATATTAACAAAAAAAGAAAAGAAAGTTGTTTAGAAATATTATCTCGATGATTCTATCAAAAATTTTTTTCCAACAAAGGGTTCAAAAAGACATAATATACATAAAAATCATTATTTTATTTCTGATATCCAAAATATGATTACAATGTGAGGAAGACTTTTTCTTTTATTTCCGGAGAAGTAAATTAATCAACCATTAACCAAGAAACAATTTTATCATTTTACATATGAATTGATTGAAAAGCAAAGAAAATAACCACACACATGTTACACTTGTATAATAATGCAATAGTAAAAGTGTTCGAACAAAAGTCTGATGAGTTAGAATTATTAGTCCACCACGTTGCAATCGAATATGTATTTGTCCATGACAGGAGATTCGATGGGAGATATCAAAAAAACCGAAGGACATTTGGATGTAATTCTTTCTTGGGATCAATGACAAAGAAAAGAGTCAAAGTGTGGATATTCTCAATGAACACCCATGTTACGTTACTTAATATGGATGGACATTTTTGTGAACGATTTTAAAACTAGTAAACAAGCATGCTCTCCCTCTAATGTGCTTAACATCAACAGAACACTGTTTTGAGCCCTACCCACATATGTTTTATTTCAAATTTACACACAGAAAACAGGATCAATTGGTCTAGGCTGCACTATCATCAGCAAAACATTTTCCGATTGCTATTTGTTTTTAGTTTCTCTCTAAAAGAAACATGAATAAAGGAATTTCAATCACACTTGCTTCCCAGTAAGAGAAGCCTGACTCCTAGCCATTAAATGTTCTTCACACCTCACCCAAACAATATACAAATTCTCCACTAAACCATACAACTCTATTCAAGCACTGAAAGAATCAAGTTATACAACATATGCTACCAAATAAATCAATCATATTGCACAATAAAAGGAATGACCATGGACATGAATGAATCGTAAGTAAGTGTCGCCGAACCAGTGCAACGTGAATCCTCCCTCTTGAAGTTTTCAGTCAAACCCTGAAACCATGATAACTTCTCGAGATCAGATAATGTGTAAATATTACAAGAATATCATGTATTTAAATCTAATTCAGGGTATGCTTAAACTAAATATGCTAAGAAGCATAAAGATTTAGAAGCAAGGCTCCGACTTTGCACAAGTACATAACTATTCTGATAATAGATGATTAGGGAATATTAATTCATCCATTATAATTAGACTGAAAAGGTAAGCAACAGAAAAAAGGGAGAAAGAAATGCGTATGCGAAATTCATGTTTGAGAGGTAGTAGCAATTTGACGACTCACCTTCACAATCGTCCCAATTCTGCAAATCCAGTAAAACAGAAAATTGTCATTCATAAAACCTGTTAAAACTCTCCAAAACTAAGAATTGTAGCCGAGTAAAAGTACTACTAAAATATAGGATTCTTACTCAACAAAACTGTCAAAACTGAGTTCAGTCTTCCTGCCATTTCCATTCTCATATTTGGACCTCAAAAGTTGGAGGACTGAAGCTGGGACTGCATATCCAATTCCATAGAGAGCATCCCTTAATTCAAACATATCGATTTTCCCACTTCTATCGCTATCGTATCTCTGAAATATACCCTACAAAAGAAAATTCAACAGCTGACATTAAGCCCTAAAAATTGAACTTGATCTTCCTCTTGATTTAATGTCTTCTTCCTTGGTAAGATTTGATTCCATAGTAAGATTTGATTCAGGCACAGAGAAAATTTTGACCACAAAATAGAAAAATAAATGTTCCATAAATCATCACATGAAATAACCATAATAGTGTAACATTGTAGTTTCTAATTCTATAAGACTAAGCATTTCATTCCAGAATGGTATAAAAAATGCCAAATATTATTTCATCAAGTGGTCCTAGCAGAATTGACACAATTAATTTTTTAGATTATTGAGACATTAAGAAACATGCGCAATTAGACATCTACCACCACTGAATTCGTGGGAAATCTCCCCAAAACAGAGGAAAATTACTTTTGTTTCTTTACATCTTTAGTCTTTGACGGGCATTCGAAGATTAAAAAATAAAATAAAATGACTAAAATACCATAAATATTCATTTTCCAACAATTTCCCTAAAATGTTCCCGCGCCTTAAAAGAAATTTTTTTTAAAAGGATTGATAAGAATAAAACTACTCACTTGCCATTCTCCAAGGCAACCCCACAATGCAGCAAACTCCTTGGGCCCTGTTGCAGGAATTTTAGATTGGCATTAGCCCACGGAAAGATTTCAACAAAGTGAATCTGAAACAAACAACTATAAAGCCAAAGAAAAAAAGCAGCAAAGCCCCTTTTTTCTTCAATTGGTCAAAGTAATCAAAAGAGAAGACAATTTGGAATAAAAGTCAAAATCCTTGACATACATAAAGAAACAATACGATGAAATCCCAAAGATGTAATCTCCCGTTAGAAAGTCAAAATTTATTTTGGCACTGAAAAACCATGTCAGAATTGCATACAATTAATTAAGATTCTGTCCAGAACAATTATCAGCAGCAATTCTTTACTTCATTTATTTAATTACGGAGTATATGAAATTCCAGTTAAAGTGGGCATTGGTTCATCGATCCAAAACAAAATATTTTTGTAAATTTATGATACTTTGGTAAAAATTTTGAAGGGTTTTCTCCCTTAAGATGCCCAAAGTATAGAAATTACACAATTCAAACTCAATATAAAGCCCAGAAAAGCAATAAAGATGAAAAGAACAAACCGATTCGCAAAGAAGAATCACGGGGATCCTTGAAAAGAAAGATGAGCAGCTTTACAGTTCTGAGAGAAAACCTCTGGTACCCAGAAGAGAGAGCTTGTTGCAACTCTTTAGCGTCAATAAAGCCACTCCTATCTCTATCAACCATCTCGAAACTCCTTATAACATCGGGGTGCGTCCCCGGAGGGAACGAATAATGCCCATAACTCGACACCGGTGGCCGTGGGTAACCATAACCGGGTGTTTGGTGATGACACTGCGGCTGAGGCGGCGGTTGGGCAAGGTAGCTTGGAGGTGCGGAGGGAGCATAGGATTGGGAGGAGTAGGGTCTACCGTAAGATTCCATTTGAGTGATAAATCTACCAAAATATTGAAATGTTGAATAAGAGATGTGGACTTTTGAAGGGATTTATTTAAACACGTGAGGCGGCGAGGTGAGCATAGGACAAGAAACTTCCGAAGATGGGGAACGTGCTGCTGCTTCTCAGCTTCTTCATCCCAAAGAAAAATTCAATGAGAGGCTGCCTAACGCATCTTCATTTTCATACGATATCAACTGTTATTGCTTCTTCAATTCTTAAAATCTTTTATGTTTGATGGATGGGATTCTACGTAAACAAATTTGAAAAGAGATTCATATTTTATAAGAGGCCAAAACACTTGACCCCACACAAAGTTTCCGCTGAGGATGAAGGTGAGAATACCAACTACTATCTTTTGAAAAACCAAATTTTGAATAAAAGTACATAGTACCACCCAAGATTTTGTTTACTAACCCCTGTTATTTATAAAAATTTTAAAAGTTATTAACCCAACCCGTTCACTAAAATCAGAAATTAAAATTTAAAATAAATTTTATAAAAATATTAAATTTTAAATATAAAATAAAATAATATTAACAAAATAATAAATATTTAAAAATAAATAAATATTTAAAAAACAGTTATTGTCACTGATGGTAATTACCGTCTTTAACCTTATCAGGTGATTGGACGTTATCGATAATGGTGGTTTTTTTAATATTTATTTTATTTTTTAAATTTTTATTAATATTTTAATATTATTTAATTTTAAATTTATTTTTAATATTATATATATTAAATTTTATTAATATTATTGAATTTTATAAAGAATATTTTGATCATTTCACAATAAAAAGTAATAGGTATTTAGCTTTTAAAACTTTTACAGATGATAACTTGTTATTAAATGAAACCTTAAGTGGTAATATATCATTCAGCCTAAAAAAATTTTAAAAGTAATAAAATAAAATTTATAATAATATTATAAAACTTGATAGGTGAGAATACCAATTTGACTTTGTCAAATACGACATAATGAACGTTTGTCTTAAATTTCATAATTCTAAGATTTGTTTGAGTAATTACACCTTAATTATTATAATTCTGATCTCATAATCCTCTTTCTCGTATTATAATTATATGGTATAGAAAAAGCTTCAAAACTAGGAAGGAAAACCTTGGGTGGAGTCAAGTCTTTTGGCCTAAGAGAGAGAAACTCTACATCATTCCTTCGGTGCTAAGATACTTCTATTCTAATCAAGTTTAAAAAAAGGGCTAGTCAATTAGCAACTCTTGTAGTATTCCTACATCCACCTACGATTTTATATTTTAATTTTAATAGCAACTAGGTTATCTGAAAAAAATTATATTAAATTGATTAACATTACAATGGATGGAGGGTATTTGAGTTCACCGTAATTCAATCATAGGATGAACATGTATAATGATTAATTCCATTATGTCATATAAGAGTCGATAAGGGAGATTACATTTTTTTCAAAATTACTTCCTTAAATTTAGAGAGGGAATTCTAGTAAATACGCATTGATGTATAGATGAAAATTGGACATAATGGTAGTATCATACCTTCTCTTTTTTTTACTTAAGTCACCCATGTTACCACTTAAAAAACCATCTTTAGTAGGCAACTCCACTCTTAATTATTTAATCTTCCGCAGAAACACATGTTAAGCCAGAGTAAAATTCGTTTTAGTCACCGGGTTAGATTGATCTAGGACTAAACTAGACGAATCGCATTATGTCACAATTCAATTATTTGGCCAACTCGATGCTCTACCGGGTAGGATGAAGAGACTTGATTGTTAAGCTAAAGACTTGAACATCATGCTTACAACATTAGTTTATTTAATCTCAATTAACTCATGAATTAGCCTTTTGACTAAGTTCTGGTTTAAATCTAAAAAAAATGCCTAATCCTTTGGGCTAATCCATTACGAACGCATTAAACAATGATGTTTATAGATCAACAGAATTACATTTCTAAGCAACATGGGACTAAGCCTTTTAAATTACTGAAATACACTACAGTATCTTAAGGATGATTTTCAGATTGCACTAGAAGAAACCATCGTATATCTTCTCCTAGCCATGATAGAATTTTTGACCATTAGAGTACCTGTGAGTTCAAATCAGAGCCCCTTAACATTGTAAACTCAAAGCACATTCATTCACTCTTGCCCATACTTATTATATGGTTTCAGATGCTTACAGTATGAAAATCAATTATCATACTTTTTTTTTTTTAATGAAATTGAAGAAAGTAATCGACCTTTTTTTCTGCCTTCTATAGTAGATGCATATTGCATGCTACTTCTTGCCAGCAATGGTGATCTTGTAGGCCTGCCAATATTATCATATCTGTTTAATTCCTGTTAATGGTTGGAACTTGGAAATAAATCACATGCTCAAAAGTGCAATAATAAACATAAATAGTTGGAAACAATCAAATTTCTTCTTCCCCCACTTCGTAAAAGTTTTGAGTTCTTGTTTACTCGTCAGAGTTTCAGCAGAAGAATGCTGGGAAGAGAGCAGTGGCATCAAAGTTAAAAGAAGAGAAAAGGAAGGTAGAAGATGAATCAAAGAGAAGTGGTAGAAAAACCGAACAGGTTAAGGGGAATGTAGAGATGTTAAGACTTACTTACAAAAGAATTGATGATAGAAGGTTAAAAAGGAGCGCACGATTTCAATACCGATGCCACAAAACATTATCTATCATATATCTATCTATCTATATATATAGAATGGAATTTTCGCTCCTATACATGTATGCACCATCAACAAAATTATCAGAATCCAGATTACCATAAGCATCAAAGGACAAAGGAAAATGGACGGAAAAGACTAGTATCGTGTATTATAATCATACTGTATGCTAGGATTCTAAAACTCTTAACTTGGTTAAATAATAAGATGCTGCCATCATCAAATGCAAACAATCATAGGCTTTAACAGTAAGAAGCAGACACATTCCCATCAATAAACTTAACCATTTAACAGATGCCACTAATATGGGCGATATCTTTGCCCACGACCTCCCTCACTGTTGTGCCTCCCCCTACTTGAACTGCCACCACTCTTGCTCCCGCTCCCACTACTACTCCTCCCACCATTTCTATGATGTACAGGCAAACTGTGTGGCTGAGCTCCTGGCTGTTGCCTACGAGGAGTACAAGATAAACAGCATTTTAGTCGAAAAGATATACAGAACCATGGTATCGGTGCTTCATAGCAAGCAATATTTCTCTTCCTCGGTAAAATATTACTATTAAATGCACATATGATGGACCAATTTATTTCACAGTGGGTAATTAAAAAGTACAAAAATTATTCAAACTTATTTGCTTAAGTCAGAGCATTGGATTACAACATTGAACAACCATGTCTTAAATTCTGAGCTCATCTACAAAAGTTATGTGTTTTTAATAGGGGAACTAAATTAGCCAATCTAGCAAGAGTATCCTACTTTACTGAACAATGCCACCAAGATCAAACTAGGTTAGTACTTTCAACAATATAAATCAGTGATCTAATAGCAAGATGCGCTCAATGTTTTCAAAAATCAAACAGGTAGACCTAGTTCATCTCCTGTAGAGTGTTTTACAGGCCCAATACTACTAGGAAAAAAGAAGAAAAAAAGGACAACTTTTTTACAACAGCAGCTGATTGCGTCCACTAGCCAAGCCAATCATCGGGTAGCAGACACTACAGCTGAATGAGAGGTAGATAAAAGTTTGTTCATAAGACGTCTCTTCACCTGATCCTTATACAAAAACATATATCACAGTCTCCCACTTTATTATAGGATGCAGGTACTAGATATAAATGTAAGGACTGTATTAAGTAGCAAGACAAAGGTACACGTTTGTGCTTACAGAACATATCCAATTTGTCCATCAGGTAGAAGCATTGGCATCATTGCCATGCCTGCAGGAGTTGGTCCCCTTCCATAGATCATAGGCTGCAAGAAATACGCTTTTCAATACCAACAGAGCTACAAGTGAACATAAGAATAAAAAAAAAAAAGAGAGCAATCTGTTAGCACTCTCTAAAATGTATTTGCGACTTAAAAAACTCTATATATAAAAAGGAAAGCAAAAATCATCTCAACAAGCAAGACGTATGATCTCCAAACAGTTTTCAACAAGAAAATGGGCAAATATACATGCATATTCCACTACTCCATGGCAAATCACAGAGCAACTAGCAAGATTATCAATCACTTACCATGAAATGGCTGAATACAGACTACACAACAAGTACATAGATCTAAGCAAAGGATTTACAGAAATTGTTGAAAGCACAAAATATATCCACAAATATCTTCTCACCTGTGCAAGAGGTGTAGCACCAAACCCAGCACCCAGAGCACCATAGGCCCCCCCAGCCAAGCCATAACCAATATGAGGTGGATAACTTTGAAGTAAACTTGGCTTCTGAGAAACCGATCCTCCAGTAGACTTCTGATCTGCTTGGGGCTTCGCAAGAGAACATTCCAAAACCTGGCCTGTCATTTAGAACAAACCAGGAACTATAACTGACTAATTCATTATCTATCAGAAAATAACTGATACTAATTCATTTTCAGAACATTCACCATCAAGTTCATATTTTTCAGTGTTCTTCAGTGCCTTCATGGCACTAGACCTCTCTGCAAAATGTACAAAACCAATTCTATTCTTTTCTTGCCCAGATTTTGCTGGTGGGAGAACTACTTTAGAAATTTTCCCATGATGCTCAAAGAGCTTCTTTAAGTGGTCCTGAGTAACATTCTTTGGTAAATTCTTCACATAGACTGCCTTGACCTGTATATGACAAGTTGAACAGTCACATCCATATTTCAGAAAGCAAACAACAACAGAACAAAATTTAAATATGTAATTCCAAAGAAATGGACAAGAAAGTGAGTGCATGTAAGCAAACTTTAACCTAGTATATTAGGGCTGGGTAGTAGTATGACAAAAATGTGATCCCCAATGGAAAATGATTAAAGACTACCTGAGAGGCACCAGAAGAATCAGCATTTCTAGGGTCAGCCCAGCTCACAGTTGGAGCATTACTGCCTAATTTGAACTTTGGGTTCATCATCTTTTGCCTGGAGTATTCAGCACATGCATGGTTGTGGTAGTCAATAAAAGCAAAGCCTCTGTTGTTACTTGAGTTTTTCATATCCTGTAACCAAAAATAAAGAATAAATAATTAATTTACAAAAATTAAATCCTGGAAGGGAAAAATTTTATTATTTTAAGAGATTTCAAGATAAAAAATAATCTCAAAATATGAAGGGTCTGTTTGAAATTAAATCCAGATATAATTCCTAGATTTTGAAAGAGAGGAATCTTTGAAGACACTTTTGGTTCAAATATTTTGAAATTTGTTTTCAGACACAATTCTAAAAGTTATCCTCTTAGTATTCTATAAAATAGTATTAAAAAAACATTTCATTTTTATAACAGTTAATATATTACCATCTTCAATACCTTTCTCAAGACATTTATTAGAGATTAAAACCAATTATACTGTTTTCAAATATGTCCACATCTATCATTGATCTTCAATTTCTAGACTCATTCTTCATCTCTATAAACTTTCAAAATACATTCTCAGCATTCATTCACTTTTAGTATTATATTATTAGATTGATTATCAATCTCAATTTAATTGGTAAAGATGTATTCGAACTTTTATCAATATACAGAGTATTTGTTTATATTATACCATAAAATAATAACTGAAAACATGATATGATTGTGCCTGTTGAAACTTAATATTTATGCACATGAGTCTACTTAATACTGACTTATTTATCAATCCACTATAACATAAAAATGAATCTATTACATATAAAATAACAAATTCCAACCAACTATAATTAAATGCATCAATCTGAATATAGATGTGTTGTTATGTGATCTAAAGATTTGTTCATTTGAAATTTGCTCATAATTCAAATTAAAAGGGCATGTAAATCACTCTAACCTTCACCAGTTCCACACCAGTAACTCCCGGCCCAATTGCCAGCACAACCTTCTTTAGATCTTCCAATCCCCAGTTTCTAGGAATGTTACCAATGAATAGTCGGTGCTTTGCTTGAGATGTTGAGCATCTTATTTTTTTACCCTGAAGGAGAAAAAGATTATAGGAAGGAATTCAGCTACTACAACAAAAAAAGATAAGTATTCAAAAAACTACCAAAGAAAAAAGAGAAAGAAAGCACAAGGCCATGAAAATTAAAAAAAAGAAATGTCAAAATATCACATGCCAACAATTTGTTGGTTATATTTTGAAGATAATAATATACAACCCGCCCTCATACCATCACATAAATATATGGTGGAGACTAGGCAACATAAATATGATGCACAGAAGGTTATATCACCTTAAATTCAGTATTATTCAGCTCATCAATAGCTTTGGTTGCCAGTTCTACATTTCTGAAGGTCACAAATGCAAAGCCTTTATTCTCATTTGAATCTTTGCCTTTCATTATTCGAACCTGTAGTAAAAAAGCGTAGGAAAACTAACTTTGTATTGAAAAAAGCACGAAAAAAAGGTACTATAAATATAAAACCAGAGCTTACCTCAGTAACTTCTCCTATAGTCTCACAAAAACTCCTTAAATCATCCTCAGAACCATCATGAGGAATGCCACCAATGTATACTTCAGAACCATGAGGAGGAAGAGCAAGAAGCTCAGCATGTTTTACCTTCTCATCCTCATCTTCAACTTTCACATCATCACTGTTACTTCTTTTTTGTGCATCAACTTCATTGACATTATTATTATCCTCCTCCTCCTCCTCCTCCTCCTCCTCTTCCACTACTTCTTCCACCTCCTCTTCTATTTCCTCCTCTTCTTCTTCTTCTACTTCTTCATACTCATATTCCTCATCCATGTTCTCCTCAGGATCATTGTCTTCATCAAGATCAACCTTCCCACCAGAGATGACTTGCCTTTCAGATTCCCCTGGCTCAGCAGCAGCCGATGTATTTTCCTTTTCCCGTGGCATCTTAGGTATCTAATTGTACAAGCTTGCAAGGTAACTGTGAAGAAGGTACAGAGGCCAGAAGAATTCATGGGAAGAAGTATATAGATATTGAAAGGAGGAAACAATATGAATGGCCAAAAGGAGTTGCAGAGCATGAATTTCAATTGATACAGTGTCATGAGATAAGAATCAAGGGAGTCTCAATATAAGACTTTTTAATAGAGGTAGTGATAACATTAGTAGTAGTAATAAAGAGACAGGCAATAGAGATTTCTGAATAATAATCATGAGGCTTATGAAGGCGGTGCAAAATCAAGAAATCAATTTGTTGAAAGCAGACCAGATTGCTGCCAAGAAAAAGCCAAAAGAAAAAACCAAAAGATATTGGCAAGTTAAGCTTTAATTAGGTCCTTTTTTATGGGGGTTCATTTAACTCCATAACAAAAGTGTGAATAGTAAGGAACTGGCATGTAAGAGATAAGAAAGTAATATTCATAAACCAAATGTAGTATGGAGACAATTAAAATGCTTCAAGGTAATGCAAGGTTATATAACAAAGATGTGTCCATGATTTCATTAGGGTCATTCAGAAATAAAAAGGATTAAGACTTCTGCAACAAACAGTTGAATCAAAACGACAACATTGTCCAGCCTCACAAAAATTTACCAGTTCCAAACTAAACATACCAATCTCAGCACCTTCCTGTGACAGATTAACACGTAATAACTTTCATTAGAAACTTGGTATGCACATAACACATGACAGACAAATGAAGTCAGAATTAAAGAAAGTCCCCACTTACTATATCTATGAAGATAAAGATCGTTATCAAATATACGGAGCTTTCAAATCAAAGAAAAAGAGTATTAACATAATGTGTATATACATATACATATTGGTAGAACAGAATAGATCGAGTGCTCCCTTAAAAATTAAAAGAACGACAAAATAATTAATCTAAAAATTCATATAATAGACAAGTGTAATGGTAGTTCAACTCATAAATGTAACAACAGTAACACCTTTCCAAATAGCACAATGGATGCATGTTCTAAAGCTCAATTCATTAGCTTAGAAAAAATGAACTCTATGTTGTGTAGATTACTATGAAACTTTGCAGAAGTAGAGTGAAAATACTTGATCAGCATATCAATCACCCCATACTTTTTGACAATATTCTTAGGACTTCTATTTGAGGCAAAAACTTGTGATATGTTTATTGAAATGAATTAGCACACAAAACACTAAAGCAAATTTAAGGTATGCAGTTGAATATCTACATACAATTAAACTAGAATCACCAATCAATGAATGTATAAGCAATCAAAATCATAAACATGAATGTTGGATGGCTATAAGTAGACATGATCATTGAGTAGGCCTACTGCCAAACTGAAATCGATTTTTACATATGTCTATTCAAGACTTGACAAAGCTCAGCTCTAATCCAATTTCAAACCCATGATCAATTCTAATCCAAGAAAGAGAAGGATTAAACCTATAAAATTGATGGCACTTGATTCTGCATAGGAAATGAAGGTAAACTATCAGTTTTCTCACTAGTCCAAAGCAATACCAACCTGATAAATTAACCTAGAAAGCAATAGCAGACCACCCATAGATTAACATGGATAGTAGTAGCAGCGGAGCCCTTCCTCACATTGCACAATTTAACACCCTCTGCTCAACATTTTAAGTCTAGTACCATAACTTCGTCAAAGATATAAAATTTTAATTTTGCAGCGAATTGATACTACAAAAAGAGTTGGAAAAATCTATCTTTCCTATACCACTTTGACATTTTACAACCTAAAAAGAATCAAGAACAAGAAGGGGTGTTTCACCTTGAAATTATTTCTTCAAAATCTAATATTGAGGAACTTAAAGTTTATTTCTTTCCGGCTGAAGCATGCCCAGAAGAAAAACAACAAAAGAAAAAAAGTTTTAAAATTCAGAAACCCAATTGTATCTACTGCACATAAACCAGCTCAAACTCAGCAAAACAACCTCTCCTACTCCTAAACTTCAATTTAAAAATAACAAACAAACGCAAGCTGCATCAAACGTACCAAAAACAAAGACAAGTTGGAAATAGAGAGAAAAATTACCGAAGGAATTGCAATGAAGAGAATGAAGGGAACAATTGGTGATGAATGTTGAAATGATGAAGTAGAAGTGGAGAGTTCGAAATTGAGAAATCAGGACGGAGAAGGAAAGAACCCTAGAGAAAGAGTGTGTCTGAGAGCGATGCTCGATTGTAATGATTAAAGGAAGAGATTTAGTGAATCGAATGTTTTAATTTTAATTGATTAAATTACATATTCCCACCTAGGGTTTTCCTAAAAACACTTCGCCCCTTCATGATAAAAATCACTCCTTGGCATCCTTTGAGGATCCTTACGGAGTCAATAACTCTCGTCGGGATGTTTTTGAAACATTGAGTATTAAGAGAAAGAAATTAAAAAATATATATAAGATTGGATCTTTTTTTTTTTTGGTAATTAATAAGATTGGATCTTCCGTATGTCCGAGCACTCCAATTACGGAAGCACACCGCACTGCATGCGCATGTTAGTAAAAATAAGTCAAAACCCTAGCAACCCAAACCCTATATTTTGCTTTTCTCCATTGTTTCTTCCATACTGCCGCATCTCTTTCTTCGCTCCAGACTTCTACTGCGACTACTTCAAACTTAATGGTATTCCTTCTGCAAGTCCTTCGTTTTTTGTTTAGACTGACAAAATCTCAGGCAATCAAGTTAGAATAAGTCTGATCCTATTTAGTAGACTTGGTTGCTAGTAGCTACCGTTTACTCCATTGCTTCGGTACTTTTTTCGTCCGATTTTTTTCCGAGTGACCAAATGATTATTGCAAGATATTTTCTATTTTCTGTTTGTTATGTCTTTACTTAGTAATTAAACAGAGAAAACGTGAAAATTATCTGATTTTTTTTTCTAAGTTTGGTAGCTACTGTGAACTACATTAACTCAGTATAATTTGTTACTTATAGTTCTTCTCTGTGTCTCAGATGATTATTTGTAAGATTTTTACTGTTTCGTATGTCTAGGTTTTTTCTCCATTTTTTGTGCCTGCAATTTCTGAATGGATTTCATTTAATTTCTTGAAGTCTTAGCATGTCTGTTTTCCTTGTGTAATGGAGGAATTATGTTTAACTGTATATATCGTTGTGGCAGGCACCGAAGAAGGACAAGGCCCCACCTCCAACCTCAAAGCCTGCCAAGTCTGGTGGAGGGAAGCAGAAGAAGAAGGTAAATTAGTCTTCAGATTTTGATTTATTTGGTTCAGTTTGTAGTTTTTGCAGGGTAGTAGTCATGTTGATGAATGTGTTATGCATTATGAGTTTGGGTAGGCAATATATTTTGTTTGATAAATTGCAGAAATGGAGCAAGGGAAAACAAAAGGAGAAGGTGAATAACATGGTTTTGTTTGACCAGGCAACTTATGACAAGCTTCTTTCGGAGGTTCCCAAGTACAAGCTTGTTACTCCTTCTATCCTGTCTGACAGATTGAGGGTATGCACTTAGCTAAAAGTAATTTTAGACTTGATTTATTGTTAGTAGTCATTTCACTTATTAGATTTGGAACATTTAATATCTCACTGAAAATTAATATTATGCTACTTCATTTGGACCTATTTCAAATATTATTATATGTTTTATGTTAACCTCTATTTTTATCAAACATCTAGCTTATTACGTCCTGTTGTAAGATATATAAGAAGGTTCTATGGTGAATAACATGAAGTAAAATTACTTATAGTGCTGATATTGGAAATTATTGTATGGGTTTTAACATCATGTGTGTTAAACTATTGCCATTTATTAAATGCTTTATTTTGGTTGTGCAATGGTTAGGGGAAACAGTGATGGAAGGGCAATGGGAATGAGTGGGGAATGGAATTGGTGATGTGTAATTGAATTCTCATATTTGGTTTCTGTTCAACTATGGATTTGCTACAAAGAAGTGTATATTTCTAGATTTTTATTGGTTTACTTTTTTGTTCTTTCAACTTGTTACCAGGATTTTGCTTATGGTCGAAACATATATCTACTGATGTTTCAGTTGTATATGTCCAAAAAGTAGCCCATGAGCTTCATATGCAATCCATAGATTCTGTTATTGTCTTATGAAAATGTCATTTTGGCTCTGAGTACATGGGTCCAAAATTGGAGCTGTGCTCCACTGCTATATGTAATAAATATGAGATGACTATTGCATCTTTATAGCTCTATCTTATTTTTTCTTTCATTTTCAATCTTATTTTATATCTAAGGATTACCCTCTGTATGTACATTAATTTTGTTTTATTTTTTCTGTTGGTCAATTATATTTGGTACCAAGCATTTCTATTTTGCCCAGTGATGGACAAATCAACAGTATTGAATGGTTGTGGCTCATAGTCATAGTCTTTACGTGCCACCACTCTGTGTGTGTGTGTGTGTGTGTTGTGTGTGTGTGTGTACCTCTTTGGTGGTGTGTAAAGGTTCTGATGAATGCTGCCAACGTTATACCATGTATGATGTATTCTAAGCTATGAGATCTGAGGGCAATTTCTCTTTCTATGGTCCACCGTTGTTTTTATTCTGTTTTTTCTGGTTAAAGTTGCTCGTACTTCATATAAGAAACTTTAAGGTTCAAAATAACCTCAAACTGCATTTAGTCCTTGCTCATCTCTATATATCCGATGGGGTTGCATGTGCATTTTTGACCAACTGTGGAGTAAGACAATTCTCGCTTGATTGAATACATATTCATTAAGAGTTGGCCTGACTTCTCTTTGTTTTATTTTCTCCATTATCAGATCAATGGATCACTGGCACGCCGTGCTATCAAGGATTTGATGTCTAGAGGTTCTATCCGAATGATCTCTGCTCATGCTAGCCAGCAGATTTACACTAGAGCTACCAATACCTAGAGGAAGAAACACCTTATTATCGCTATGTCGGGTAGATAGATTTCTTCCAATTTTCATGTTAAGAAACCTTAATGCTGATGACCTTTTTTTCCTTCAATTTTGATCTCATGCTTTGTTATGCGGTAACCCTTTTGTTTTGCCGTAAAATTAAAATTGTTGCAATTCTTTTTACTGCTCAAATTGGTGGTATTCGAAATCAATTAGCGAAAACTTAAAAGAAATAACTTCAAACCTTGAGCAAAGAAAATAATAAAATGTCAAAAGGAAAAAAAGTGTAATAATACAGTTTGTTATTTAAATAACAAGGACTTAACAACTTATTAAAATTCAACATAATTGATAGTGTTTACAGCAACCGTAATCTTTCAAGTATGTTTTATTAAAATTTAGATTTTAATTACTACTCAGACACTGGTAAAATCTGTAAACATTTATAAAGAAATGAATTACATTTCAAATTGTATAATTTTGAATCCCACTTTTAAAAGTAATAACATTTATCAAATTAATATTCAATTATATAGTTAAATATTATTATTAGTATTCAAATTGACATTTATTATGAATGTAAATGGTTTTTCTGTTATCGGATTGGTGAAAATTTTGTATGTTTAGTTCTCTGTACTAAAACTGGTTCATGATTGAAGAAGTTGCCATTGCTGATAAATGAGATTTTGATGCATAGTGAAATTCTTCAAAGTTGAAGCTTGAAATTATTGCATAGACAAAACGGTTCTGCATATTGAATTTGATTAATGGCTGAAGATTAGGTTAAGAAGTTGTGTGGTTTTGAATTCTTGATGCAAAATGCCCAAAAAAAAAACCCTTGAGATTTTCAAATTTTATAATTTTCCCCAAATATATGGATACATGTCCTGAACTCACCTATCTATATTTGTATTAATAAAATCTTTTATTATTTTTATTAAAATTAATATAAATTAAAGAAAAAGAATATTTAATAAAATTTTGGTGATAAAGTTTATTTATTTTGGGAATATTTTTTTTCTTTTCCATAAGTTCATAAAAAATTTAACAATATATGTTAACAATTTTAACAAATTATTAGAAAATTGGTTCTTCAAACTTAACCAATGTTTTGAACCAACATCTTATTTTTTATTTAACATGTTTTAATTAAAAGAAGTTTTAAAAATATTGCAACTATTTAGTTTTATATTAGTTTTTTTTTTAAATAATTATAAGTTTGGTTAAAATAAGACCTAAAATTCTTATTTATTATTTAATTTATCTAGTCGGAGCGTTTTCATCCAACGATGATTCTTTCTTGAATCGGACGGTTAACGTAAATCAAAGCAATGGGCTCCACTTTAAAACTTCATCAAATCCAATAAATTACTGGTACCGTTACTCTGGGCATTGCGTCATTTGCCGAAGTAAGCCATTTCAGTTTCCTGTATTTCTTTTGCTTCGTTTACAAATTGTGATTTTGCCAATTTATCTCACTAAATCTTGTAAATCCAAATATAATGTTATTTCAGTATTGAGAATTTGTGATATGGAATAGCTTTTCATTATACAATGTGGATCATATCGATAGAATTGCAGTGTAGCTATTTAAGCGTAATTTGTAATTTTTTATCTGGGAAATATCAACCATTTAATTCGAAGGTTTCTTTTTTTTTTTTTTTTTTTTTTTTTTATGTGGATCATTTGGAGAATTCTGTGGGCTAGGAACTGGGGTCGACTTTTGAAGGATTCATCTCATTATTTATTTTATTTAATCGTTTCCTTTATCAATGAAACCATTGACGGATTGTGGGTTTCTATAGATATACATCATACATGGGGACAAAATGGTTTCATGGCTTAGCTAGAATTATATATTCATGGCCATCAGAAATTACATTCCCGTCTGTTGTAGGACAGCCAATGAATTAGATATTATTTGTTGCCATTGGAGCCTGATTTAGTATGCGCTTTAAAGAACTATACAATGTTGCATTTGAGCATGCTGCAACATTCTTGTCTATAAGCTACCGATTTTGCAGTTGACAAGTTTAGGAAATGAGCCTGATATTTGACTTGGAGAAATGTTTTTCTCTTTACCTTGCACAGTTACGGAACCACATTCTGCTTTTAGAGTTTGGACAGGTTTAATAAGCTGCCAATTTGGCAGTTAGCAAGTACATGAAATGAACCAGATATGTGATCTGGGGACATGTTTTTTTCTTTTCCTTCTGTAATTAAAAAAACTACTTTCTGTCTTTTAGAGTTTTGTACTAGTTTTATTAGTTGATTAACCATTACGGTCGTATTGGAAGCTCATTGTCCATTGTTCTACTTACAGGGACTATATAATTAGCTATCATGGCAACAAGGAATTTTGCAAGACATGTTTCTCGAAGATTTTCTAGTGGTGGCAAAGTTCTTAGCGAGGAGGAAAAAGCTGCAGAAAATATTTACATCAAGGTAATGTACAATACACTCCTCAATGTATACGCTTAAGCTTTGCCACCTAACTCTTTGCACGTGTATGTCTGTGTGCATGCACATAGAGAACATTGCATTACATGTCATTCTTTTGTATCAAAGTGATCACTTACTTTCCCTTTTTAACCTGGATGTCTGGTAAGTATGTAAATACACAGGCTCAAACTTAAATTTGTTTGGAATTCCTGTAACTTAGGGTCTTGGCATCAGTTTCTTAAGATACTTCTAGTAATAAATCGTGGTCTATGTTTCTTATCAAAGAAAAATAAATAAATAACTAAACAGGTGCATTTATGTATGGTTTGAAATTGGGGTGATTTTTTCGATATCCGTGATGTTGCAGAAAACTGAACAAGAGAAATTGGAGAAGCTGGCACAGAAGGTATGATCAAGTTGTACATGTTATGGTCTATTTTAAGGGCTCGATAAATTAAATGCCAAATTTTATAATTTTGTAGTATTTGAGCAGTTCATAAAAGCTTTTGATTGCCAAGCTTCATCGAGATTGATGGTATGACTGCTTAAGCACTTTTTGCAACATTAGTTCAGGATTATTGTAGAGAAAAGAAACAATTTGATAGAATCATGATGCTCAAATAAGTGTATTGCGATGTGTATCTGAGCTCTTTCCTCTCTAGGGTTAGGAGTGTCTTTGTCCACATTCAACTGTTTAAAAATTCAGAGGATGGTTCCATAGATAGACGGGATTAGGCCCCAGTAAGGAAACTATATTTGGTTAAAACCTATGTAAAATTCCCTGTGCACAACCTTCCAGATCCTATTGTGATTGAGATGTTTTTCCTGGATCTCTCTTGCTGTAAGATCAATCTAGAAAACAATCTGGAGTTTTGCTGATTAATATTTAATTATTGTTTCTCAATAATTTTGTAGTTTCCTGTAGTAGGGATATAGCCAAAACCTCTGCTTTACCAATCATATTTTCAGGGACCCAAGCCAGAAGAGAAACCAGCTGCTACCTCAGGAGCTGGAACCGATGCCAACCCAAGTAGCTCAGCCCCAATGGCTGGAGCATCAACTGAGAAAGTGTCAACAGATAAAGGCCGAAACTTTGTGGTTGTAGCAGGTATCATTACTGGCCTTGGTGCCCTGGGATGGTATCTCAAATCAAGTGGGAAGAAGGCAGATAAAGTTCACGACTGAGAATGATATGCATGTGATAGATATGAAAACACTGGACGATAGCACTGATGACAATCTCATCTCACTGGATTCATCATGTATTGTCACCATTTTGTTTCTTGTTCTCTGCTTTATTTCAACGAGCAATTGTTTTTTGTTTTCACAAGAAAAGAGTATTTTTCAAGTTCTATTGCATTTAATAGTTGCAATATAATCAATTTCCATTATTGTTTTCCAGTGGAGAGATACTACACATAGAATTTCAGTATACAAAATTCTTATAACACTTTTGTGCAACATCATATTCTATATTAAAGTTATTGATTTTTTTTAAATGAAATAAATTATAACCTTTTTAAACCAATGGATTACAAAATGATTAAGATGATCTATATTATGACTCTAAAAACACTTGATCAATATACCTTAAATGGATTATTACAAAAATTTCGGTCTTTATGTAATGAAATTGGAGTGATAAAATTTGTTTAACCCTTCCCATTTAAAAATTGAGTTTTTGTCACTGTCCCCATGGTGCAGCCAGCATGGGACAAGGGCTACAGTAGTCGGTGACTTGGTTAACAAAGTCGTCAGCCTGAACCAGGCATCTAAAGTTTGAGTTTTTCACATCTGAGTTGTGAATTCTCGTCAAAGTGGAAATGGAGGATGGAAAAAGAAGTGAAGTGGTTGTATCAGCTCTGCAGATCGCTAACACCGATCGTGTCTCCACTAGTGTTGCCACTGCTGAAAGGTCCCTTTCCTAATATGCTACTTTCGTAGGTCGCTTTTATCTTTATTTTTGTTTGTTGTCTCCACTGTTCTATGTTGGTTTTTTGTTGTAAACCTGAGTAGATGATGGACTCGACTTTTTCTTGTGACTATAATTTCCACAATTTTAATCTAGATATTGCTTAAGCTTACGAGGGCCACCTTAAAATTCTCAGTTATATAATTTGGCTTGGTTGGCTGGATCCTTCAAACTCTGCCAATTAAACAGTGGCTATTAATGGACCACAAGAGCAAATGAACAGCTTTTGAGTAACTTCATCCGCTTCAGATTCAATGCAGCTATTATTTTTTTAAATATGTGTACCTTATCATTGTTCAGAATGCAAAAGGTTGCGAAGTGCTGGGTGTTGTGATTCTAATTAGCTTCTTTGAAGAGGTAAATGATGCCCATTACAGTTCAATTTCTATTATTGATGCGTTAAAGGTTATGAAGTCCCATATCCCAGATGGACCAGTTATCTAAAAGTGATGCTTTATTGCTTAATCTGATACGATTTGTCTTCTTCGTGATTTTAAAATAAGGGTTACTTCCCCTATCTTTTCTGGGTATCAGGAGAAGTGCTACTTTAATCCTGGGGCCACTGGGCTTAAGGTTGGTGCTTCTTATAATTTCATCATAAGCTTATGATCTTCTGTAGTTTTGATGTGGCGGGTCGCCTTAACAAGTTTACTTGTTACTACTAGTGATACTGATGAACAGGTTTTCCAAACTAAATTTGCCAAAATTTGAGTTGGTAAGCATTTTTATTGAATTTTGGTATATCTATTAGATTTGTGAGATTTTTTGTTTTACTAATATTTCAAATTTTATTGGCACATGCTTGTAAAGTTAAGTAAATAAATGACACCTATTATCAACAAAAGAAAAGAAAAGGGAAAGATTCCCTAAATTACCCCAAACCTTTTTCTATTAATCACTCAGATCGGAACTGTGATAGTTTTAATCAAAAACCATCTGAACCTTAATAGTTTATAATTTAAGAAATATTATGTTTAAATTACTTGGTGCCTGCAATTCTTCATCATGATTACTACAACAATTAAGCTTATAAATGCTAGAAACGTTCATTTTTTTTTTTTTCTGTTTTTTTATTACAATCGATACCCACAACCAAGCATGAATAGAAGCGTCCAATTCTTTTGCATCACTTCTATTAAAGAATGTCTCTGCATTTGTGAAATTTAGAAGATTGTCGACCTGCATGAACATTAGGTTAGCCCTTTCCATCATATGGTTTCATTATCTCCCTGGCCCAACAGGTTGGGTATAGCCGGTAGTAATAAGGAATTCCATGGTTTACTGGAGAGGTTAGCCATCTATAATTGCAAAGGTGCATTTCAAGTTAATGGAGCCCAACTTCTTGAATGCCAATTTTTAACCAACATTTATCATAAGATAGGAGTTTTATACAAGTAGCCATGTAGTAGCTTCAAAAGCCATTGTTCTTGTAATATAAGCAGTTTTGATTGGCCTTTACTGAATTATTTTCCGAAAAGAGAGTTAACAGAACTCAATTGAAAATGAAAAGCGAAGGAAAATGCACTGGAACAAGAAACCAGTAACAATACAAAATTGATAACTGTAACGAACATAAACCACTGGAATCAAATAAGTCAACCACTGGATCTTCCAGTCAAGCATTGGCTATGTATATATTGAATTCAGTGGGTTTTGTGTTTGAGTTTTAATGCAAATGTTACGGGATTCTAAGTTTATTTGGGTGTTGATCTTTGAGATGAATATAAATGGGTTATGGGCAACAGTAGTGAGGATAGGAAAGGAAAAATAATTGTGTTAGTGAAGTTCATCTAGGGTTTAAAAAAAAAAATCCATGCACGTTTACAAGATTGCACATATCATGTTAACATACTTGGACAGCATTAAGTTTCAAGGATGGTTTTTGATTAGCAACTGTCTCAAGATGATTATGAAATAGTCCCCCAAAAACTATGATTGGGTAAATCCAGAGAATGGTGTCTCAAACAAGTGTCTTTTGCAAAATTTGACATTCTCTTCATAGTCACTATTAGATTTTGACATGAATATTATAATTGTTTGTTTTGTTTCATCTTATTCAGTGAAACAAAAGTTTGGCAAAATCTAATAACTACATTTTTATGCCAGCAATATGCTGGGATCAGTGATTTCCAGAGGCATTCTGAGCCATGGTTCTACAAGGTGCTGAGATATTTTTTTACCCAACTGCTATCAGTTCTGAACCTCAAGATGGATGACTTGATTCTCATGATCACTGGAAACGAGTGATACAAGGGCATGCTGGGGCTAATGTGGCAAGTTATATAGACTACTTGGCTGGAAACATTATTTTAAATGTGTTTATTCCTGGTTAGTTTGCCATCTTTATCCTACTATTGGGTCCCTTACAGAAGAGCAGAAAGTTGATAAATACTTGCCAACTTGAGCCAACTATTATTCATTTAATGATGTTCATGATTTAATAGAATTATGGACGCATTTTTTTTATTATACATTGTGCTCCTACCATTCCTATAGGAGTATCCCTGGTCCTTCTATTTATCTAGCTTATCTTGTTCCTTACCTGTATGAACTCCAGTTGCCAATATTTCAGCAGTTGTCAGTGCCTGCCGTGCCTCTAATTATCCGAATTCGTTTTGGAAAATGACAATATTTGTGGAGAAGATTAATCTAGACTTGACTGATTTAGGTACATCTAATGGCTTCAAATCCATTGGGCTGAAATAATTGAGTCTGAGCATGGTAACAGTAAAGTTACGTTCTATGGGAATTCCTTCATATCAGGTACTTAGTTCTTTTAGCTTGCTATTCAATCATACATAATAAACTTGTGCACGTTGTGAATCTGTTAAATATTTTAACTCAGTGACAGGACCAACTGGTGAAATTGTTGCTGCTGATGATGATAAAGAGGAAGCAGTTCTTGTAGCACAATTTGATAAAATTAAATCTAAGAGGTTTAGTTGGGGAATATTTTGTTATTGACGTCTGCAATTATACAAAGTTCTTCTGACATTAAATGGCAGCAATTCCTTGATGTGATTTTTGTGACCCTTTACCATTATTACCCTGTAGAGATAATAGATTATAATCTTTTTACTTAGAAATCATAAATTTCCTCTGTAAGCGTGCATTACTTTTTCAAATATGGGAAAAATAATGTGAACAATTATACATAACATTAAATTACAACAAGAAAACTTATTTCTGAATTTTAAAATTAGGCCTCATACCGATGCGGTTTGTGGCATTCTAGCTAGTCTCTCTCTTAAACGTGATCCTAATATTCAGACTGGAACTTCACCTTTTTCCTTTAGATGTCCAGTTCAAAATCATTCAATGATTTTGCATCCCTGTGCTTTATTGCAAGCTATTCATTTGAGTTACAAGTAATTCAAGTAGTCTGTCCTTAGTCTTCTTTTATGCAACATCTTTGGTCATCAACATGCATATGAGAAAGTTGTAGTTCTTCATTGTTTGGTGGGATTACTCTACTCCTTCAGAAACTGAAAGTATACCAACTTTGTGTCTTGATTGTTTAACCAGAAATGGTAGTATATATAATCAAAAAATTTTATTGTGTGTGGATAGAGAACCCGGTAAATTCCTAAATTCCAGTGTATCAGTCCACCTTGCAGAAAACCAATACCTGAGTAGTTTATAGTTACATTGATGTTGAAGTAAGGTCACCTGTTAAGTATCTTGAAGTCCTAAGCAGTTGGCAGACATACTCTCAGTGTATCATTGATATCTTCTTGTGTCACCATCACATATTGATGATACCTTTCTCTCCTTTTTTGATATCCAGAAATCTCTCTTTTTCACTTAAGAGCTTTGATAAGAGTCCTAAGATAGATTCCAATCACTTTTCATGTAAAACAAGCCTGCTAAAAATTCTTTTCTGGACCATAAATTGTAAGTTTGAATCATATAAGGTTAGATTCAGTTTGTTGCAATGCGCTTTCTCTTTACCATTTCGCTAGTGGGTACCATTACTGAACTCTAACCCTTCATTTTACACTGGATAACACATGTTGCTGAAATAACAAAAGAAATTGTCCTTATCTATGTGTCAAGGGTGTTTTAACGAGGATCCTTACCTTGAAGATATATTTATTGATTGCTTTTTATGCTTTGCAAACATGTGTGTGTGTGTGGTTCTGCAGAAGGTCATGAATTGTGTTTTAGCTACAGGTGGATTGAGGACCATGGTGATTATGTGTTTTAGGGTGTGACATGTGTATGCAAGATCTCCATAGACGGTGGATTCAAATTTTATGGTTGAAATAGTGAGTACCATGCCTTTCAAGTCACATGAATGTGAAGAGTGTTATAGTTTGGAGTCACTTTACCTAATCTTTAGTTAGCACCACTCTTGTCTGACTAATGGTCTTTCAGATAACTCACAAATATCTTAGGTGTTTTTTGGTTCTGTTTTTATTTTCTATTTATCTGTTTTCTCTTTTTGTAAACTGCTAAATACTTATCTGGCACATTTTTATTTTTATGTTGTTTTCAAATTATACAGAATATTGTTTTCACTTATTAGAGCTTTATTGTTTTCTTTTCTTTTTACTTTTCCTCTAAACCCGTGGAAATAGATTTTATTTTTTCCCTTTATTTACAAAATTTATTTGTCAAAATTAAATTTTTGTAATATTAGTAGCTATTCAATTTGATTTTCATAATCATATTAAATATTAAAGTTTTTTTTTTATTTTTTGCCAAAACAAGCTCTACCAAAGACACTCCATTTATTTCATGTTCAACATGTTATTTCTAAACTAAAAAAACATTAAATTATTTTTTTGCACCATCTATACTAGGTCTGTGCTTTGATTCCTTGTCTTCAATACTGGATTACATAATAGCTGCAATGCTATGCATGATGTTGTCGGCATCCTAATTTCATTTGTTGAAAAATTTTATTATGCAGTGTTATTCGGTGATTTTATTGGTTGGCACTTGAGATATTGATGGAAGCCATGTGTAATGTTTTGCTCCCTTTATTTATTTATTTATTTTTGCCAAATTTGATTTGATATAACTCCCATATCACCATTAGGTTGGATGTTGTTACATTTTGCGTGCACTTGGAACTTTGATAGATGTATGAAGATGAGATCTTGCATACTGACATAAGGAAACTAATCGAATAGGAATATCTCACTAGGACAATCCTTAATTTTCTTATGCTGTAATTCTATGTACTTGCCAAATGAAGTGCTTTGATTGAAAGAAATTATGACACATGTAATAATTCCCTCTGATTGCAGAATGTGAAGAAGATGTGATACCACAGACTAAAAGTCTTCTTTTTTTCCTTTTTGTTTTTGGAGTTGTGAAGGAAGCAAGACGATCATATGAGCAGCAATGTTGATTTCATTTCTTCTGTTCCCTACTTATGCACAATTCTCTTCAGAAAGATATATAGAACCAAGAGCATTTCTCCTTAAATTTTTCTGCCTATTGCTAGTCATTGTCAGCTTCATTTCTCCTTTGTTCTTCAATGTCATTGAAGCTTTCATTGTTCTCTTCCTCATCTACTTCTACATCCTCCTCGAATTCTTCTTCTTCAAGTTCTAGGATATCATCATTTGGGTGAATAAACTGCAGCTTTAGACGCCCATCTTCTCTGCATGCATGCAAAAATTCTTTGCTTGGCATCCTTATCTCTTGAAGGACAAATCTGCCATCATGCCTGTAAGACTTGAAGCAAACCCAAGGCTTACCGCTCTGCCCTATACAAGAAATTGGAGGAGGAAATGCTCCACTACATGTTCTTGTCTTCCTGAAATCGCATAGATTATGTGTTGGAGAATGCTTTGCAATACTTACTCTCTCCTGCTGCTTTTGCCAATCTTTACATGTCTCAATCTTCAAGTCCTCAACATCATCGGAGCTTTCAGAACCGAGCCCCTCCGTGCATAGCTGCAAGCTTTCAGAATTCATTGATGGACAACTGGTGTATTTGATGTTTGAGGTGTTAGAGAATAAGTTGAGTGATGAGGAGCTCTTGTTGTTCCCGTTATAGAGATGGGGGGTATTGTTGCCATGTGGGTGTGGGTATATATCAAGAAAAGATGAAGGAGATGACATGGGAGAAGAAGGAGATGAGAAGGAAGAAGATGAAGAACTTTCTCTGATATGAAGTCCACCAAACATTTCAATGAAGGAGGAATTGACAGGTTTAATATGGCTCCATGGACAGAGGGGATCAAGTAAAGGTGGATTTTGTGGTAAGGAGTTTTCAAAGATGTGTTGGTGGAGGCTTTCACAAGCAGCCATAATAGTTGGTGTATCCAGCATGTATTCTGTTAGTGTTGAATGACAGAGAGGGGAGGGGAGGTTAGATAGTATTGTTGGTGGGGAGATTAGAGTGAAGAAAGAAAGAAACAGAAGCAGCAGGAGATGGGCATGGGCATGGGGGCATGAATGAGCTTGGGGTGTTTGAATAAATCAAGAGGAAGGTGCTATTAATTGGGAGGTTGCTGTGTTTTGAGTTGAATACAGAATTAGTGGTTATGAATGCAGCTATGTTTCATTTCTAGAGTTTATGGTTCTTATCTTTATCATCTTTTCAGCAGATTTCATCTCTCATTTATGGCTGGACTTAACTCTATTTTACTATATTTTCATTTACACCCTTACTTTGATTTTTTTTTCTGTTTCATTTTCTTATAGCCTTACATCTGTATCAATAGGCATATATTAATCAAAAGTTATTTTTTAGATGTATTCTAAAAAGTATTATCTGAATAATATAATCAAATTATATCTATTTATTGACATAAATGAAATTTATCTTATTTATTCTAATTTTTAAAATAAATATTCATCAAATAATAATATGTTTATCAATCTATCATTTAATGTTGTAACTTAGTGAGACATTCTAATTTACAAATTATTGCATTTCATACTATTTTTAATTTAAAGATTTATGAACTCAACATTTAAGTAAAAAAAAAAAGAATAAATTATAAATTGTCAGATTATCCACTATGGAAGATCAGATAAATCAGAAATAAATTTTTATTGTAATTTAAATTTGATTATTTGGGTGACTTTTCCCTGTGGTTATCATATAATCTTTTCTTCTAAGACTCAGATTATATTTTCGAAATAGAAATTTGGATAATCTGACAGGTGAGAAGGGATATTGCGAGATGAGTACCTAGCTGTAGTATTTTCTGCTTGGAAGGGTGAAAATTGAGGAGATTTTTGTTAGTCCTAATGAAAAGCTCCCAAGTGAAAGTTATATGGTGGTACCCATGGATGCTGATGTGACTGCAAAAACATTATAAACCTACCTTAAAATTTCCCAATTCATCAAATTCCATGATTATGCTGGCCTCTCACTCACCAATCTTTCCATAAAACCAACTCTTTCAAGCAAATGGGCATCATCTAATTTTAGTATCCAATTCATGCAACAGTGACTTGTTAAGCTCCTAAGCTGTGGAGACATGATCATGGAGTGGATTATTTGGGTGCAAAAAAGGGGGTTTGAGATAAGAGAGTGACGCTACTGTGTATGGTACTCAATGACTTTAATATTCATTGGCAAAAGCATAGCATCCAAGTATATTCTCATGGATCCATCTGAAAATCTCCACTCCTTTGTGGGCACAATAAATAGACACTCTTACCATTCATTTTCAGTGTCCTATCCCAATCTAAATATGCATAAACAAGATATTGTTGCAAACCATCACCACTTTCTCTCTATTTTCTCTCATCTTATTGTTCTTATTATTATTATTTTCTTATCTCCTTTGTGGTCCCTATACATACATGTACCAGTATATCACCATTTACCCACTGGCGATCCTCACAATTTATGAAGAAATTTAAAAAACAAAAATGAGGAAAAATCAGCCAATGGAACTCCTGTGAATAAAAGTCAGGCAAACTAGGGTAAATTACAAAATTCTAATTATCAATGTCCATGAAGAAAGGAAAAGCAAAGAAAAAGGAGGAAATATAATGGTCATTCAATGATGGAAAATAGATACAAGAAACCACATCAACAAATTCCACTATTAAGTAAATGGCAGACCCAAAAAAAAAAACATGGAAGTACAGCATCAGTGAAATTAAAATAGGTTAAGCAACCACCCAACACACGGAAAACACACAAGATAGTTCAGAAGCTTCCCCCTCACATGTTACCAACCGTAAGAGTCACTTTGTCATAGGATTGGTTGGCTTGTATTAAATTTGAACCTTTTCATCAAGAAGCTTCAATACGCTCTGTCCTTGAATCTATATAACTCAGATTGCTGATTCTCTGGTCTTCCCAGCAGTTGCTGTAATGTGGAGTACACTATGTTGCCTGCCAAATATTCTGGGGCCTCTTTTCAGATTTGAATTACTTGACTGGCCAATCGTGTACTTTCTAGTTTTTGCCTTAAAACCTGCTTTTCGACCTTTGAATTTACAAGCACTGATTTCACATGTGTCTACTTGAGCTGGAGTCACATGACACTGCTCACTCTCAGCCGTTAATTTCTCGACAGGTGTTATAGGACTGTGATCTTCCTCATCAATTATCTCATTCTTCTGACCAAAGTCTGCAGAACCTTCCATGGCAGGTTCCCCAGCAACGAAGGTTTGCTCAATTTCTTCAGCATTTCTTTTCACAACTTGTACACAGGATTCTGACGGGCTCTGGTGTCCATTATCGTCAAAATTTGTACAATAAAACGCCAAGTTTTATGATGGATAAGCTTCATAGAAAAATTTGTATAATGATTTAATGAGATTTGTATAATTGGTTTTATAATATGTTTCTGTATCGTAGGCTCATCGATATGTATTATTGTGCCCACCAAAAGTAATTTGGATAGAAAAGTATTGAAATTTTCAGACAAGTCATGTGTTGTGAGTTATTAGTATCAAAAATAAATATTTTGATTTACGTGATTAACGATTACAAATAAATCATGTTTTTTCTATTTAAAGGGTTTTTTATTATAAAGTATCAATTTGTAATCAACTTAAAATAAAAAATATCGTGACCGTATAATAGTGTAATTTTATATGTGAGACCGTCATAGGCTTATCTATGAGCATGCGACAAAGCTTATATGTGAGTGTGCCATGAGCTTACCTTTAAGAGTGGCATGGCGTTGCATGTGAGAGGTTCAGAGAATGCCCTAAGCTTACCTTTAGAGACTTCATTGGACTTTTGTTGGGATATATCCATCATAAACTTTTCTTTTAAGAGTGTCTTATATTTACATTAAGAGAATGATATCGATTTATCTCTAAGAGTATATTAGATTTACATTCAAAGAATGTCAAAAACTTATCTTAAAGAATAGAAGTAGATTTAATCCGAATTATTTAAACTTAATCATTGTTTAATATAACTCAAATCCTTTTGTCTTATTGGTGTCATTACATTGGAATTTACCTCGTCAACAATTTTTTTTTCTTTTTTTTCTTTTTCTTTTTATTTGGCAATTTTTTCTAAAATGATGATACTATTCATTAATTAATCTAAACCCAGAGCAATTCATTTTAGACTCAAATCAAGCTTGAGTTGGTCCCTATTTGGGTACAATTCAGTTCAAATCCTGCCCTGTTTAAGAGTCTTAAACTTGCAGAATACTATGGGATTATCTTTTGAGAGTGACTCATTTCACATTAGAAAAAAAAAAAAAACTTTGATTTATCTCGAGTGTCTTGGACTTACATTTGAAGAATGTATTGTTTCTACCTTGAGAGTGTCTTGGTCTTGCAATCAAAGAAAATATTGGGCTTATTCTTAAAGAATGCAATGGGCTTAGCCTATGTCTCTGTGCCTAGATTGGACCTTACCCGTAGTATTAAGACTCCGTGAAGAATGCAGCCATCAACAACAGGCTGCGATACACAGGCTTAAAAATAAAAGACAATAATTAAGCATTACAGCGAATGAAGAACGTAAGGATAAGATTATAAATACATACATTAATAGGCAATACTTTTTAGAGAGAGATGACATCAGTTTTTGGTATCTCAGTATAATCAATCTCTTTATCAGAATCCAATGCTATTTTCCCGAGCCTAACAAGACTCCCAGTAGCCAAAATTGCATTAGGATTGATATCATGCAAAGCTCTTGCATGCAAACTCCTGCATGCAGAAGTTGCAGCCTTATACAATTCCTCATTCTTAGTTGAACCCAAAAGACAATGACCCAAAATTCTCAGCACTGGCTGCAAAAGTTCCCATGGCAAAGACATAATTGCCCGGTCGTTGCGTGGCCTCTCTTTTTCTAAATCTTCAATATCCTCAGGATCCTTGTCTAGACCAGCCCACCCCTCACAAAAATCACAAAAATCAATCTTAGACGCTACTGGCATTTGTGATATCTTACTAAGATACAACTCCAATGCAACCCCGACAATCCTAGCCCTCTTGGTGGATCTTACCGTTCCATAAGGCTCTAAGCTTGGAGAGATTATTGCTAGGTGTAAATCTGTGGCGGTGGTTTTCGTGGTTGTTTTTGCTTCATGATAAACGCTGGGATGGGACAAATCAGGGATGTTAACGGTGATAGAATGACCTGCACGAGAGGTGGTTTCATGGGCATAAAGCGCCAACAAAACGGCCTCAAACCCGGCTAAAGGTTTGCGAAGAGTGACACGAAAGAGGTAAACGCCGGCGATAATGGGGAGGAAACGAAGGACGACGAGCTGGAGATCTGGGTCACTGGATTGAAAGGTGTCATAAAGCCAACGACAAAGATTGTCGTCACCGGCACCGGAGTCAGGTTCTCGGAGGAGGGCGGAGATCTGGGAGGCGATTTGAGGGTCGTGGAGGAGAGAAAAGGCAGGGGTTTCAGAGGGAGGGATGGAGGTGATGATGGATGAAAGAGCTTGATAGGCTAATTCGGCTTTGCTGCTCGAGGAATCTGACATTGGAAATTAATTTATTGTAAAAATAGATTTTTATGTTTAACCTGTTTGCTAAGATTTGCAACATTTAGATTTAAAACAAGATCGGGATTAAGAGGAGAGAATCAGGGAGTGTAAATAGGATCATCTTTTTATTTTGTTATTAATTCAATTACTTTAACAGTTTTTACTATTTTTATTTACCATGCTTAAGAGATTATTCTACCAATTAATAATCAAAAATTTTTTTTTACCCATCTTCAATTTAAAATAAAATAAAATAAAAAAAACAATCAAACCCCTAAGCATCAGCCAAAACAAGAACAACAATCTCAACCCTAAAGAGCAAAAGATGAGGGACATTCTTAATCCATTTACAATTTCTTCCTTGGGTTATATCCTTCTATATTAAATAAATAATAAATTAAAACGTACAAAGCGGTAGAACGTTGGTTTTTAAATAAAGTAAAATTCTTTATCTTATGAACCAAAACACGTCATAATAAAGAACCTACCAGAAATCCCTTTGCCATCTTGAAACATGACAACAACAATGCCAAAGCCTGTCCTTCAGTGCAGTTTTTATACATAATACCCTAACTTTCTCAGCTACCTAGCAAAAAGAAATGCCGCTACCATCCAGTAAAATTCATTTTCTTCATGCCTAAATAGAGATACCATGTGAGTACAATGCATACCTAGCAACTGCAATTCCAAGTTTCTTCAACCTATGGAGCACAATTTCTCTCAAGGAAATAAATCCTGAATATCAAGTATATCAGCAAGCACACCAGCTGCTGTTGTATCATTTCCAGCTCCAGCACCTTGGATAACTAATGGTTGTTCACCATAACATCGACTGTATATTTCTAACTGCAATGAAAAAAACAGTAGTAAATTTATGTGCATAACTCAAGGTAAGTGCCTATTTTACAAGAAATAGTTTGAGAATGTAGGACACAGACATACAGACAGAGTACAGTAGATATCTGATGAGATACTGAAGAGTTTCAAGGATATCTTCACTGTACATTACATCTTATTATGTTTGAAAACTGCATTTCTAAAAAGAAATATAGTGAGGAAACTCAGGCTGATAAACAGAAAAGTAACATGGTTAATTGCCAGAAGGCTACATTCCCAAATCATGAACCAAATTATTTTTGTATGGTAAGTGTAATTGAGAAGACCAGGTTTCTGTCATTGTATCCCTTGTATCCTAACAATATAGAACATAACAAAAGGGCCAGGAGAAAGACAACAAACCCTGATGGGTAATATTGCAGCTGACAACACCGCCTAACTTATTCAATTTCAATGAAGAGTCAACTGCCTCAGGTAGTAGAACTTTCTTCAACTAGTCTTGACAAATGGACCTCAATAATCCTATAGATGCCAGTCAGGAGATTCTAGACTGCCTGTTAATTTCAATCCTTTTCTATCATTGACATACCCATTGACTACCATAAATTTAAGTTTGAAACTAATTATTTACTTAAGTTACTTCTAATTCATAGCCATCAGTCTATGTATGATATAAATTGTGAAATCACACCCATCCAAAACGGTGAAGCAGATAAAGTTCTTGCGGAAGGGTAAAACATCAGTGGACGGGATGTACTGCCCAATGCACTATCTCCACTCAAAATCAAGATCTCATCGCAGGGGTCAGTTCTATCTGTGATGGGAAGTTGAAAATTCAGTACCAGTTATAGCGCAGCACACAACTATTGGATAATACATTTTAAGCAGTGTATCGGCAACTTGTTAAGCCAAAAGGCATTTAATGGCATGAATATTCAAACAGATATTTGCTAATAATTATAGTTTTGCCCTGGTTACATCTACTATGATTAAAATTTTATTAGAAGTAAAGATATCAGTACCACTGAACAACATTCCAACCGCCACTTTATAATTCAGATCAAGTGACTCTTCTAGCTGATTAACTTGAAGAATTATATCCAAAAAAGGGTGTGTTAAAATTCGGACAATGATCCTTAATCCACCCGTCATAGTTTTCATAATTATGTAGAACATAATCCCAAGAAATAATAACAATCAATGGCTTTCTTTCAAAAACATATAAACAACTAGAACAATAAAAACTTCTTTTTATTGTACCTAATTATTAATAAAAATTAGAGTATTAGAAGCCATACCAAATAGTAAAATAAAAACTTCTTTTTCCTCTTACATATGAACTAGAACAATTCGTTGGTTAGTAAACATCTCAACATCAAAACAACTGTACCTAATTATTAATCATCGACAATAAATATGAGTTCAATCAACTATGGAGCTTAATTACCAATACAAAGTTCACATTAGAGATCAAATTCATTGCAACCAACTTTTTTACTCATATTTTGTTTTATTATTATAATTTTATTGCTTTTTTAGTTGACAAAGCACTTGTTCTTCAGACACATCTATTCACCTAATCTTCTTCCAGACACACAACTACAACCTGAAAGCTGAACTTCAGCTTAGCCATTGCTCTCAATTTATCACCTCTCTCAACTGCTCCTTTCATTAGCCATTTGGTTAATGACTCCACACCTTTTACTTATTTTCCTTTTTTCTTTTTTTTTTTTTTTGGTAATTCACTTTTTACTTGTATTCAACCAAAGCTTTTTCTTGTTTGCTTGGGCATTATGTCCAGTGATAAAGAGTTGGGTGGTCTTGGGGTTTATTCTAAATTTTCACCAAAGGATAAGAGAAGGAACACTTCTCAGTTCTCTACTTGGCTACTAGCTCAAATTAACCTTTCACCTTACACCCTTCTAGTCAGATAATGAAGTTTTCTTCATTTTTCATAAACTTTTTCCTAGAACATAAAACCTTTGTTGTAGTGCAATTTTTTCCAAGCATTTTTTACATTAAGACTTCCATAATCTCAGAGAAAGAAAGAGAGAGAGAGAGAGAGTACCACATTGTCACTTCCTCTCAATCTTCCCAAAGGAGAATCCTTAGGAAGCTCTTGAATGCCAACTTCAACCCTGCAGAGAAGGAAATAAGCTAAATATCATAGGAAAAAAGCTAAAGTGCAATAGTATGGTCGAAAGCTTGAGACATTTGATAAAGGTTCAAACTAGAGTATTGGAAGCCATACCAAATAGTACAATATAAACCAATATAAAAAATGAACATAACCATTAGATCTTGTGGGGAAGCTAGAAACAGTACTTGTACAACTGATTCAAGCACAGGACAAAAAAACTAAACTGGAAAGATAGCTATTAAAATTTACACTATATCGAATAAATGGAGAGAGCCTTGAACACACAATTATCATGCTCAGAAATGCAAGTGTTCCTACTGCTTGTTCCAGATCATTAGTCATCAATTATCATGCTCAGAAATGATGAAATTCCCATTGATATTAGTCTTTTTGCATTGAACAATTGATCAGACATCTTACTGCCCATTACCAACCATTAATCCTCAATTTCATTACAACTGACACGGTCCAGAAATTGTAAAATATCTCAAACAAGTGGTAACACAGAGAGTTCAACTTCTGACATATGGTTAAAACTGAAGACCTAAAACCCTCATTGCAATACTGTTGGGTTAATTTCATTTAAAAATATCACTAAAAATAATACAGCACCATCACAGACTACTTAAACAATGCAAATGACTATTTTGCCACAAGAAACTGAGAATGCATTTCAATCTCCAGGTTTAAGCAAGATATTGGCAGAAATTTGCTTGGATAATTCCAAGTTTAGAGCTTATTATATCAAAAGGGAAAGGCTTCATTCATCAATTTGCTTTGATATCAATGACCATGATAGACTGAAGAAATTCTCGTAATATGTTTCTTCTGCAAAGAATGATGGATCTAAGATCAATTATTGAAGGTTGTGTAATGTTTATAGATGTAGTAAAAAGTGGTATTCAACTAAGAAATAATGCAAATGTTTGAGTGGCACTTTCCAAGCAAGGAGCATGTAAAAGGTCATGTCAGATTCCCCTTTGGGAAAATGATGAACTTCTAGCTGGTGCAGTCAGTATAACTAAAATTCAGATAAAAAGGTTGCATGTTATACAGAATCCTAAGATTAAGGTACCATTAGAGATTACATGCATGTAAATGGTAGCTTAACAAGGTATCATAAACATGTAGGGTAAGTAGTGCTGTGTTCAAATCCTCTCATTACACCAATTACAACTTTATAATAAGTTTCACTGAGTTTGCAGCAGTACTTGTGCGTGAGGCGGGCTTGCTATGTATTAAATATACTGTTGGTTGTTGAAACCTTACTATCAACTTAATTTTTCAGATTAGTGGACACTTAAGAACCACATTAAATAACTAAAGGTGCCTAGTAGCACATTCCAAACTTTATTTTAGTCCAACCTATAATCATTTCAGATTAGACAAGCACTGCTTCAGAGGAAGAAGGTTTGTCTCTAAATGCAGATCTACCTGAAGGTGTAGCATTGTTAACTGTCAAAATATTGCAATACAGAGTTAGAAATAAATTATAATGTCACTAAACCAAAAGAAAATATTTAATTAAAAAAACTTAACCATCCCTAAAATTTTAATAAGGTAGGTAATTCTCCAGGTTTCTGTAAACAAAGATCACGTGAGAGCATATATTCAGCAGGAACAAATTTACAGCTTGCAAAGCCACAGAACTGATTTACTTACTATAGCTCTTAACCTTATTCTCAAAGGTTAGATTTAAATGCTATGTCCCAAAATATGAACTGGACTGGTATTGGAAGTGTGAAAACAAGGAGAAACTAAGCAAAGTGAAAAAAAAAATTTTTTTACACAATTACTCCTGGTATTGGAAGTGTGAAAACAAGGAGAAACTAAGCAAAGTGAAAAAAAAATAATTTTTTACACAATTACTCCTGGTATTGTAAGTGTGAATGTATGTTATCTGTTAATAGCATAACCATGGTTTTCTAGTCATCAGCAAGGTCTCACAACTCTTGAAAAGTTAGGCACGAGAATATAATTATATGGTTACATGTTTCAACAAGATTAAACATTTATACTAAACTATCTATGGGTGTCGGATAGCATAAAACCATTAAATAAGCAAGGCTGTACAAAAGCTTGTATGTGTAAGTTTCAAGATAAATTCTATATAGTATCGTCAGATCTTGCACATAAATTCAAGCAAATGAACATGCTCTAAAGTTGTTTATACAAGTGTTTGACACAAGTACACATGAATATTTTACCCTCAAGTTTCTGAAATATTAAAATTCTGAAAAGAAAAATGCATTGTTTAAAAATAGTGAAAATTATCGATTTAAATTACCAAAAAATTCAATCATCAGTTATATTTTTCCCTCTTGCCTCTATTTTTATCAAATTACCCAATCAACTAAACAAACAAATCCAATTTTATCTGATTTCAGAAGCAGTTTAAGATTTCTGATAAAAATGAGTACTGTTAAATATTATCAAATTATTGTTTAAACTTCCTACTGATTAAAAGCAAAAGGAATAACATAAACAATTTCTCAATGTACTTAAGTGTGTTTGAGTTGGGATACGATTATTACTGAATTCAATGTAGACTTATGCATGTGTAATTGTGCATTGAATAAGATTTTGTATGGAGTCATAAGAATACCTTGAGCCTTCAATCAAACAGACATATCGAAGCACATTCCCACTCAGAGAAGCCCTTCTAACTCTCTCCCCAATATCTTTATCAAGAAATGGAAGCCCGGTGTTCAAAAAGTCTTCAACAGACATGACATTGGGTCCCATGTCATCAGGATACAAGCTTTCAATCTATGGAATAAAAATAAATATTATCAAAAAAGTACATATATTAGATATTAGATAAACTACAGATTTGTCAGCTCACCATGTCTATGTTCAACCATGCATTTATTCTTACATCATTACAATTTTCCAATTAATTATAATAAAAAAACTTAGAGAACAATTAAAATAAAAAGAGAGATAGCACAACCAATGCCACCTACTTTGATACTATCCATGTTGATTCTCCTCCCAAGAAGCCGAGCAAGGATCAAAGCCTATTTTAATATGAACACAAAACAAGCAATGGATGTAAATATATTGCATATAATTATGTTAAGCCAACTTATATGTAATTATACATTCTCATTAAAAATAATTGCTCAACAACTTTGGCTTAGTAATTCTTAGTGACTATAAGTTATCACACAATCAAAAACAGTTATAACTCAACAGTTGTTTATCAAAATACTAGATTTAACAATTCATAAGTACCAAGCACAACATTGAGTAAGCCCTAGTATAGATCATGTTGTAAATAGAGCATAACATAAACTAGATTATTGTAAATTATATGGTCCCCATGGGATTTGGTGAAGAATCAAGCACACTTAACTTTTTTTCAAAAAAATAACTTGACATGTTTCAAAAATTACCATAATGCTAGAATGTCATGCATACCCTCAATTTTTATTCAGTTATTATAGTTTGACTATTTTAACCTTCATCTTTAAATAAAAAAAATCAGTATCACCTAATATTCCAATCTAACCCTCCTCTTTAGTAAGTATTATTCTAATCAACTTGCTACAAAGCTGTTTGTTAGCAAATTGTATGCTAAAAGTGTTTTAAGGTAAGAAAAAGTTGCCTGTTGCTCCAACACAGCCACAGTCAGTTCCACAGATCACATTTAATACAACTTTAACAAAACCCAGCAACCATTTTAATTAAAACAGAAGCACAACATCAATGTTCCTTTTAGGACTCATATTTGGGTAGGAAGAGGGCAGTTGTGAAATGGGGAAATGTGCAGTCATGTGCAAGAATAGGATTGGGAAACATGGGCAGTTATAAAGGCAGTTTATAAAGGCAGTTATAGGGATTTCGGAAGGAAGATTGGCTTTGTTTTGGCTTTGTTTTGGCAACTTTTGCCGATTAAGGGAGAGAATTGCCTCTTGAAAGCCAGTGGAACAGGAGACAGTTTATCCTCTATGATGCCAGACAAATTAGGAAGTATTAATCGAGGGAAGAATAAGATCGGTGTGATAGTTGCCCAGCGATTCACAGAAGAAGAGGACATACTAATTTTCTCACCTTGAGGATAAGGTGGTTTTCAATAGGGAGGGTAATGTTAGAACTCATAAAAATGTGGGAAGTGGACAATTGTGAAATGGGGAAGTGGACAGTTATGAAGATGGTTATGGGCAGGAATAAGATTGGAAAACATGGGCAATTACAAAGACAGTTTATGGAGGCAAGTATAAGAGAGTGATTTCGAAAGAAAGCAGGCAAGGAAAATTTGAGTTTTGCTTAGGCAGCCTTTGGCAATTAAGGAGAGAATTGGCTTCTCGAAAGCTAATGGAAGTGGAGAGAGTCTAGTCTCTCAAATGCTGCACAAATTAGGGAAAGATTTTGGTCTCTCAAAAGCTAGACTAGATAAGGGAAATTGTTGAATGTTCATTCTCCTTTTTGTTATTGTTTTGTCTGTAAAGGAATAGCAACTCTTATCCATTGTAAAGTTGGTTGTTTATAGAGTTTTCCAGGTTCCTAACAGTTTCCTACACATTCTAATAAAGAAAAGGCCCAATGCACCATTAATTCACCATCATGCTACGCTTGACCAAGTTGTCCTTGCCCTCCAAACAAAATAGATTGTCTAGCTCTGGTTTATCCCCATTTCCACCAGCCTATATTTGTCAGGGATCCCACCTGAAATCAGGTCCATAAATATTTTCCGTTCAACAAACGAGTGATAAAAAGTTCCTACCTCACTCATTCAATGTCCCAAACAATAGTGTGGAAAAACTAGACATATATCAAAATTATGTTGATTATGAACATATTAGGAACAATAATAAGGATATTTCAATATTCTTTTAGTTCTGAGAATAACCATGATATTGAATAAATGAACTGAAGCTCTGAAAACAAACACCAAAGAATTTACCCTTTCCTCCAGCATTATTTTTAAAAATTCTGTGAGTCGCAAAAAACAAAAAAGGAAATAGGAAAAAAAAAATCCTTAAATTACTAACATAACAACATCAGACAGATTAATTTGTTCACAGAAATAATGTGATTGTGAGTTTATCTAACAAATGGCGTGCCATTGGACCTAGTTACATCAGACTTGTAGCATAAGAGCTTAAAATTGCACTAAACATAACTAATCAACAATATCAGGAAAAAAAAAAAAAAAAAAACCAAACCTTCCTGGCAACATCCATCCCACTGAGATCATCGCGTGGATCTGCATTAAAATTAACATAAAACTGTATCAGTAAAAATTTTAGTTCTAATTTTCAGGAGCCAATTCCAAGCAAATGGTGCTAATTACGTATTAATAAAACTGAATGTAACCAAGCAAAAACAGTCACAACAGTTCTTTTCCTTTCCATGCCAGACCCTCAAGAGAGGAAGTTGTGCTTTTTGTGATCAAATGTTGAAGAATTTGACAATTGAAAAAATAGCAAGAAAGCTTCGGATAAAGTATAAATTACTATACAACAAAATTAATTGTCTCCTGAATTACTGACTTCAGTTGCATGGATTAAATGCCAATTTCTATTGGACTTTAACACCTTGACAGAATAGGCAAATAGGAAGCTCATCAGAATCATCAGTGGCTAAAAGCTTCAAATTATCGCACTTTACATATCAATCACGGAGATTCTATGGTTAAGAAATTCAATACAGTGCAGCAAGAAAAGGATGACCACCGTATCAAATTTGTTACTTTTATATCAGAATTCAGAATCCATCATGGATCAACCCCACATTGTCAACTATGTGAGCCAAATCAAGGCTTTGTATAATTTCGAAGCTAGATCTAACAGTCGGTCTTAACAAAGTTTAGAAGCATCAATTTTATCATTTAAAATGATTCAAGCTGTTCATTATTTTCTATCTTTTGATATTCAGAAATTTATCAGAACATAAAATGTCCAATTCAAGATCATTTAATCAAAAATATGACAAACTTTCTGCTTAACAGATTCCACAGCTATCTATATCTGCATTTGTTACCCAACTTATGCTTGCTATAAAGTTTTAGGGATTTATTATAATCATGATAATTGCTTTATACATACCTTCACAACGTAGGTTTCATCCCTCAAAAGGTTTTATATGACTACAAAATTTTTATCACTGATTGTTTATAGTCATACTTTAATTTCTGGTTTTCTGTATTTTGCTCATGATTGTTTATAGTCAATGTTCATTTAGCATGGTAAAGAAATATATAGTTTAAATGTATTAATCTTTTCCTTTCAGCTTCAACCTGCAGGATTTTTTCTCCACTTACAAAACTGTTGTAAATACTTTTCTAACTGTTCCATTTGCAAAAGATACATTAATATAGAAAATATTGTCCATAAAAAAGAAACTGAATAAACAACAAAACGTAGAAATATTTTATGGAACCACAATAAAAGATAGCCTACAGCCGCACTAGGCAGTGACAAAAGAGTGTGCTTTAGGAGAATTTCAGAGATGTGGAAGGACGAATACATTTCTCCCTAGTCTGTGAAAGACAAATTCTCATCGTACTGTCCTTTAAATTCTCTAGATGGAATGAACTACAATCTGTAATATTTCACAAGGATTGCTTTCTTATTGTAACATTTTTTAAGCCCTTATAAGGCAATGATTTTTTTCCAATTTTTGCCAAGGAACAAATATTTGATCATAATACCTGTATACCAAACTAGATTCACGAAATTTCCTCCAAATAAAATGTTAGGTCTTCAATCAAGGTGTACACAAAGAATCTTAGAGATTCAACCAGAGGAGTTGCTAAGGTAGTAAATTCAATTATTGTTACACAAAGAGCCATACATGTGGAACATGAAATGGAGACTGATGGGATAGTACACAGCTACAAAAAAGGAGGAAAGATAGAAGCAAAGGAGGAGGAAAAAATTGTGAGAAAAATCAGATTTTAGTCATTTGGTTTTGGAGGGTACTGGCCTCTTGAATTGCTAGCTTTGGTCATTTTTTTTCTTTCCCTTTTTTTATTCTTCAGTAAACTGGAATCCGATTAATGAAAAACTCTCCATTGCTTTATTCAATTCATTCTTCCTTGTGCTTAGCATTCATTCTATGGAACTAACCGTTTGCATTTCTGAAATTGTTTGAAATTGTTGAGGATTGTAACAGAAGATCTAGGTTCTTATCATAAAATAAAACATAAAATGTCAAGAATATAAACATAAAAGTTATAAGAAACAAAAGATGTAGCGCAATCATTAAAATAGTATTAATACATTTAAAAAAATTACGAAGATATAATTCTTTTTCCAGAGTGGAAAACTTTTTTATACATCTGTATACATGTATGCATATACTTAGCAAAAGCGACAAAATACAGCGAACAAATTTACTGTGAACATAAAAATTTAAAAACACATCAAAACCTGGCTCTGTATATCCTAGGCTTTTTGCAGCTTTAACAACTTGGCTTAGTGGCTTCCCATCTTCAACCTCACTCATTACATATCCCAATGTACCTGTTATATATATGTTAGGCAAACAAAGCCATATATATATATATATATTGATCAACACAGAGAAATATAAGCAAGCCACAAAACAAACATTAAATAACCGCAAATAGAAAGAATAAGCATCAGAACAATATTGTACCACTCAAACTTCCAACAATCCGATGGATGGGGTCTCCTGATAGAATCATCCGATTTAGAGTTGCTATGACAGGAAGGCCAGCACCAACCTATCATGACAAAAGCATCAAATCAAGTGAAAATACTTGAGGTACTTCACTAATAACCATATAACAAATGCAACTAAACAAAATAATATCCCCAGAAAAATAAATTTATTTCAATTCCAGGAAAAATTATGACATAAATATATAATTTCACCATATTTTATATCTTACGAAATTATAACTGAGGAGGCAAACTCTACAAAAAAAATTACATAAGATAAACAGAGAAGCAGAACAGACAGGGACACAAAATTTAAGGCCCAAACATCTAAAATGTTATCACCAAACAAAAGATAATGGATGTACTCATAGGAAAGAGGTGTACAACTCTATATAGATCAAAAGAATATCCAATGAATCACCATAATAACCACATCAGAACTAAATTCTCCATTATAAAAACAGTGAATTGCTAATCTCACTATGAGAATATTATGTAGCTTTTACTACGTAAATGACTTTTTTGGTCACGTGTCCCTCAACATGTAATGATTTATTCAAATCAAATAGCCCACAACCAAGCACTAATAATAGTCCCACAAACTGTCACAAGAAATTGAATTAAGTTACACAAGAACCAACAAATTTTACAAGCTTCAAAGGAAAAAGCACAAAATTGTAATTCCCTGATACAGGCATTACAAAAGCACCTCGCAACTGAGTACCAGCAAGACCATAAGAAAGCTAATAAATGGATAAGAGTTATAGTTTCAACACTTGTTCCACCTGTCTATAGATGTGTTGCAGCCAAATTGCATTTTTTACCTGATAATTGCAAATTGGGTTCTTTTCTAATAAAGTTCAGTACATAGCAAGACAAGCTCCATCAATAAAATTTTCACTCACCGTTGATTCATGTCGAATGCGACGTGGATGTGAGACCAATTTGTCATAATCCTCCTATATGACAGAGTAAGATAAGATTTTAAAGACATTTCACATGTAATATTAAATATCAGAGATTTTTTTAAGCATAAATAAAGATTAAAGCAGTAAAGTAGAAATTGATGCAGCAAATAAGAATGATGTTCACTCAACAGATTATCTTTTTTGCTCTCTTGATTCCATTCCAATAAACTTTATAAGAAATTTAACAAGGAAAAATAGTTATTATTCCCTACCCAACTTAAACTCTTGATTCAGTAGAATTTTTTTGTAGGACTTGATAACATTATCAAATGGTAAAAAGATCAGAACTGATGGCATTGCATAAACGTTAATGAATGCATGAAATACTTGCATATCAAGTTTCTAAGACATAATGCATAAGTTTATTCATCAAAGTGTATCTACATAAGAAGCTATATGAAATGAAATTGGGCAAAAATACAAGAAAGCACAAGTCAATCATTCCCATTTAACAACTAAAAAGAAAATTTCAGGAGTAATTACCATTGTAGAAGTAAGAGGCTTCTTATTTGCAAGGACAATGCAACAACCTAAATCCACCACTTGGGATAACACTCCAACAGTCTCAGAACTGGCAGAACAATCCACAAAGACCAATCCTGTTACAAAATTAAACAAAATAAGATTCTCCAAACTCTAACAACAACTATGAAATTCATATTACTAGGTAACTGAAATCACAAACCTGTTGTTTTACTGAGAACGGAAGCAATGTCTAAAAATTTCCCTCTTAACTCAGAATCCATGAACACTTGGCATTCACCTTGTTGAAAGAGATAATAAGCATAAGCAGGGACGGAGGCACTAAAGGCTCAGAAGGGGCTATGCCCCCACTGAACCTAGAAAATTTTGTTAATATCCTTCTAATAGTATTCTAAACAATAAAAACCTCTAAATGCATCTAAGCATCACAATATTTTAACTTAATTTTTTCCTTGTGATTAATTATATAGACTTTACTGTACATAAGCAAAATAACCAATATAACTTATAATTCCAAAATAAAATTTTTTTTTTCTTTTCTTCATTTATTTAAATAGTAAAATTAATCAATGTCTTATATATATATATATATATATATATAGAGAGAGAGAGAGAGAGAGAGAGAGAGAGAGAGAGAGAGTCAAGTTTTGTAGTTTTAATCTACAATTTCAACGTTTTGATTGTTCGTCCCTGGGCATAAGAGAAACACAACATAGTAGTCTATGAAGTAGAAGAATACAAGAGACTTACCAAGAGAAGCAAGTGTTGCGAGAGAAGAACGATGGGACTTGACTTGGCAAACTTGGGAGATGAAGTTATCATTTAACTCCCTCGTCAAAACGTCCGAAGAAACCACCATCGATTTACTGTCACATATTCCCACCACTCGCAAATGGACTCCCTGTCACTAAAATCAGTTAATTAATTCCCGATTCATCAATTGAAGTTATAAATTAAATGACAAGAAGCACCATCTTAGCGTGAAGAGATCGGCAGGAGACAATGTGTTGGAGGAGCTGTTGTCCTACGCCTCCACATCCCATCAGAATCAGAGGCATATTCTTTATCGTTGCCATCTCTAAGTTGTTGCTTAGCTTTCAGGTTTGTGTTACTTCGTGTTAAGAGTTTTATCATGGAAATTGCTTTATACCAACACTCGGCAGTCGGTTCATTACATTTTTGTCGGGTTAGGGTTTTGTCTTCTTAAATTTTGTTTTTACTTTCGAGGTTGGACACCCTGGGGCAGGCCTTGGGCATCACACCCAAAATTGCCGATCATCGAGGCATGTGAATCCAAAGGGTTGTGCTGAAACCTTGAAGGGCCAATACTGGAGTCGTACTGAAAATATAATTAAATATTAATTTTCAAATTTTATTTTTTTAAAGTAAAAAGAAATATAATAAGTGAATTTAGTTACTAAAATCAACCTCATTTCATCCATATTTCAATTGGGTTGACCATGCCTGTAAGGTACAATCCAATATTAAGGCAAGTCAAGTTGTCATAATATTTGACACAATACCATCTACCATTATATCTATTTAAAGTTTATAAATATTTGAATTTAAATTAAATTTAAATCAAATATTATATTTAAAGTCATTTGTTAGCGATTGAAAACGATCAAAAATAATTAATTTTATTTATTTTTAATTATTTTTAATTATAATTGATAATAAAAATAATCAAATTTAGTTGTCTCACGTATAAAACGGTCATGAATCTAATCATATTTTTTAGTTATATGATTCAGTTTTTAATAATCACCATTTAAAATTTTTAAAATTTTAATACTATTTTAATATTTTATTATAAATATTTTTTTTATTAAAAACATTTTAACCTATCAAAAAAAATTAATAAAATTGAATAAGATACTCAATTTAAAAAAAATGGAAGGATAAAAGTTTGTGATTTAGAGTAACCTTGGATGGGATTAAGGCCTTTAGCCTCTAAAAAATGCCTCCCAGTCAGTTAAAAGAATTTGCAACCATATTTCCCATTAGATATCGGTATAAAATGCCCCACACTCACAGAAATTCACCAACAACAGCAATGGAATTCTGCTAAAATAATCTGAAACTTGGAATTAGGTATGGTGCAAGCTTATTGATTTCACATCTGAAGATAAACGAAATTAAGTTTAGAGATTAATCCACTAAAGCAAATGATTTTAGAAAAACAGCAATGATTTAGAATGCCGATGCCGCCATGGGGAAACAGAGAAGAAATTCTAACCCCAGACTGAGGTCACAGCACCTTCATGAGACAAAAAAGAAAACCATTTGAAAGCGGCTAGCTCTCTCTAGCGTTTTTGTGTCATCAATGGTGGTGGTGGAACTTTAATCAAGGTAAGTTGTAAACGGCAACAAATGGCATCAGAACACTTCCCATCCACAGTTTACCGTCCTTCTCTTCCACTTCACTGACTGCTTTAACGACTTTTCCCTGACTGTCTTCCAATATCTGCAAAAGCTTCCCATCTGGGCTGTATTTGGCAACTACTGCATGAGGCCTTCCCCCAATATGAATAAGGAAATGTGCCTTTGCTGATATCGGGAGTTTAAGCATGAACGTCCGAAGTTTTGGGTATAGACCCAAGTAGTACGAATATAGCGACCGCCGACAGTGCATAGCCACCCAGAACTCACCCTTTTCATTCATTCGGACATTATCTGGGTATCCAGGTAAGATGGCAAACACTTCTGAAGTACCTGCTTTCTCGCCTTTCAGCCAGTACTTGCGTAATCTGCGTTACCAGATGGAATTAATATTCCTAAAACAGGGAAAGCAAAGGCTACTAATTTCTGAATGATTCAACATGGCTTTCATGTCATATCTCCCAAATATACCAAAAGTTCATTGGACAATCTTTTATGTCATACAATGCATTAAGATATTGTCTCAAATGTCCAACATTTTGAAAGATTCGAGTCAGTGCATATTTTAATAAAACCTCCCAACAGAAGGGGGAGTCCATGTCTTTATCTTTTTACTGAACAGCACATGGGAAGAAACTCCTTGGATCAAAGGAGAAAGTTAAATTCCTTGGGTCAATTCTAGCCACAAACATGGTCTACACATCAGTATGTGATAAACTACTATATGAAGGGTGCCAAAAAATGTAGAAAATGCAAGAAATGCAAATATCAATGCAAGAAATGCAAATATCAAAGCAAGAAGTGTCACCTGCCAACAGATCCTTCTACATAAAGGAAGAATGATTTGTCCTTACTTAAAGACACACCATTTGGGAACTGGATATTTCTTGCAAGAACAGTTGTTTGTTTTGTAGTTGGATCATACTTGAGAACCCTTCCACTATCATCACCCGAGAAAACCAATTGCATGAAGTTCCTGAAAAAGATTAACTGTGTCAGAAGAAATGCACATGCTTACACTCAAAAAAAAAAAAAAATCTCACCATAAGTATACTGTTATAATATCTTTACATTGCAACAATTGTGAAAATTATATAGTCTTTCTCACTGAATTAGTTTTTTTTTTTTTTTAAGTAAAAAGCAAGAGAAATTTTAAGGCTTTAACTGGCAATCCAATTTGAAGCTAGTCAGTAATTATCAGAAAAAATTAATGACTTCATTAGAAGAACAAAACTATTATAATCAGCATAAGCATCTAAGAAACAGCAACAGAAGTTTTCTCACCTTCGCTGGTACACAACACTGCTATCAGTGAAGTAGACATTCCCTTCGTCATCAATGTCTAGATCATTAGTAAACCTCAATGGCACACCTTCTGCTTCTGTTGTAAGGGATGTTGCCAATCCACCATCTGGACCCACCTTCATCAGTCCGAAATATGCATCTGCAATATATAAATCACCAGTTTTCTTGTCAAAACGGAGCCCCAAAGGCCTGCCACAGATGTGCTCATGCTTCAAGTAAGCAAAAGGCGATGGCTTCGGGTCACATAATTCCGACCTAGATCCAAATCATTAATGGGAAAAAAAGATTATCATTGCTGAGGTAATAATGAAAAGTAATAACCAAAAACAAAGCTTGATAAACTTTCAAGAAATCAGCCAAAATAAATAGATGAACCAGACTTCTTGTTTAGGTGAAGAACATAATAGTAGACCATTCTGAATTTCAGTTTAAACCAATTTAAACAGATGACAACTTCCCAAAAACACAAACTAATCTAACTTGAATGGTAAAATGCACGATTAGAAGTAAATTCACTAAAGGCTAAAGGCACAAAAACTAAAAATCAAATCCATGGTGAAGGTCATAGGACAGTGAAATCTTAATCTGTAAAGTAGTTCAAGTACCAGAAATGTCGATAGCCTTAGTTCTTTATAGTTCTTGTCATTCATTAAACTTGAATTAATCAGGTTTCTAATTAATTACACAGGAGAGATATTCAGGATTTATTAAAACATGTTTTTTTACAGACATAATGCACATGCTCCATGTCTATGTTACCAAGAAAATCCAACTGCCATCAGCCTCTGTCTCGTCAGTTTTCCCCATACATCAGGACAATAATGAGAATCTTTTTCTTATTTTGTTTTTCTCGATTGGTAAGAATACTTATCTACTCCGAAAAAAAATGTTCAACTTTCTTTTTGCAGATAAATCAGATGGTCTATTTGAAGTCAAATGGAATTTTGACCCAAACTAAATTCAACTCAGTCAAAAGACGTGAACAAAGCTCTGTTTTCGAGCTGACAGTAATAAAGCAGTTCTTCTGTTCAAAAACCAAAAACTTAGTCATTGACTCGATCCCACAAGAACATTTAACTTAGTAACCCTAAAAGTTTCTCCAAGAAGTGATGACCTCCATGAAAAGAACCGGAAAACTTGATATAAAAAAATAAATGAATAACCTGTTATTGGAAGTATGGGCAAAATCATTCCATTTGTGGCCATCCCAGAAAAGAATTCTGCCATCAGCAACACCAGTATAAGGACCACGACCAAGAGGGTCAAAAGCAATGCTTTCAGGGCCCTGAATCTCGTTCAAAAATTTCACTTCCGACTTCTGAAGCAAATTTTCACGGTCTTTATCCGTTGGAACGAGCGACCAATCAGGCATGTCCACTTTGAGTGACACATAATCCGGGAACTCCGATATGGCACTGTGCTTAAAAGGGTCAAGCCCACAGTAGACGGCCAGAAGCAGCATCAACAACCCCAAAAACCCTTTGAACGTCATTGCGAGCAAATGAAACAGCACAACGAGAAAGAAAGACAGCGTCTAAAATCTCAGAAATGCTATGCAAGAGTAATTCGATCACAGTTGGGTGAGGTGGAGAAATATAGACGAGTAGGTGAAGAGTGTTTCGTGTGAAGCGTTAGCTGGCTTTGACTCTGGCAGATCAGCTTATATAATATTAAGAACAATCTATCCATCTATCTTTTTTTGGGATTTTCCAAGTCTCTGTTCAGAAATCAAGATCCGGTGAGTCCATTTTCAAGTAAATGACGGTGAAATCAATATTATTATTTTAATAGGCCAGCTTAATCATGCTAGAGCGCTTTTCATTTCTTTATCTAAATTCAGATGTGATTTATGTTGTTTCCTTATTATTATTATTTTAAATGATTTTTGGTTGAATCACGATATAATTACAATAAATCAACGTGTTTAGTCATGGCACATGAAGAGATTATATTATTCACAAAATAATAATAATAATAATAATAAAACATATACAAAATGGAGCATATCCTTTGTTTTTTAATTAATTAATATTATTTCTTTTGGGATATATATATTTACGTAATAAACTTAAACTCTTTGACAGTATTGGCCTAAAATAATAATTAAAAAGGGTTAAAGGAATTAATTACACCTAAAGTTTCTTTTTTTAAGTGATCAAATTTTTATTCATCAATTTTGAAAAAGTCAAATAATTTAGTCATAAACTAATTTTTTAAAAATTTTGTTAATATTTTATATGCAATAACCAAAATATTCTTAACCAAAAAATAATAAATAATATTAAAATAATTTTTAATATAAAATAATATTACATAATATTATTTCATAATATTTTAAAAAATTAAAAAAAAAAAGTAAAACTTGAATAAAATTGTCATTATGGTTGACAACTATGTCACCAAAAAGCTAATCAAATTATCAATACAACTATTTGGTACAATTAGCAAACGATTAAATCCGGTCATTAATTGTATTAAGTGACCGTTTTTTATTATCAGTTAAATTTTAGATTATCTTCATTACTGGTAGCATTATTTTATATTTTTTATTAATTGTTTAAATATTTTTATTATTATATAAATATTATTTTATATTTTAATTATTTTTATAACATTCATTTTATTTAGAAAAACAAAATTACTCTTTTAGCCATTATTATTTAGCGTGAGATTTTTTTATTTAATGAAACCTTAGGCAGAATTTAATTTTTTGGCCATTAAAAAGTAATGTTAATTTATGAAACCATATCATAAGAGATCATTTTAATGATAATCTTGACTTTTTGGGAATTAAAATAACACATAATAACAATTTAAATCTTTAGTGAAAATAATAGTAATATTATTGAAACATGAAAAATCCATTCTGCTTACACGAGAGCAAGTTCAAGAGTTCTCGGATCTGTTAAAATCATTCGAATCAAATTTATATAATTAAACACTTTTTCAAATTAAAAACGATAAAAATTAAAACACTAACATTAAAATTATATCAACCGTTCATTAAGATCTTAATAAAATTATTTATAATTTTATTTTATTTTTTTATCTGTATAACAAAATATGAATTGTTTAATTAATCTATTTGAATTTTTTTTCTTATTCGAAGTTTTTTTTTTTTATTTTACTCAATTGAAATTTATGTTTTGAATAATCAAATATGTTTTATTGTTGTTGGTAATTGTATAAAATTGATTCTAATAAATTTTATATAGTTTATATTAAAAAAATGATAAATATTTGATAATATTTAAGAAATAAATAATAATTTGAAATTAGATTAAATTGGTTGAATTGATCAAACCATGCGTTAGTGAAATCACTTAACAATTTTTTATTAAGAAATGAAAATTTACATATTTTATGTAACATCCCAGATCCGGGGTCAGTTTGTGATTCTTGAGTTTCCTAGGGTTGTGAGAGAGTTTTGGGATGAAATAGAGGTTTTTAGAGAGTTTTGTGGCTTGTGCATGGATCCGTTTGGGAGGATTTGCATGCGAGCGCGGGAAAATGGCATTTTTGTAATTTTCCTGGGATGCACGACTGTGCGTGGTAGATGCACGCCCGTGCATGAGCATTTTTCCAGCTGTCTTGAGTTTAAGTCGCGTTTATCCGTTTCCAAACTCATTTTCACCCAAAGTTTGGCTTTGATTTTTAGAGAACAGCAACCCTAGAGGTGGTGATCAGCTTCCAGGAGCTTCCAATCCAGTTTGATCTTGAGTTTTCTTGTGAGAGAAAGCATGTCTAAAGGTAGGTGCTTCCTTCCTCTTTCCCTTGTGTTTTGATTCGGTTTGATGCTTGCTTTATGCATGAGATGTGTTTCAGCATGCTTGTGATGTTTTCCTTGCGTGTTGATGATGATTTGAGATGATTATGTTGATGATTGATGCTTATTTGCATGTGATGAGTGAGAATATATGTTTATGTATGTTTGGAGATTGGGTTGGATGATTTGCATGAGATTTGAAGTTGCTGGAAGTTTATTTATGCTTATTGGAAGTGTTTGACATGTGATTTATGCTTGATTTGAGTTTGGGTTATGTTTTTGACCGGAATCATGTTGATTCCGAGTGGTCATGGAGGTGCAGAGTAGGACGCACGCCCATGCACCCGAGCGCACGCCCATGCTTACTGTGTTTTCTGCATGGTCACGGCCGTGTTTACGTGCCCGTGCATGACCTAATTTGAGGGGTCACGACCGTGCATGGTCCATGCACGCCCATGCACCCAATGAAATATGAGAAATTGCTTGAAATTCCATCACCTTGCACGACCACATGCACGACTTGGTCACGGTCCCGTGCGAGCTTACGCACGCCCGTGCACGCGACACACACGCCCGTGCGTTAGGCAGAAATGAGAAAATTAAGCTTTATATGAGAAATGTGCACAGTAAACCCTATCCAATGGATAGTAAACAGTAAATTGAGCTCAAATAAGATACATGATGCATCATATGCATATGCATAGCATGGCATGCCATACAGTGTTTTCAGATATGGATCCGAGGATCCGAACTCATGTTTTCAGTTGAAAAACACAGTTTTCAGAGGTGAATACGAGGGGGCACTTGTGAGTTTCAGCACCCGTGTTACCAGGAGTTATATACTTATTACTAGCCCTATGTATTGGCATGTGTCGGGTTGCTCAGCTAGCAGTTTAGATTTCTTGATCCGAGGATCAGATGCAGTTATAGCGCGAGGCGCTCAGATCAGTTCAGTTTCCAGGCCCAGGCCTGATGGCATCACGTGGGCCATACAGTTTGTGGCACGTGTTTGCAGAGGAAACTCACATGGCCAAAGTGCTGAATCCCTGTATTCATCAGTCTGCGCAGCACAGTTTTCAGCATAGCATGTACCCCAGGGTACTCAGTTTTCAGTATAGCTTTCAGATAAAGCTTTATGCTTTTCAGATATGGGATCTCAGGATCCAATAGCAGTTTTTATGAACAGTTTTCAGAAAACTATTTTCAGTATACAGGCCCAGACCTAGTTATGATTTCAGCATGTTATCATATCATGTCATGATTATATGACACAGTGCATATCATTCAGAGAATGATAAGACAGTAAGAAACTGTAAATGAACGGAATATGAATTACGTGTAAAAGACACGAACAGCAGAATATCAGAACATGTTAAGTATCGTAATGACACGTGACTTTCAGAAAACAGTAATATTATCAGTAACAGTAACATATCAGATCGGAACAGTTCAGTTTATGCTTTCAGCCAGAGTTCAGTGCGTCAAGTTTGACCTTCCGGATTACTCTTCACTCTAGGTTGTTTACGTATACTCATATACGTATTTTACGATCCGGTATGAGGTAATATCCGATCCGTGAAGATGAGACCGTCAGAGTGGTTTTCAGTTGAGCATGTTCAGTTGTGTGGAGGTGGCATCCTTCGAGAAGGATGGGTTTAGGGTCTGAGGATATGAAGTGCTTACTGGATGATTTTATCACTCACTTCCTACTTTCCTTTCTCTTGCAGGTAGGTTGTTGGGAGCTGGGAGGAGGAGTCTGCTGCTATTTTGGGATCCATTATGCTTCAGTTTCAGTTGTATGCACATGTATATGTTTTCCGCGAATATTTTAATATAATACAGTTTTATTTGGGCATGTATATATGTATGTATACATTGTACTACAAGTCTTCCGCTGTGATATGTCAGTTCAGTTAAGCATTTCGGTCGGGTATTATTGACCATATTTTTCTTATTTATTTATTATTATTTTATTAAGCAGTGAACAATAATACCCTTCTGGGATGTCTTACATTTTAGTTTTTCTCTAAGTTAATGTCAATTTTCTCCATTAATTATTATTATTACCGAAAATACCCTTAAACCTAATTATCTAAATCTTTTTCATCTTCACCCATCTCCTGTTTGTGCCAAAAAATTTTAAATCTTCATTTCACCTCCCTAGATATGTGCAACAATTAGGGTTAGATTTCAACCGAACATATTCAAATTCGTTTTTAAGTTTGATTCAAACAAATTCAAAACGAATTATTTAAATTCAAATATAAATTCAATCCGAATTATAGTTTTGAAAATTTGTGAATACAAATCTGAATTTAAATTACAAAATTTTTAATTATAATTTTTAATAAAATATAAATATGAACTATACAAATTGAATAAAAATATGAATAAAAATACAAAATAAATATGAACTTAAGTCTCGAATCAGAACTTCACTATAAAAAATTTAATGAATATGAATCTAAATACAAATTAAACTCATAATAAATGAACTAAATATGAACATATATATGTTCACATTTGATTTGGCTCAAATCCAACCCTAACAATGATTATGCTTTTGAAATTATTATTTCTTTTGTTCTAGAATTTTCTTTTCGAACTTTTCGCCTATATTAGATTGACTTTACGAAGGGATGTTTACGTGAGAACTTGATTGTTAGAGATTGTTTTGGTGATTTTCTCAAATATTAAAAAACAAAAAAAAATAAAAATATTAAGTAAATGCTAAGTATGAAAATTTGACCATCCAAAAAATGAGAAATTTTTCCAAATTTTCAACCTTTAGAAACTTTTCCAAAGTTTAATACCTCCCTTATGGAAAAGAAAATTTCATATGCCCCCCTTTGTAATTAAGAGGTTGATTTAGTGGTTGTTAGGTATGCAATGCTTTACATGATTTTTTTCCTTCTCCTTTATTTTCATATTATATCTATAAAATAATATAAATAATATTATATACTCAAACTCCTTTATATAAATTAATTAATATATTATAGATGATTTAAAATAGTAAAGACCCAACCCCCAACCAATCCAGTTAAAGCCTCTAAAATATTCTTATTTGTAATAAAACTTTATTTATATGATAAAAAAAAAAAAACCATAATTGTTTTTAAATTTTGTAACAAGATTCTTATAAATATGCTGTTTTATACTATTAATTAAGAATTAGAAAAAGAAATATAAATATTTAACAACCTTATAATTTAAATTTGTCTATTGACTTTAGTTCATATTCAAATATAAGGTGTAGACTCTATTGTTATGATAATCTATCAAAATATGATTTCGATCGAATCATTAGGTGTTGATGAAATCAATAGGTTTCAACCTTCAATTTTGGTTGGATCAAGTGATGGAAGTGATGTTAAATTAGTGTTAAAACCATTCTCCAAACCAAAGAGAGAACTTGAATGCCTTGACAAACCAACAAGTTGGAAAGCAAATTAAGGGTCAAAGTTCGAGCATAATATGTAAGTAGCACACCTTGCAACTATGGAGCCAAGCATTACCATTTAGTTATTGAGCCTTTGCTTCAGCCTGGCGAAATTTATTGCTGCTGTCACATAGATGCTATCTTTCATGTCACCCAAGAACTTGAAATAGGCATGTCTCCATGACGGACTAAGCGCCAGACTACCACAAACTCCCCAGAACCCTGCAATGAAGCCAAGGCTCAAACTTACATAGAATCCAAGGCTTATAAACTCATCTTCCGGAATTTTGCCTTCAGTAGTAGTAGATGGAGCTTGGGCTGGTTCTTCTCCAGGACATTTTTTTGGGAGTGGGAGGCCACACAGTCCAGGATTCCCTTCATACACCGAGGCATTGAAACCCTGAAGTTGAGTTCCTGTTGGAATTTTTCCTGAAAAATTGTTGTTTGACAAATCTAATACACCAAGGTCACTTATTAGAGAAAGGCTTGATGGAATTTCACCAGAAAATCGATTTCTCGAGAGATCAAGGAAATCCAATGATTTTAACCGACCAATCTTGGGAGTAATTCGTCCACTGAAGTTGTTTCTGGAAAGATTCAAGGCAATCAATCCTACTAGATTCATAATCTCTTCAGGAATTGCTCCACTCATTTTATTGCAGGAAAGGTCAAGGCTCTTGACTAGCCCCAGAGTATATTTGTACTCGTATTTACTTCCTTTCCATGTCAACCATTCGCTGTCAATATACTCATATACTCCTCCGTAGTACCTTGTATTGTATACGTAGGCTATGGCAACATGGGAACTATTTGTCTCAGACAATGCTGTGAAATTGTTGAAACAATTGGGTATCCTTCCAGATATATTGTTCAAGGAAAGGTCTAGGATTTGAATATTTGCTAAATAGCACAGCTGCAAAGGTATGTTCCCATTGAATCTGTTAGATCCCAGACTAAGAACTAGCAAGCTTGGAAGACTCTCCCCTATCCATTCAGGTATCTTTCCAGATAATGCATTAACCTGAAGATCTAAAATCCTCAACCTGGTGAAGTTGCTGAAAGTTGGTACCTCTCCAGAGAAGTTATTATTGCTCAGTCTCAGTGTCCGAATACTGTGCAGCGATCCTATCGATGGTGGAAGTTTTCCAAAGAAGCTATTATTTGCCAAATTAAGAACAAACAACGTTTCAAATTTTACCCAGCAATCTGGAAGCATTCCTGAGAGTTGGTTATTGGAGAGGTCAAGATAGGTCAAATGTTTGACTGAAGCAGAACATACGAAAGAAGCTGGTCCTGAAAACTTATTTCCAGAAAGATTAATGTAAGATGCATCCGACGGAAGGGACAAAATTGGTCCCTCAAGATGGATTGAGCTCATATCTGCCTGGATACGTGGCCATATATGTAGTAAGGAAAAATCTGGAAGATTTCCCTGGAAATGGTTGTATGAGATGTTGAAAAAGCCCATTTCACTGAATATATCCCAAATCCAATGAGGGATTGCATCTGAGATGCCAGCATTGGAGATATCAAGTACAAAAAGAAACTGACCATATTTTCCCAAATTTTTTATCCATTTTGGAAAATGTGGCCCCATTTTGCAGGAGGCAAGAGATATAGAACCAATTAGTTGAAAAGGAGGAAACCAGTCATCACTCAATTCCAAAACAAGAGAGTTATGAGACAAGTCTAACTTCACTAAGTTCGAGTGATTTAAGAAAAATTCTTCTGAAATGATACCTTTCAAGGAGTTGTCACCAAGATCTATAGATTCAAGACTGAACATCTGTCCTATGCTTTTTGAAATGGTTCCGCTTAACCGATTTTGTCCAAGTCCTAACTTTTTCAAGGATGAAAATCTTGTAAAATCAGGCACTGATCCAGTGATTTTGTTACCCCATATAGACAGAGACTCCAGAAACGTCTCTGTGCATTCACCAGATATATTTTGAAAGAACCCAGAGAGTTGCCCTATGAGATTATTGGAAGACAAGTCTATAATATTAAAGCAACTCACATTTCCAATAGACTTTGGAAACCCACCCTCTAGTTCATTGTTCTTAAGAAAGAGATGGGTAAGAGATACCATGTGATGCCCCAATGCTTCAGGAATCTCACCTTGTAAAAGGTTGAAATTGAGATTAAGTTCATTAAGATTTCTACTGACATTGAACAACCATGGATATATTGAATTAGTTACATGGTTTCCAGTTAGATCAAGGTTCAGAAAAGATGTAGTCGCATTGACTTTCAGGGGAGTCCGAGACGAAACCTGTGGAAGATTACACCAACTTAGCCGAAGGGCAATGAGGAATGGGAGGTTGTTAATGACCTGAAACCAATCATTTGCTCCAGAAACATCGCAGCCACTTAAATCAAGATATCTTAAAGAAGAAAGATGAGAAAGCCACTCAATATTTCCAACGTTATATAAACCAACATTCCCACTGAGATCAAGAAGTTGCAGCGTGGAAAGGTTTCCAAGCTGGTGGGGAATTGGCCCATTAAAACCAGCGTTAGAGAGAACAAGTGTCTCCAAGTTTTTGACAGAGCCAATGAACTCAGAAATCGGGCACCCACTAAAATGATTGTAACTCAGGTCTAGATATCTGAAATGAGGCACTTTATAAAGTGAAGAAACATTAATGGTACCTGCCAATTCAGCTGCACCATGTAGAGGGCTAAGCTGGAGTCCATACACATGGCCTGTTTTAAGACAGAGGACTCCTGTCCATTCACAGCAATCTTTTTTATCTTTGCTTCCCCAAGAAGAGAGAGTGCCATACCTATCTATTACGCCTTGTCTAAATACGAGTAGCGCTTCTCTTTCCTCTTCTCTGCAACTTATTGTAACGTTAGAACTAGCAACCCTTTGCTGGAGAAGGAGCAGAATTAAAGCAGCTTGAAATAGATGTTGAAGGAGCCTTCCACCTGACAAAGCCATCATAATGATCGAGTAGAAACAACACTGCCTATCAATGCGCTATTATCCGAAAATTATCAAGGCAGAATATCGTCAGTAACAAGCTCCCACTGGCATGTGTTTTCCATTAAAGGAGTCTTGGAAAATTATATTTCATTATCATACCATGATTCACGGCATAAAAAAAAAAAAAAAACATGTCTTTTTCGACGAGAGACGATAGCCCTTCGGACTGGCAGGCATGATTTTAGTTCCTTTTGGAAAGGTGGAAAAAGACTTGAAATTGAAACCCCTTTTTTATTTGGAAGTTTGTTTTGGTCATTCTCCATATATGACAATAAAAAACCGGCTAAGCTTTGATTTCTTTGATCAAGCTACACCCTTTAAAAGGTTCAATCTGATGCTCAAAAATATACGTCTTTCATTATGTTGTTAGTATTTTGAATATAATTTGACAACATAATAGTATTGAAGGTAAAAATGGGCAAAGACAAAGGGGAAATATGATCTCAAGATTATAACATGATTACATGATTAAATACAATTAAAATATTGTTTGGAAATGATAATTTTAATCAAATTCAATCCTTCTGACTAGCCCGTTAATTAAAATTGCTTTCTGGTCCCAATATATATGGGGTCCAATAATATATACAAGATGAGCCATACACCATTGAACATGCCTATGATTTCTCCCAATGGGTCAAAGCTGGCTATATTTCTAGCCAATTGCTGGTAACTTAACCCAGAAGTTCAGCTAAACGGTCCACGAACTAGGCAATGAAGTTGCTTAAAAATTGAGTGAGAGTGAGCAGAGAAGTACTTTGTCAGATCTCAACCAATTTTCCTTGATTTTGCAAGTGAGAGACGATAATGTGATGATCGACACTTGGGGTTTGACTTCTTTTCTTATTGAATATTATTTCCAAGGGCATTTCAACCAATTTGATTTTGAAAAGTGTGTTATTATTTTATATGTTTCAAGTACGAGATTAAACTAACCCTTCACCTTAAAAGAGCAAAACTTTTGAGGCGAGGTCTTACATATGTGCCAAGGTCATTTGCGGTTCTAAAGACTTGAATGACTGTTTATAGTTTCATGGGATATGATGATCTTGGGAGCTACTGTATTAGCTTTTCGAAAGTGAAACACTTCTTCGAAAAATAAAATGTTTGTTCTAACTATTACTAAATCAAAAATCTATATAAATGAGTCTTAACTTTTTATGTAATACTATTTTTTTTTGGCAAAGGACATTTTTCCACCCATAGTTTCAGGTTGGGACAAATTCCCGCCCGCTTAAGTTTAAAAGCCCAAACTCCCACCCATCACTTATTTTTTTATTATTATTTTATTAAAATTACTAAATTACCCTTTTAAAAATTAAAAATTTATAATAAAAATATAAAATAATTTTTAAATAATAAAAAATATTAAAAAAATTTGGAAACCCAGCAGCCACCGCCGCCAGCACCGGCGGCGGTGGCGGTCGATAATAGAACCAGGTGGCCATTTTCCGACCACGGTTTCGAGGAAGACTTGAATCGGCCTCCCGGATTGATGGAAGGCGCGGCCAATCGGCGCCTCGGTTCGGAAGAGAAGCGGCCGGATCAGCTCCTCATGCGAAGCTATAAAAAGGCAGGAAAGCGGTAAAGAGACAATGGCCCCAGCGGCGTTTTAGGCACTTTATTTGAGGCGAGGAGGTAGCGGTCACATCCCGATTTAGCGCCTCCCGAGCGGGGGCGCACAGGCTCAGTAGCCCGAGAAGCCAGCCTATCTATTATTACTCCACTTCCACGCCCTTGCGATACTTGGCCACAACTATTTGAGTTTTCCAAAAATTTTAAATTTTTTTTAAATTTTAATATTTTATATTTATATAAAATTTGAATTTATTAATTTATAAAATTTTAATATTAAAAAGACAAAAATACTCCTGATTATTACTGTATATTTATTATTTTTAATATAAAAAATAGGTGATGGGTGGGAGTTTGGGCTTTTAAACTTAAGCGGGTGGGAATTTGTCCCAGCCTGAAACTATGGGTGGGAAAATGTGCTTTGGCCTTTTTTTTTTCATTTTGTCTATATTAATGATCGAGATTCTATATTATCGGGTTTTGATGTCGCTAAGATAGATATTAACATTATTTAAATTAATTAATTTTTAATAGCTTAATTAAAATATGTTGATAATATAATTATAAATTAAAAAGTAGTTTTTAAACTGTAAAAATTAAAAAAAAAAAACTTTTGAAATCCTTCAGTGAAAAAGACTTTGCAATACTGAACAAATTATTATGATAACAATCTTTAATCAGTTCATCATATGTTAATTAATTTATTTTAATAATATTTTGATGATTCAATATTTCAATAATTAAATTTCCTCTTTTAGTTTACGTCTTTCTGTTATCCTATATTTCATTATTTTCCGGATTCAGATTTAATTTTCAAATTATATTTTAATATAATATAAGATTATATATTAATAGGGGGAATTAAGATTTAAGGTACTGCTAGGAATTGGTGAACAAAGACGGGGGAATCTTGTTCAGTACTCATATCTGTTCAATCTTCCTGTTTTTATCTCACCGGGAAAACCTAACTCCAGCGTCCTCAGCCATTGGACAATATTACCTAGCTTCACTTCGCTCGCGTCCGAGCTCCTTGGATCGATATCTAGTTCCACCAGCGGCTGAGACAGTTGGACAGGTAGTTTCAGTCTTCAATCTCTCTTCGCACTAAAGTGTTTTCATTTTAGACCCTAACTCTAAAATATTTGTTCACACTATTCAATCTTTAGGCTTTTTTTTTTTTCCCGAAAACCTGCCTAGAACGACGACGAAGTCATAGATTTTACTAAACCAATACGGACCCTGCACATCCCTACAACAAGTCTCCACGGTGCCCCGAAGGAAAACTCAAAATTACAGAAAACATAAGTCAGTGACTCCCTGCAAGTCAGCCACCCGTTACCATCGCCGGCACTTAACCTTTACCTATTTTTGTAAATTCCATTGGCCGTTCTGGTAGCCCATAGTACCGGAAGTTGTTTTTTCTTCCATCTTTTCTTTGTCTTTGGGCTATAAATTATATTGTATTTAAAAGAGTTGATAATCTTGCGCACATTGTTAGAAAATTAAATTTTGTCACTTAAGCTGTGATATTTGCTGTTCAGATCGTGTTTTGGGGGAAAATCAGCGTAAACTTTAACTCATTGCATTTTTGGATTCGTCCCAAGGTTAGAAATGGTAAGATTTTATATGTTTACCGTTGTTATTTTCACTATTTTTTTTTTTTGCATATTTTTGCTTGGTTAGTGCGAAAGTGAGAGGAATTTTAAACAAAATTTTATGCATTTAGAGAGGAAATCGTGTTTTCTAGTATCTATTTTTTCAAATGTATTTGCTTCCACCCTTAAAGCCAGTTGAGGGTTAGGGTTCTAATTTTACTTGATCAATGCTGTCGCTTTTGTTGTTTTGGAAAGTATCGAGGCAGATGTTCCAAAAAAGAAAAACCCTACAAGGTCACTGACAATCGAACTTCTTTGTAAAAGAAACTCTATAGCTTTATTTCAGGTCGCCATATTTATTTTTATTTACAAGTAGAGGGTCAGTGTTTCAAGTGCATGGTAAATATGCTAGCCTTTTTTTTTTTGCAGCTTGGTAAAATGAGAGGGATTTAAGGTTTTCTATTTTTTTTAATTTTTGTGAGAATTAAGAAAAGGGTTTGAGTCTAAAATGTCATGTTTGATGTATTGGGCTTGATCTGATTTACAGCGACAAGATATTAGGAAGTGGTTTCTTAAACCACATGACAAAGACAAAGGCAAAGACAATAGCAGGAGCTCGATCTCTGAAAATTCTGCAATTAGCAATTCGGAGCTAGTGAGTTTTTTCCCTTACATATATGGGATGCAGATATTTGTGTTGCAAATTTTATGTTTGAGTTTCAGTTGCTTCAGATTTGAATATAGATTTGGCATCTGGTTTTAGGGTGTGAATCTGTTACACTTGGACAATTATTGTATGATCGTTAAATCCCATTTCTGTATGGAAAATACAAGTAGACCTATGTTTGGTTGTTTGGAAGTGATAATCTGTTTTAAAGCATTTTTATTGTAGCAGGTGACAACAACTCTTCTCTAGAGTTAAATAGGTTATATGGCTGTCAAAACTTTTTCCAATCAGTTCCAGAATTATGATGTTGGATTATAAGACAATGAATGCAACTGGGAAAAGGGACAAATTCAAATTGTCAAGTATTATGATTCAACCTAAAAGAGGATAAAGAAATGGAGTATTGTTGAAAACTCCATGGTATTGTGATCTTGTTAAATAATGTTTTGCCACAAATGAATGGAAAACCGAGATTTGAATATGTATATATCAATAGTTTTCTATTCTAATAGAATCAAATTTGAATAAATTTGATATTAATTTACTGTGTATTTTTTCATTGGATTAAATCCAGTTGTGTGGAGGCAAAGATGGTTCAGGTAGAAGAAAAACTAGCAAGTATTTTACTGCTGATAAACAAAAGCTAGATGATGAAAAAGGAAAAGAGGAACTTCCAGCTAAGAGGAAAACACAAAATGATATTGATAATTCCCTTAAGTCTCCAAAATCAAAGAAAATTCAGAAAGTTGATGACAATGATGATGACTTTGTCTTGTCTAATGAGAAGAGGAACTCTATGGGTGTCACACCCAGCAAGAAATTGAAGTCTGGTTCAGGTAGAGGAGTTGCGCCGAAATGTGTACATGCTGATGACGGTCTCGAGGATAATGTTAAAGATTCAGAGTCTCCTCTTAAGTCCAGTGGAAGGGGTCGTGGTGCTAGAGCATCAGAGGCACCAGCCAGTGGAAGCGGCAGGGGTGGTGGACGAGGCAGATTTATGAATTTTGGGGAAAGGAAAGATCCTCCACACAAAGGAGAAAAGGTGGAGCACTGCTTGAGTTTTTGCTTTGATTAATTAGAATAATTGCTTTACTCTCAATATTAACATCTTCTTACCATATCAGGAAGTCCCTGAAGGTGCTCCTGATTGCTTAGCTGGTTTGACTTTTGTAATTAGTGGAACGCTTGACAGGTGTGTCATCTTATATTTATGTGGTTGTTCATGTTCTTAATCTTGAAATTATATAGGGAATTCCTGGGGCATATGCTTTTCTTCTTAATGTTTTCCCACAAAGCTTTTGGGTTTTTAATGACTCTGCTATTCATGATAATATTTAAATTAATATATTCTTAGCATTGTGTCTGGTTTAAAATCATCCCTTCAGCTTGGGATTGTGCATTTAATTTTGATTTGCTTACAGTTTGGAAAGAGAAGAGGCTGAAGCTTTGATTAAACGCCATGGGGGTCGTGTTACTGGATCAGTCAGCAAGAAAACGGTCATTACATACTTCAGTCTTGTTTTTGTTTGGATTTAGAGCTGTATTGGCATAAATTTAACATCATCTGCTTGCAGAGTTATCTTTTATGCGACGAAGATATTGGGGGAGTGAAATCTTCTAGAGCCAAAGAACTTGGGTTTGCCATCTCCGAACATAAACTTTGTTGTTTGAATTCTGGGTTTCCTTATTTCATAGATGTCTTGCTTCATTTTCTGTATATAGGACTGCTTTCCTCACAGAGGATGGATTGTTTGATATGATCCGTGCATCAAATCAGGCAAAAACAGTTGCTCAAGATTATTCAAAGAAATCAGTGGAGAAATCTGCTATGTCTCTGCCCCTTGGGCAAAGTCCCCAAAAAGTCAAAGTGAAAAGTAAGCACTGTGTAGCTATGAGTTTTTATTCTATCACTTAAACATCTATTTTCTGTTAAGGTTTGCTTTTTGGTGGTTTTATTTTCTAATTCGTGTGTCATGTTTTCTTGTTTTTTCTGCTGCTTTGAATTGCATGTTAAGTCTACTATTATGTATCATCCGATTGTTTTTCAATGTAGCTGAAGTGATTGAAACATATGGTATTGTTGCTTGCATTGACAAATCCTGCGTTTTTCAGTATCCTAATTCTTATTTCTTATTTGTTTTGATAGTTGGGCAATAAATTGGCATTTGTTGTTTCTTTAAGATAATGTTTTGCAATTTTCATTGTTGGTTTGGAAAATGAGTGACATGAAATGATGGTAGGCAGTTAACTGTAGATTTATTTCAAAATGCATGTTAAGGTGTTGTCCAAGCATCAGTATAGCAGTTTCTTAATGTGGTTTCTCATTTTACTTTAAAGAGTGTGGTCTTGTATATGACAATCCATTGATATTCTTCTTATTGTTACATACATGTAGCAGCAGTAGTTTATATATTTTTATTACGTGGGTAACTTCTGTAATTAAATTCTCTATTCTTGTTGTTATGCTAGACTTCACCTCACCTGGAGAAGTTCAGATATTTTTGCAGGTCTAGTTTCGTAAAGGAAATGCTTCAGTTAATATGCTTGATACGAGGGGTGAGGGGTTGTGATACTAGCATGTTTTTGTATGACCCATGCTATGACTTAGCTTCTACTTTTTATTTAACAATTAATAACTGTGGCAACATAGAGCAATGTTTAACTTCCCTGTTGATTGGTTTAAGCTTAGAACATGAGCTTAGGATGCTTCAAATTAGATTTGATGTTCATAATTAGTTATTAGTTGTATTATTTCTGGTGTCTCACTATTTTAAACAATCAAATTGGTTCGTTGAATAGGCAACTCATTGGCAACAAAAGTAGCCCATGAAAGTACAATCTCACATGCATCTCCTGTAAAGAAGAAAGAACAAAATATCCAGGATTCTTCATTGACATGGACAGAAAAGCATAGGCCAAAGGTTCCAAATGACATTGTTGGGAATCAGTCACTGGTATGAATGTGTTATTGGCTGTGTTCTGCAGTTGCATTAGTTACTTTAATTTTATCTCTATTGCTTACTACAATATGGAGAAGCATTGGAATTATTTCCTTTTAATATCTGCAGAAGCATTGGGGGTATGATTTTCTTTGTAAAATTTGCAGGTTAACCAGCTTCATAATTGGTTGGCACATTGGGATGAGCAATTTCTTGGTAGTGGAACTAAGCAAAATGGAAAAAAGAAAGTTGATCCTAGCTCCAAGAAGGCCGTGCTTTTAAGTGGAGCACCTGGTATGGGAAAAACTACATCAGCAAAGTTGGTTTCTCAGATGCTGGGTTTCCAGGCAATTGAGGTGGCTTATATTTGAAAAAATCATTTAATTACTGGAGCGTCTAAGTTATTAGCTCATTATTATATTGCATCGTTCAATACTCTTGTTATTAACTATCTGTTTTTCTGGTCTGTGTATCCCAATAATGTCAAGGTTAATGCTAGTGATAGCCGTGGAAAGGCTGATTCCAAAATTTCAAAGGGAATTGGTGGGAGTAATGCAAATTCTGTCAAGGAACTTGTCAGCAATGAGGCCTTGAATGTTAAGATGGATCGGTTTGTTCTTGATTCTTGTTGTATCTTGCAATAGTTTGACAAATTTATTTGGAATTTCTTTGGCTTACTCCAGTTAATTGTCAATTGAAATTTGCAGTTTTGAGCATCCAAAAGCTGTGCTAATTATGGATGAGGTAGATGGAATGTCAGCTGGAGATAGAGGTGGAGTTGCTGATCTTATTGCTAGCATAAAGATCTCCAAAATTCCTATTATCTGTATATGTAATGACCGCTACAGTCAGAAACTGAAAAGTCTTGTAAATTATTGCTTGCTTCTCAGTTTTCGGAGACCTACAAAACAACAGGTTAGTCATTGTCATGATGTTTCATTCCTGTCTTCTTTCTGGTTTTAATTTTAAATGGTGATTTATGTTCTGTTTCTTTTGTTCTCTGTCATAGTATTGGTACTATTTGTGAAAATGTCCAGTTGTTGATTCAGGTGTTACTTTCATGTATGCTGATCAGGCTTTTGTTGCAATATTTAGAAGATTTTAGCCTTTGAGATATTAAGCATTTTACAAATCAGCCTCAAAGAAATGTAGGATGAACATTACACCTCTCTAAATTATACTTTGTTTGCAGATATATGCTTTGAACTACTATAAAAGCAAAGTCTGATGGTCATATTTCGTGATTGCTTCTAGGAATCAGTTGAAGTTCTTGGTTATTTTTGCTATTAGATTTACTCCTGAAGAGGAAAGTCATTTATTTTCTTTTATGATTACTAGATATTTAGAAATAATTCACTAAATTAGATCAGTGTATGATTGCCATTTATTTGGGTTAATGAAGATAACGGAACATATTGGGATCATTTGATTAGATGATTCATGGAGTGTATTTTATGGGCTTAGCTTTCCCAGTGTTTATTTTTAAAGTTTTGTTCATTTTGTTTTCAGCACTTAGTAATGTGTATTTTGTATTTTATTTCAGTTAATCTCATGTTGCCTGTTGAGTAGACTAATCATATTTTTTCTATGCACACACAAATCCATCTTTATGCATCCTCTATAATCTCATATAAGCCATCAAATTGAGACTTAGAGACAAATACTTTTTTTTTCCTTGCATACAACCCTATGTTTGTATGAAATTTTTATGTATATGTCTGCATGTGCTTGCACCCATGCTTGAGTTTTGATGAATCAAATTGGAACATTTGTTGATCTGGATTCAAACTGGTTACTCTTATTACTGGACAGCGTGTTCTTAACAAAGGGTTTCTAACATGGAGTTTGTTGCATGGTAGATGGCTAAGAGGTTAATGCAAATTGCGAATGCTGAAGGTCTTCAGGTTAATGAGGTAAATGCTCCATTAAAATTTTTGCTTTATTTATTTGTAGTTTTCATAGGAAGTAACTGAGAAAAAAAAGTTACAATGGTATACCAGGGTCCGACACTAAGAGTGCTAGGTCTCTAAAAAATTCTCAAAAACCTTGTGTAATCTGTGCGATATGAACACATGAGATGAGAAAGGTAACAACAACCCATTAAGCTGCAAAAACATTGAACCCGTCAACTCAAGACCCCTTGTACTTATGATAAACGAAGAAAAATGAGGTCTTGGAGATCTTTTGCACGATACCTCATTTTTCTTGTTAAACTTGGATTTCCATTTATGCTAGATCTGTGAAGTTCCATGGGAATGGATGCTCATTTTACTCTTTTCATGGCACTTTAACGCTGTATCATATAGATGCTAAGAGTTTAGTCTGAAAAGAAAACAGAAAGTTAGTGGTTATTTTGAAGTTGGTCAACAATGTACGGCGGCATAGATTTCACCTACAGTAATTTGTCTGAGATTGCAGCCATTGACCCTGCCATTTATTTGTTTTGGTTATTGTTTCTGTGGGTGGTTTCCTTTTGACGATGCTCAAGGGTCAGGAGAGTTAGAACCAATCAAGTAAATAATTCTATGCTTTTTATTTTATTTTTTAATTTTAATTTAATTTTGAATTTTACTCTTATTTGTTCAGTGTGCTTTTGCTTTTAGAAGTATAACAAATGCTTGTAGTGAATGCAATTACTTCTACTCATTAAGCTTTTCTATAAATGCAATCATTCATATTTTACCTTGGCCTTCAGATTGCTCTCGAGGAACTAGCTGAGAGAGTGAATGGAGATATTCGCATGGCCATAAATCAGCTGCAGTATATGAGTCTGTCCATATCAAACATCAAGTATGATGACGTAAGACAGCGACTTCTTAGTAGTGCCAAAGATGAAGATATATCACCATTCACAGCTGTTGACAAGTATGAGCACTTTAGTTTTATTTTTTTCTTTTTCCTTTTTATTGCCATATCTTGCTTTTAATCATGTTTGAAGCTGTCATTTAAGTTAGTTTAATTGTCAATCTCCTCTCAAACCCAAGCATCTTTCGTTTCTCATGTAATATGTGCTCTATTTTTCTTAAACATGTTGTGCTGTGAAGTGTTTGATCTCATTATTTAATCTGTACAATATTGTTCTTATTACTATATAGTGACATCATTGATCATAATATTGTCCCTAATTTCTATGTAGTTTCATGATGGATACCATAATTTTGGGGTTTCTATTTTTAAGTTTCACTTGGTACTTTAACTTACCATTTAGTAGCTATAAATTTTTTTTATGTGCTTTGCTTATTTTTCTGCTGATTCATTATACAAAGTGCAATTCTAATGCATGTTGTGATGATTAATGTTGATCAATTTTTCTTTTTGGTTCTAAATTGAAACAGAAAAGGCATAGCCAAAGATATTTGTTTTCATTGACATTTAATCTTTCATTCTATTTTAAGAGTACTTTAAAGGTATTTGTCATGCTAATAATGTCTCTGTTTGTAGGCTGTTTGGCTTTAATGGGGGAAGGTTGAGAATGGATGAGCGGATTGATCTGAGCATGAGTGATCCGGACCTAGTCCCTCTACTTATTCAGGTTCTTATTTGCTGTGGCTGGAAATCCTGTTACCAATATTCAAGTGAATTTTAGATCTTGGTGGGAGATCTTGTTAAATCCTGCAAATTTTCAAATTTAAAATTTCTATATTTTTTTTCTTTTTTGTAAATTCACAATGGTGCTTACTATGTTTCCCATAAAACAGTGACTTCACTATGTTATTTGTGATGGACATTTATGCTACTCTATTAGTAGGTTAGACACCAAGTCCCTTGGTTAACAATTTCGTTGGGTTGACTGAACTGTTTTTTTTTCGAATAACAGCTAATTTGAAAGTCAAATATCTGTAAGACTCGGGTAATTCATACTAACTATATTGAAAAATACAGAAGTTTGTCCTTTTCCTTTTTTGTGTAGAAACTGTTGTTATGGGTATTATTTGTGGGCCTCATTTTGACAGAAGTTGCTTATTGAACTCTATTGGCTTATTATTCTGTAGTTTATAATGCTTTATTTCCTTCTCTGTCTTTTTTAAACGTTATCTTAAAAATTTTTAAAGTTGCTGGTTTAACTTTTGTGAATTTCTTATGACCTTAGTTATGCAAGAAACAGCTGCATTATTTTGCTATAATAAGTTCTATGCCTCTATGAATGTATTGCTGACTTGGTAGATACTTGTACCCTTTAGTGATGTAGCATAATCAGATTTCAAATATTTGTTTTCCATAATGCTTTAGATGAAATCTTCCAAAAATAAATTTGCAGGAAAATTATATTAATTATAGGCCAAATTTAGCTGGTAAGGATGAAATGAAGCGAATGAGCTTGATTGCCCGTGCTGCTGAGTCTATTGGCGATGGGGATATAGTTAATGTGCAGATTCGAAGATACCGACAGTGGCAGCTCTCTCAAACTGGTTGTCTTGCATCCTGTATCATTCCGTATGTATTTCAGTGGCTAAAAATGTTGCAAATATTTTACACGGTTTTCATTTCGGTTTAGTGAGACTTGTTTGTATTCTATTATTCACTTCCTTTAATAACTTTTTTATTTTAATCAGTGCTGCTTTGTTGCATGGACAGAGGGAGACACTTGAACAGGTAATACGTGTGTCAATTATGATGGTTACAAAATTATAAAATCATGATGAAGAAATGCTGGATTTTTGATAAAGGAGAACTGCACTTTCTTTCTCTTTGGCCTTCAGTTATTTATTCTTCCTATTTTGTTGTTAGCAATGAAAGTGTCACTGTCTGAGATCTTTTCTCTAATCCAAATTGTCATGTACTACATGAGACTGATTTAGTATCATTTGAGTCTATGTTATACTTTGCATGTTGCCTTTGTTTGCTAGTGGATGTGTTATATTTCTTTCAATGGAAGACACATTTTGAGCACATAAGTTTTGATGAAATTTCTTTTGTAAACACTGTAGTTTAGGAAAAGGATGAAAAGGCTATTTGTTGGAATAGATATATTTTTAAGTTACAATCTGGTCTCATGTCTTCAGGGAGAAAGGAATTTTAACAGATTTGGTGGGTGGCTGGGAAAGAATTCAACCATGGGCAAAAATTTAAGGCTTTTGGAAGATTTACATGTTCATCTTCTTGCTTCTCGTGAATCTAATTTGGGAAGGTAATTCTTATTCAATATCAAAAATTCCTGATTGTTGTTTCAGTGTGTAGAGTGCAATTTCTTCTGCACACTGTCAGTACTAAAGTGCTTGCTCACTGTTTAGATTATTTTATTGGTTTACTCGGTGATCTTAATTATTGTACAGTTGTACTCTATGATTTTAGTTCAGTAATGGATAAGGAAATGAATTTACAAACTATGGTGTTAAGTAGTGATTTTTTTTCTGTTAAAATCTTGAATCAGGCAGTGTCATTGGAAAACTAGACTAATGGCTGGTATTGAAATCTGTTTTCTCTGAGCTTTTATTGTAGTCTCTGAAGAAACTAAGGATCTTTGCTGTTTTGGGCTCAGGTATTTTGTGTTGAGAGGAAATGTGATCCTTTTGATAGGCCTATGTACCTATATATAACAGCATTATAACTAAAAGGGCCTCTCTGTGAGCTTATGATTTAGCATGAACTTCCACTAGATTCTTATATATCTATGGTTTGCCTAAGAGTACAATTTAAACCAAAGTTGATCTCGAACTGTTGATAATCTGGCATTTGTGAGCACATAAGAATATTGTTTCTTTTCAGAACTGAGGAGGATAAATAATATAAAGACAATCTGACCCTTCCTCAAGTGTTTTCTTTTTCATTAGCACGATATGTTTCTTACCTTCTGTCAACTATAATGGGACTGTTTTATCTCTGTTGCATCTCCTCTTTAAGTGCTTAATCATTGTTTTATTTTTTATGGTGCAGGGAGACACTTCGACTTGAATATCTTACTCTCCTTTTAAAACAATTAACTGATCCACTGCATGAGATGCCTAAGGTTAGATGTGATCTTTTTGTTCATTATAAATATTGTAGACTGGTCAGTGTAGCTAAGGGCAAGTAAGTCATTTGCATGTATACCCAGGGCAGCTGAGTTCCCAAATAATCCCTTGGAGCTCTGAGGTTTTTTGTAATAATGGCATCTGCCTTCTGAGCTGTGTGCAGAGTCATATCAAAAGTGAAATTTTCATTTTATTTTTCCTTTATTGTTGGAATTCTGTTTTGAATATTTGATATCCAGAAACCTCTAGAGTTCACCTGGATTTGCATTGGGCTTGAAACTGGACCTGATAACTTTGTCCTATGGAATATGATACCTGAGGTTGTAATTTTGTTGCTCAGCACCTATTTCTTTATCCAAAGCTTTGCATCATTTCCTTCTTTTTAACAGCTTCACTGTTTCTAGTTTTCCAGTTTTCTACACTTCTTAATTATTGTCCTCTATATGTTCCCTAATCTTTTAATTTTTCTGATCAGGACTTGTTGATGGGAAACTTTTCATACCATTTAAGTGTAGCTTAATGATTTTTTATCTGGTCTTAATTTTTATAATTTTTGAGGAATTGGATGCGTGATTGGATTCACATACATGTAAAACTTGATGTAAAATATTGGGTGCACACACATATGTATATATATTCTCTCACTTTTTGACTACCTTATGTTGTGGTGAGAACCCTTTCTTTGGTTCATTTTGGGCAGTAGTTGAGTGAACACTATTATAGGGAAACTATTTTGCATCCGTTTACCTTGAAGGTCTTCCAGAAATGATATGTGATTGTATTGGTGTCATGTATGATTTACCAGGATGAAGCTGTTAGGAAGGTTGTGGATTTTATGAATATATATTCAATAAGCCAGGAGGACTTTGATACTATTGTGGAGCTGTCAAAATTTCAGGTACCATTTGTGCTTTATTGCAGCATTAATTTTACAAGTGCATGTAACCTTTAAAATATTTTACTGGTATTCTCTGCATCAGGGGCATTTAAATCCACTAGAAGGCATTCCACCAGCCGTCAAAGCTGCTTTGACTAGAGCATATAATGAGGAAAGCAAATCGCGGATGGTAAGAGCTGCAGATTTGGCCTCATTTCCTGGAAAGAAGAAAGCAACTAAGAAGCGGATTGCTGCAATTCTGGAACCGTCTGTCGAGGGAATTGGAGAGGAGAATGGTTCCATGTTGGACAACAGTGAAGAAGAAAATTCTTCTGACACAGAGGACCCAGGTAAGATTTTCCCAACTACAAATTTCAATTGGTTGTCTTCATGTTGTTTACTGTTACAGTTCTGCATTATGTCAAGTCTTCCAATCTGGGGAACTTTTTATTTTTAAATTTAAAAATAAGAAACAGAAGAATTGTACCAAAAAGAAAATAAATGTAGCGCCTTAACTAGATAGAATTCATTATTTTCTTTAATATATATATATATATATATATATATTGTGGTATAGCTTATGAAGGAGCCTTTGTGGTGTTTTGTGGTTTGTCCTCACTTCCATCTTGTCATGCCATCAGACACAGCAAATGGTGAGAAGGTGCAGAAAGAACTGCAAAGTCTGAATTCAAAAGGTGAGTAAATTGAGTGACATAGACATGCCTATCTAAAAATGCCGAAGTGTGTGATTTCTACATGATTTGCTCAGTTCTAATTTGTGGTTAAATTTTAACAGGAATCGAAGTGCAAGTGGAATTAAAGGGAAGTGAAAGTTCAAGTGCCAAGAAGAAGCCAGCAGGCAGAGGGAAACGTAGCTCTGCATCCTCTGAGAAGAAAGACAATTCTGCATCCACCGCAAAGAAAGTCGGGCGTGGCTCAGGGGGTGCAGCCAAGAGAAAGAGATGAATGGAAGTCTTCAGTTCAGATGACATACTGAATTAAAAAAACTAATTTCTCCTTGTGAAGTTTGGCACTTTCTCGTTACATCAGCCCTCCAATGAAATCCTAGAAAAATGATATTTTGTCATGTCAAATAACGAGATATCATCACGTCTTCCCAAATTGTTTGGTTCTCCATTTTAACGTACAAGAACCTTTCCAAGCTCAAGCTCTCAGCACAGTCCCTCCGTAATGCAAACTCATTTATTAATAACAACATAAAATGTATGGTTTGCCCCTCATCAAATCAGCTGTCGAATGAACATCCCAGTCATTATTCGCTAATATAAGAAGGCAGTGCAAAACCATTTTTCTATCATTTGCTTGCATAAACCTAGAAGTCCTCATTGGTGCCATGAGGCTTTTGTCCAGAAATGTAGATCTCTGAAGCTAAATCAGTCAAGAAATATCTGAACTTCAGCTAATTCACCCTTCAAGAACCACATATATAATTGTGCGTTTGTTTAGTGGTAAATTTTAATGGGCTAAAATAAACCACTCTACTCAGTCAAAATCGAAGAAGACATCGAATAAAGGAGTACATTACTAAACCACTTTGAAAATGTAAAATATCATTTTAACTCATGGTAAACGTGGTTTAACAAATATTTAATTGTCTTTTGATACGTGTTACATGTATCACTTCAGTCTTTATGTGTGATAAATAGTACGTAGGCATGATTTATCCAATAAATACAACAATTCTCAATTATCGGACTGAATTGTTTGTTTCACTCAAACAAATCAAAGTTATACATTGATCATAAATAATTTTTTATCATCTAATAAATAGTTTCAATTAAAAAAAAAAAATGTCCTACAATTTTAGGGAAGTTCGAAAATTTAACCCTAAACCTTAAATTTCCTACAACAAAAGAATCTATTATTTCCATGCAAATTCATAATTTTAACACATAAATCACATTTTAATCTTACGAATAACTATGTTCTATTAACTAGCAACCAATTTCAAATTCAAAAACCCTTGAAACTGCTAAATAATGGGCCTAGAATTCAGACATTGGGCTGTTTGCACTCATCCACTCGGGAAAAAAGTTTCAAACGATAATAGAGAGATAAATTAGTGCGTTGGCGAGCCCAGCGCGGCGGCGTTTCTATTGAGATAGAGAGTGAGAAGGTCTAAAGCGAATATCGTAGAAGCGGAAAAGAAGTTTTTGGAAAATGGGAGAATCAGGAGAGCAATCATTTTTCAAAGAGTTCTTGGGACAAAGGCTTTCGTTTCTTCAGAACTATTCTAGATTCGTCAAGCCTGATAAGTCTCTTCCTTCTTGGTCCTCTTCTGATGTCAACGAATTCATCGTCTCCGATCCCGTCCATGGCCCCACTGTAATCTTGTTCTTCACCTTTTCCTCTCGGTTCTATTTTGTTTGGCTTCTTTTTACCATCTATTTATAAGATTAGTTAACTTAGATTTGTTAATTTGATTTTGTTCCTAAACTGTGGTTGTATTTTAAGCCTTTTGTATCCGTTTTGGTTGGTTTTGGATGAGGACCTGGTTACTTATTTGCCTTTTTCTGTTTATTTGAGAACGACCATTGGTGGAGTGTTGAGTGTACTTTGTTGTTCATTTATTTAATGGGAATTTGTATTTTGTTTGTGGAGGGAAAATTTTGTTGTTATTTGATTTGAATTTAGTTTTCGATTAATGGTTTTGACGAGTTGAGTGTTATAAATAACTCCAATTGATTTTGCCTATTACCACTTCATAATTTGGTTGGATTAAGTTCTAGTTGTGAGTTTAAGGGGTTTTTGTCTCAAAGTGTCAACTGGATTTTGGAGGGTTATAAATGTGAACTAGATAGTTTGTATTCAACTATAGCTAAATTTTTCTCTTTGTTGGTGCTAAATTAGATTTTCCTTTCTTTTGTTCTCTTGGCAATGATACCAGACAATTTGATTGGATTTGTCTTGGTGAAATTCCATTGACAGAGAGGGAAAATTGAGAGACTAATTTTCCATATCTATACTTCCGAAGTTGAAAATTCTTTGAGTTGCATAGCTGATTGAAGGAATGGGGTTGTTTTTCTCTCTAAGAAATTGAAAGAGTCTAGTTTACCCAATAGTTATCTTACTGTTTAAGCTTATAACTTGAGTTATTAGCCTGCAGCTTGTGAACGGAAGTACTAGTGGGGTTCTGTGTCTGAAACGTTTCAGTAGAACCTCTTGTAATGATACTATAATTTTCTATGAGATCGATCTTCTCTAGCAACCTTGATTTGCTCTGGCAGGGTGTGCATCAAATGGAATCAATATTTCATCAAGCAAGAAGAATTCTCTGCAAGTATATGCATCTTGTATTAGTCATTTCTACCAAACGATTATGTTGTGTTCCTTTTCCTGGCCATTTTATTGCTGTCCCTTTGTTAGCACTGGTTCTCTTGGTTGCTTTAAATAATATGATTGTGCAGCTGATGGGTTTAGAAGGAGATTTTTTAATGGTTATCATTGACTTTCTCTGGGTAGATATGTCAAATATATTGCATTTCATTGGAGATAAATCAGTTACGAAAACTAGTATTCCCATTCCATCCATAAACAAAGTAGCTCTCTAACTTTGATGATGCCTCGCCGTTAATCTTGGTTTACTTTGAATGTGCTGGTTATATTTGATTATAGTTGGATTGAATTACTTGTTTGAGTTATTTCTTAGTACATATCCCATTATATGCCTGCTCCAGAGGGGTGATTTCAGTGGCTACAATATTATTTATGTTCTGATGGTTCTAGTGAATATTTACTGCATCATTTTTCTGCCGGGCTATTAAATGCTCAAGTATTTTCTTTTCCAGTTGAAGACTGCTAGGGAAGCAGTGAACTTTGCTATCACTGGAAGTATTATTGGAGCAGCATCGACTGCGGGTATTTCATGGAAATATTCAAAGAGTCTACATGGTAATCTACTACCTGTTCTCTATGGTAGCTATTGAAACTTTTCATACTGAAGTATACCTGCTAATTTGCAAGAAGAGGATATAATTACACTGTAAAGGTTTACTTGTTGTTGATTTTATCTAATTTACCCTACTGAATTTTCACTTATTAAAGTATACAAGAGTCAAAAGCATTTTAGTCCCTAGGCTTTAGGTCCACTACCAGTCAAAGGTAGCTTTAATTTTCGCTAACAAAATTGTTATACAACTTGACAGACTTTAGTTTTAAACTAATGGAAGTAGGGCATGTGTGACTTTTAACCAATAAAACCAAATATTATAAATAATAACAATAATTTAATTAAAAAATATTTTTTTAATTATATTCATTATCATTGTGTAATTATAAACTTATCCCTATTTTATCACCCATCTGTTGCCCATCCATTACTCGAACATATTTTTTTTAGGTCTTGCTGATAATGTGGCCATAAATTTGACCTTGCCGCTAGCATAGTGAGTGGAAGTACTTCATGGCTTGGGAGGCTGCTACTGGCTTCATTCTTCATTTCTTTCTGAAGAAGCCCACACCCAGTTTTTCCTTGTTATATTAAGTTGGATTAGGAATAACTTATTTATCATGAATGATTGTGATGATAGGGTTTAAAGGAGTTGCTAGTTTTTTTTTTGATGAAGGTGGTGGTTCTATTTTGATGAAACTAAAAGTGGTGATTTTGGTTGATTGGGGCTTCAATTATGTGGTGATGAAGGTGTACCCAAACCTTTCCTTTCTTTCAGTCAGGCAGCTCCATCAATAGAATAGGTCAGTCAACTTGATTGGGTACTTGGCCAGTAGGTCAGTGCTAGCTTGCCCTTTCATTTCCTTTCAAGTTTTTGCCTTCATGGGGTTTGTGTTTTTTTTGTTTGCTGGTTAAGAGAGCAGAATAAATTGTTGATCATGTGGAGGTAAGGTGCTGCAAGGGACCCTGGTGGTGGCTGGCCTGGAGAGTTATTGTTACGAAGCTTGGTCTAATTTTTCTTGTCAAGGATATGATTTCTTTTATGGCTCCCAATTTTGCTTGTAAATTCTTCCTCCATTCTTCGTGGTATTAAGAATGAAATTGGCTTGGGTCCTCTTCAAAATCAAAACAAAAGTTGGTGAATGTTTGAAAGTGGCTATCAGAAATTCTGGAATAGAAGCATTTTAATTGGGCGTTCAATCAATTGGTTTTATTTAGATATTTTCAAAAATAAATTAATTGTTTTTGAACAGGGTTATTTTAGTATTTTCAGTGAAGCTTCTTCGTTTGGTAACATTAAATTTTAAAGTCTGTTAATTTTAGGGATTATTTTACTAGTGAAAATTAATCGGTCCCAGTCGTTAGTGAAAACTTAATTAAGGGGTGACTAGTTTTTTTCTCAAGCACTTAATGTTAAGTTTTATTGTTAGTATAGTATTCTTACAGCGAATTGATAGGAATTGTAAAGAACAAGAATGTGTTCTATCATGTCACTTTTCGCTGGATTTTTCTTTTTTTTTTTTTTTTGTCTGCTTTTCATATTTTCTCACATTTCTTATGTGTCCTAGGCCGGCTTAGGTATTCTCTAATGTTAGAATATTTTACCTGCACAATGTGATTTGATGGAGAAATTAACATGTGACCACTTAATAGGTTGTAATGGGAGTGCTACTGTTGCATGTAGCTTTTTGGAATTATCTTTTCCTGATACAAAAAATGGGGCTTGATCTAGGGAGGTTTTACATTCCAATTTATATTTTAAGTTGGTGCATGGTAAAATTTTTGTTCATATGCACATGACTTACTTTTTTCTTCTAACCAAACAATTTTTTGGACCAACCCATTCCTTCTGTTGGTTATTGACATATAGTGTCAGCTCAACTTTAGTTTGGTGAAAATTGTTTGGGACCAACTTAATGACCTTGCTTGAGTGATGCCTATTTTATTTTAGATTCTTCATTAGCTATGTTTTAAACAACAAAATTAATGGTTAGTATAACACCAGTGTGGTTGTTGGTTTCAACAAAGGTAATCTGTGTTAGTTTTTCACCCGTATTCTATTTAACAGGTACTGGGTTGGCCTTAGCAGCCGGAGCTGTTTTTGGTTGGACATTTGGGCATGAAATTGCCAATCACTGGTTTCAACTTTACAGGTTGGACACTGCAGCTGCACAGGGCAAGTTTATGGAATGGTTGGAAAGAAAGGCTTAGGAAGGACATAAATATCATCAGCAGTTGAAAGCAGTGCTGAAACTTTGGTTCCCTTTCTAGAATAAGAGATAAGTGCTTCCATGTTCAAAATGTGATGGCTGGTTTACTTATGCAGGCTCTGGTTGATGTTGGAATTTTGCATATTTGGGTTTGAGGGATTCTTAATCATTTTAATGTTTTCATGAAGCAAATTGGTAGAAGAAAGTGCAACTCACAGCGGTTGTTCCTATTATTCTCTCAAGTGCTCAACTTTTCTTGGTTCACGCTCTTGAATAAATTGATTTGTGTTAAAAGGTGAGTACTAGTGTTTATATGTTGACAAACATTCGTAGATGACAAATTAATTAGCTTTCCAGCCGACCAGTGTCCTGATAATGTCAAAGTGGTGGAAATTAAGAATATGGATGGGCCATTTAAGTGAGATCAATTGGTTTTTCTAGTGTACTATTATGGAGGCCCCGACTTTAAAATTAAAATTAGTTAAGTATGTTTTGGGTTTGATTCAAAAGAAAATTAGTTTGGATTGATTTGTTTTAAGTTTTAAGTTTTGAGTTTAATTTAAGCTTTTTAAGTCAAAACTAAAAGATAATTTGAGTTTAATTGGAATAAAAAATGATTTAGTCTAATTTAATTTGAGTTTATAGTTTAAATCTTTGATTCGAATTTGTGGTTTTTAAAGTTTATAGTGTTTTAACAAATCGGAGTAATTATATTCAATTATAAATTAAATAATGTTATTTGTTTTTATTAATAAATTATAATTTTAATTAAATATTTTCAATTCTCTTTGATTTAAGTTTAATTTAATTTTAAAAATAAACCAATTTTTTAATTAAATTTAAAATCAATTTGAATTAAATAAATTTAAATAAAATCTAGTAGTGTCGATGGCAGCTTCACTGACAGTGACTTGAGGTCACTGCTCGACAATTCTACCGGCAATTACAATGTTCTTAATTTTCTAAATTTTTTAAATCTAAAAACCAAATTCTATTGAAAACGAGACACTAAAATAAGATTAAAAAATAATATTATTATATTTATAATCTATTAAAAAAATTTAGTCTAATTATTTAATATTTCTTACCTTCATTTTTCATAACTAAATTAAAACTTTAACAAAACAACTATATGAAGTTTGAACAAAATTGATTAAGAAGTTGTAACAGTTCTTAACAAATCCTACTATTAACATTACATTTAATTATAAAATAAATCATATATTTATTCCAGCCTCTTTCCAGGTAAGGTCTGATACTGATAGAGAGGACTTTTCAAAAGAAAACGACATTGCTCCCAAAATCTCTCCGCCTCTGTATTGAACTTATGTTCCTGGCCGTGTAGGTATGTTGACTTTTAATTCTTTGGCAGGGCAAGACTTGCTGGGTCTTCAGTGGCAGACCAGAACTGTGTTCAAATCAAATTACAGAACAAAAAGAGTAATTGTTGCCTCAATTTCAGATGGAAAATCAAATGCCTTAGTAAGGCCAATGGGTTTTACAAAATGTGAACATCAAGACAACAACCTCACTTTCTTCTTTATTGATAAAGCAAGTCAGATAATTGCTCTCTATTTACATAAAAGCTGGCTAAAGAATTGAAAAAGCTAATGAAAATGTAGGAAGAAATGTAATGTTGCTTCCTGATACGAATCGAACCCCATTCTTCCAAATAAAAAGCAATTCGAAAAGGTTTCAATTTCAATTTTTATTTCTCGAAATCAAAGGGTTTGTAATTTTAATTTATATTTTTTAAAAAAAGAATTCGTATTTATATGCCTCTAAAAAATGACAAAAATTTATTATAATATTTCTTAGAAAATTCAAAGCTTTATAAGAAAAATCTTAATTTTTTGTGAATATATTTTAAATTAATTAAAATTATAAATCAAAAATAAATTTTTATTGAAATTTAAATAATGATTATCTAGTCTCCTGAGGTCATCAATTATTTTGATAAAATATAATTTTATTATTGTTTAACGTATGGAGAATGCAGGCAGCGGCCCACTCCAAGGCAAGACTAGGCTTGTCAAAATACGATAGATATTCCAATCATCCACACGCTTTGGCACGTGTCGGATGTCAAGAGCTGGAAGACCCAGCTTAGTCTTTTCTCTCTCTTCTTGTCAAAAGTCATCACCGTCATTAGCAACTCAAAAATTTCTACTCTAATCTAAAATTTAGGGTTGCTCAATCCGGCTCAACACTCCCTCATCTTCATTCCGCGGGTAAGTACTGTTTTAGTTCGTTCATTTGTAGTTGACGACTGATGAATTCGATACTTGTTTTGAATTTTTACTACTCAATATTGTTGGAATCACCGTTTGATTATGTATATGTTCTTTTTTTGGGTTTGGAATCTGAATCTTTGGGCTTGGTGTTTTGTGTAGGATGGATGAAAGCCCGCACTCTGAGGCTCATTTGACTTCGGCTGCAGCTTTTGTAGAAGGGGGAATCCAAGAGGCTTGTGATGATGCTTGCAGCATATGTCTGGAACCCTTTTCTGAGACTGAACCTTCAACGGTATTTTGGAATTCAGTGTCGATGATGTGTTGTTTTGACTTGTTATTTCTACATGATTTTGAAAGTGTTGTCTGTTTTTTATGCAGGTCACTAGTTGCAAGCATGAGTTCCATCTTCAGTGCATACTTGAATGGTTTTTACTTTAATTTCATTTTGGAGGATTTATTGTTCTTCTTGATGGATTTATTAGATCATATCAAGCAAATTCTTAGAGTCAATAATATAATACCCATGTGTCTTATTAAAACAGTATACCCTAATGAATGATCCCAAAATATCGATGCATATATAGAAGCAGATAATAGCTTTCAGCAGCTATTTTACAGTGTCTTGGTTCTTGGAATTGCAAATTATTTAGGATGAGTTAGATTTCTGAGCAATATTGAGGATCTCATTATGGGTGTAATTTTTATGACGTTAAATCATTGCATTATTATGGCGAAACTGCAAGAGTGTCAGGAATTATCTTGCAAGTGTAGTGTTACATATAGCTGGTTTAATTAATATGTCAATGTGGATGAACGACTGACCTCTAATAGCCAAATCATGTGGGTGCTGCTCGGAAGGTGGTATCAGTTTTGTTCACCATTCTATGAACTTTGTTGATCATGAGGCATATGAGCAAGCAATAAAGATTTTCTAGCAGTTTGCATTTAACGCAAAAGTTCTACTGATTTGTAGTCTTCTTGGTATTATATAGCTGAAGGTTTTTATTAAATCTACTCAATACTGGACTAGATTTAGGTTACAAACTAGAGAAGTCTATATACGTCCTAATAATCTTTTTACATGACCAAGATGTGACTAGTGCTTTCAAAATTATTTTGATGTCCTTTGATTTTCATGAAAGCTCCACTTTTTTATTCAAGGGTAGAAATTAAATTAAATCTGATGCTAAATTGAAGTAAATGTTTACCTTATGAGTTTTACAGACATAGGAAGCTTTGAAAGTCAGAAAAGATGCTAAATAAGTTCGCAGACTAAAGTAAATGAAATGGAATCAAGTAGTTTCAAGGTCCTTGAATGAGTATATTGTTGGGAAATCATGCTAGATTCCTGTGAAATTGGTTTTATCGAACTCTAAATATCTACTGTTAGGTTCTTTGGCTGGATGTGATGTGCTATTGTAAAATTAATATTTTATATGTTTCTCATGTTGATGGTAGATGTCTCAGATGAGGGTTTAAAGCTTTTCATAAAATAGGGATAGTAGGTTAACTGTGAATATGGATTGAAATCGATATTGTTGGTTTGCTGTTGAGATTACTATCAAAACTTAAATTTAAAAACAACTTATGAGTCATTTGTGTTCTACCATTGTTGGGCCTACCTTATGAATGCTTGCAGTAGATAATTTCTCTACTAAAAACATTCAAATTTACTTCATCTTCAATCTCTGTATTATGCAAGCTCCAAGTTAAAGCTTTCTCATGCCATGTGACACTGTTAATGTGGAATAAATGTGAGCCTTGCTCTAGAAGTGGTCAGTTTTGGATTTCCTCAACTTTATAGATGTATTCCCTTTATTATTTTTTGGCTAATGTTGAATCGATCTATCAGAGTGTTGCTTTCTGCTTACTCTCATATAAGTTCAGGCCATTCAGTGCTTATTACTTAGCTTTCATTTCCTTTCGCTGTTAGGTCAAAAGTTTATAGTAGGTCTAGATGTTCAGTCCCATGGCGTTTGAAACAGATATTTTGACCTGAGTTTTGGACATTATTTTAATTTTGCAGGTGTCAGAGAAGTTCCCAGTGCCCCATGTGTTGGCAACCAATCAGCCTGAAGGATCCTCCCAGGTTTGATACCCATTGCTTGTCTTCTTTCTTTATTTATTTACCTCATACATTTAGCTCAACAGAATTTATGATTTTGCCTACTTTGGCAGTCAGGAATTGCTTGAAGCTGTAGAGCGGGAGAGAAGCTTTAGTTTTAATTCGTCTAGAAATGCTACCATATTTCATCATCCAACTCTAGGAGATTTTGAGTTACAGCATGTTTGTACCGTCCCTATGCTATTTGGAAGCTTTATTTGGTCAATAATGGCACGTATATCTCATTGTTAAAGGTAGTTTGATTTCAATGTTGTTACCTTCAATGCAGTTGCCAGTGGGTGCAAATGATGCTGAACTTGAAGAGCGTATAATCCAGCACTTAGCTGCAGCTGCCGCAATGGGGCGAGCACGCCATATTGCTAGAAGGGAAGGCCATAGGAATAGATCATCAGCTCATGGTCGACCACAGTTCTTAGTGTTTTCAGCTCATCCTAATTCAACTCCAGCTGGTACTGTCTCTTCATCTCCTATTCAGAGAGGAGAAGGTGAACCAGCTCCTACAGCTACTCCCTCGTCTCCTCCAACTGTGGGTGAAGATTCTTCACAATCGAATGTACAACTGCTTTCTGTTCATGGTGACCACGGTTCAGCTTCACCATCTGGATCAAATACTCTTTCTCCCAATCAGCGTGGGAATACCTTAAATGATAGGTATCCACCATTTTTTTGTCTGTTATTAAATATGTTCATAACCCATTTATTCGGTTTAATATTTTTTAATTATTTAATTTGTATCAAATTGTAATTATACATTTATTACTTCTTTTAGGAGCCCTCCTAATCAATCTTGTCCAAATAATCAAGACAGAGCTGGACCATCAGAGTTCCAATCATTTTCAGAATCTCTTAAATCTCGATTTAATGCAGTTTCAATGCGGTATCAATCATCTTGATACATATTGTACTTTTTTGAAAAGATTTAATTTAATCAGATGATTTGCTTAATGTTTATGGAGTGCTAAGAAAACTTGACCACCTTATTTTCTCCTCAGGTACAAGGAGTCTATTTCAAAGAGTACAAGAGGGTGGAAAGAAAGATTTTTTTCTCGCAACAATACAATGGCAGACCTTGGTTCTGAAGTTAAAAGGGAGGTCAATGCTGGAATTGCTACAGTATCACGCATGATGGAGCGTCTAGAAACCAGAGACAATGGTAGAACTGACACTGCTTCTGTATCAAACACTCCAAGTAGCTCATTTCCTGAATCAAACAATCCTAATGTCTCTGTTGCTGAGTCAAACAACCTTCAAATATCTGGAAGTCCAGTTAATAATCCTGTGGGCGATAGTAAGGGCCAACCTTCATGTGCTGCCAGTGCTGGTTCAAATTAAAAATAGTTCCAACAATTTCATCAGCCCAAACATTTTATTCTGGAAGGTAATTGAAAATTTTTCATCATTTGGATAGTTGGATATATCTTTTCTTAACCACATTCTAAATCTCAATACGTGTCAACCAGTTTTCTTAATTGATATCTTTCTTATTGTTAAAATTTTACTTGTCAATCTTGATATTCAATGTTACACATTATCTGTAAAAAGTTGGAAATATTGGTCCAAAAAAACCAAAGAGTTGTAGAAACTTGGAATATTATCTTCTGGGTGTAGAAACTCTATCCTTCTGGGGTGAATATTTTCTAGATGCCATCTGGTTTGTAATTGTGAGAAACAAACCACCCCCTGCCCCAAACAGACACACCCCTCTCTCCACCTTCAACCCCACTCATTGGGCTAAAGTATAGGCTCTTCTTATCAAAGCAAGATGTCTAGAAGTAATGATGGATTTTTATAATGCTATGATGATTCTTATTTATCATATTGCTATCAAAGACAATACAGAAGTTTGGTCTCCTAGTTCTTGTGAATATGAACAACTTTGGTGGATGAATGTTGCCTTGAACCTGAGTGCGAAAGCTTAGAGTTAACTGTCCAAGGACATCTTATAAGATCTTCTTTCGTGAATGTGTGCTAATTCTGGGATTCATTACATTAGTGCTGAAATCTGAATTATTAAGGGTGCGGTGTGCGGTCATTATGGGTACTACAGTTTTTGTTGATGCACTGTGTTTAATTTGATGTACTGATTGCTTCTCTGATTTAGGTGTGCACCTTGAGCTTCCTTAATCCTGAGATGAAACTTTTTGCTTAGCCTAATTTTCTTAACAGCTTCAAGGTTGTTTCTTTACTTGTCCTGTTTGAAGAATATGTATACGGATTGATATGCTAACCAATCTTTTCAAGTTTTATAGTAGATCATGCTGCCAAAACTGCTTCTCTTGTTGGAAACATGTATCACGTGATGGAAATAACAATTAAGTAATTTATTATAACCTTATCAATTTTGTACTGCTTGTGTAGTGATTTTATAGTTAAGCCCTCTAGCATTTATAGATTTGTGAACCTGCTTCTTGGAGAAAGGGGATAATGGCCAAATTAATTTTCATGTTACTCAAAGTAAGAAGCTTAAAGAAGCCCAGGATATGGTGTAGGGATGTTGTATTGGAGAATGACACACTTTAGCTCCATGATCTTGAGGTTTTCGCAGGAGGAAAAAAAGCTTTATACCCGGAGTCATTGACAAGGTGTCAATGGAAATACTTCTGAAAATAATGACTTCTTAGATGATCTTTAAAGGATTTCACTTGATAGAATATTTTAATGAATCATAAACTTTAACCTTAAGATTTACAGTTCTAATCCCAAAATTCTTGAGGTTTATAGTAATAATTAAAAAAAAAAAAAAGAAAGAAAAAACTAAAATTGCCATTTTTTCCAATCTCAATTGTGCTTTCAACTCCAACTTTAAATCGAGGAAGGAGGAAAAATGCATGTTCTAATATCTGATGTAGTCATAGATTTTGGCATCACATTTGGCAACCAAATGTGAGGTGAAAATATGGGTGGCATATGCATTTAATTGAATATGCTTTATAATTATTGGTATGCGATATAGGAAATGTTTATATGAAAATTATAGTTGAGTACATGTTAAGAAGTAACCAATCAAAACTGAGGGTGGAGGAGAATAGTACCCAATTGAGATATTGGCAAAACAGAAACTAGGACTTTTTGACTACTTTGATATTCTTAGGTGGTTTATAGTAATTCTAAAACATTTCAGTGCTAACATTGAAGTGTGTTAAGGTTTGAGAATGCTTAATCAGTGAGGAGGCAGGAAGATTTTGCCAATTTAAAAGAATTGACAATTCAATTCCTTTATAGTGCGAATGGGCATATCTGTATTTGTGAATTGGAATAGGTTTGAGAATGCTAGAATCATACAGATGTCCAGTCTTGCGAGAGTTAAATGGTCTAGCTCACTGATATTCAAACAGTGTAGGATTGCATGTTGCACTTTCTCCCTTTGTAAATCTTATCACTTTTCTGTTTCAAACCATCGAAGGCGACAGAAGGATAGTAGTCCTTCCCTCCCGCAAGCAGACTAAAATCCAGCACCCCAGCTCCTTTATCAGAGGAGCTATTACCATGGGTGTAACTGATTATTTTTTGTGGTGATTGCTTTAGCATCTCTATTGTGGTTCCATTAAGAATTGTTGTTCATCTTTCTTCTTTAAGGACAGGATAGGATAATTAGTTAGAGGAGGTCCATTTATTGTATTGTGGTTGACACTTTCCTTCTTGTGTAGCAATTTACTTCTATTTAAACAATTGTTTTGTAGTGTTGGTTATTTTAACAATAATTTTGTAGTGCTGGTTGACGCTTTCCTTCTTGTGTAGCAATTTACTTCTATTTTAACAATAATTTTGTATCTTTCAATCTTTAGTGTATTGTATTTTGATGGATAATAAGATAACAGACTTTTTCAAGGATTGTTAAGAACATGAAGCAGTATGATATTGTAGCTTGGGGGTATATAATACCTACATACCAATTAAAGGTTCCTAATGTGGATTCTGATTTTGTTAGAAACTACTTCTTTTGGGTCCTTGTATGTATGTTTCTTATGTTGAAAGCACATGTTAAACTATGGAGAAGTCTTTAATACAAGTTTGATATTCCTTTTCCAGATACTGGCACACTGTAATGTGATGCTTTGCTTCTATTCGAACTACGGACAATCCTTCGCAAAGACGATTCAGAATAAAGGTACAAACAGAAGCCTCTTATGTATGAGCTGGAAAACAGTCGATTGTAAATCAGTCTATATTTGAAAACTTATGGTTTCAATCTTGGACATGCTATATTGAATGATATTATATATCTTTTTAATGTTTGTCAATCATACATATATAATATATAATAAAGTCTTGTTTAGAAATTGTAGATCCATCCCTACTTAAAATCTCAGATCATGAGCCATTCCAAACGAACCCAACAAACACAAATTCTTGAGTAATGCTCTCATAGTTTAACCTACAAGAATCCAGAAGAACAAGCATGTGGTGAAAACAGATAATGGGAATTTCTTTGTCCTGAAATCCATTTAATAACCCAACCCAAAAAGGGGCTGGGGCAGGGCAAAATCACAAGACAATAACAATAATCTCTGAAAAAAAATTTACAGTTCCTCCTAACTGTAAAACTTAGAGACTTACCATCATGATTCTCCAAATTTATTTTCCTCCATTACCCACATGGTAAAAATCCCCCAATGAATGAATTTCTGATCACCGTAATGTTGTTTTTTACTTAATGAGCTTGAAGTTTAACCCCTGGGTCTTTTTGAGAAGGAGTCCTCCAAAATCCAGTTCCATGAAACAGTTCCCACATCTCCTTTTCCAATTCAAGAACTTTCTCGTTCTCTTCCGTGGTCGCCGCCTCTAACAACTCTTCTATTCGGGATCCATCATCCAATGATGAATGGGCGGTCGGCATAATCAAAAGCCCACTCACCTGATTTCTCCCTGCAATAAGTTGTTGCTTCCTCTGCTTCCTCAACGCCTTCCTGCACAGCCCCGCTGGCAACTTGTACACCACCAGCACCATCAGATTCATCACCGCGCATGGGCCGCAACACCACAGCACGGCGCATTCCGCCGCCGTCTCGCCGGCCACCTCGCCCAAATTTCGATTTTTCTTTACTTTACTGCCTTCTTGGACTAGTAGATGCAGCCGCTGTTGGACCATCGACGGCGACCGTACCTCCAGCGGCCCGTTCATTTCAAGTTGGGGACTTGGATTGTGTTTTTTATTTTGAATCAATATATACTAATAATAAAAGAGAAAATAAGAATCTTTAATAGAGGTAAATTCGATATAATAAACATTTAATAGCTACATAAAAACCGAAACATCCGGATTTCAAACTGACAACACTTTAATTTTAACTAAATTCGTTAAAGCCGGAACTTTTTTCTCATTTTTTTTTAGAAAATTGAAAATGTATTTATGAAAATTATATATATATAGTTAAATCTATAAAACCTTTAGTTTGAGACTGCATTTACGGGAAACGCAACAATAATTTTCAGATTTAAAAAAATATTAAATGATTAAAAAAAACAAAGGGTTTTATGAGTTTTTAAATTAAATAAATAGTCAAAATTTAACCTGAAAATTCTCCCACTTATTTAATATTGTTTTCTAATAACAGTTAGATTAATTTTGGTCCACTACTAAAAGGAAAAATTAAAATTAAAATTAAAAAATCAAGAACAAAATCCTTTTTTTTTTTTTAATTTTAATATTAACTTTTCCTACCATTTTAACTCAATTTTTATGACCATATTTGAGTATAACTTTTATTTTTCAAATAATATTATAATACCAAATTTATAAATAATTTATTTTATACAATATTAAGTTATATAAAATGAATACAAATAAATATAATCCGTGATATAACAATTAAAAAAAAGGCATTTCACAAGTATGTCCTATCGATTAAATTGGATAAGCTCAATAAAAAAATAAATTTAGAATTATATAAAAATCAAGTTTCCAACAGACTTAAACATAATTTTTGTTTAATAAGAATTTAAAGTTCAAACTTAAATACAGATTGTTCATGTGTAAGACTTCATATTAAACTAAAAATGATTTGTTGATGTTGAATATGATATCTTAAGCCTGAAAATATTCCATAAATCAAAGTAGCATATCCATATATATTTATATATGATGATTCTTCTCACAAGAAATAATTTTTCAACTCCAGCACCTAATATTTTATTAAAGAGGGTAAATATTTATAACATATGGGCATCCCAATTTATAGTCATCACTACAACAACATAAACATACCATAGAAATTAAGATCAAAATTACATAAACTAGACCAAGTAGGAATTGAGAGCCTATTTTATTAGTACCTTCAACCAAACACACTCTTAATGTTTGATTATTACTCAAATCTGTTCAACTGTCTGCATAAGAATAGATTCAGTAAGTCAAGAAGAAAGAATTGGATGATCTGGTGCAAAATTTGGCTCTAACAGCAAATAACCATATTCTTCCCCTGGTATTTGAAAGTCATAACAAAACCATACATACATCCATTTGTTTCTCAAATCACAATTTCAATTGATGGTTAATAAATGATACATCATAACAGTTAAGGCAGGCAGATGATCCATTAAGTAAATAATTTGGAGAAGATCCATTTTGACATTCTTTGTCACCCCACTCAAAGCATATGGTTTATCCATGTAACGACATACAAAAAGAATCTTGGGCATTATTTTCACCCACTTGAACACAATCCCATCCCTTTCTCTTATCTCCTTCTACTACCCTTGCTTTTACTCGCCTTGCTACAATTATGCAGCCATAGGGACATGTTAGGTACAAAGATATGTCGCTCGTCTACTGGTTTAACTAGAACAATAGAGCTGGGTGTAGTTAGTTCTAACTACCGATGAAGCCCAGCCGGTGAAGCACCGCAGCTAAGATGAGCATACATATAGCTAGAATCAAACCAGGTCTCCCTAACAACCAGTTCTTTGTCTTTTTAACACCTTCAACTCCTCTTTGAACTCTATCTGCCCACCTCATCTGCATCAGTTTCAAGGAGATGAATAAATTTTGAAAATAAATTATGATCAAGATAATCACAGGACAGTAAATTAAGAAAAACCAAGCAAACGTCTTTAAAGTCTCAATATTCATCCATAAAGGCATCCTTCACCATTTGTAAGAGAAGCAATATCATGATCTATCAAGCAACAAATTAAAACTTCAAGAAACCGAGAGAGAATCAGTTATGATTCCTATGTCAGACACCTAAATTTCTTGTCACTGCTATGATCTTCATTATATTATATTGACAATCAAAAGACACAACTAAATTCAGTAGATCACATGAATAAGTAAACATGTCAAAATTACCATTCTGTCTAAGTCCTGCGGTGATAAAGATGACATTGCTTGTTGAAATTTCGCAGCATCTTCCTGAGTAAGCTTCAATCCAAATTGTTCACTCATATTTGCCATCGTTTCTGGACTCATATTCTTAATCATTGATGCAAACATCTGCCAATTAGAAATGAACCAAACGTTAAGAAATGAAAATAGAAGGTCATGCATATTTTATGAATCAGAAGACAGACTTTCTATCGATTCAGGTACAGGTAAAATGGGTGTGAGTGGTAAACAGGCCGGGTTATGCAAGTGGAAAATATGAGGGCCCATACCTGCATCCGGCCTTGCAGATACGAGTAAATCTGTGGGTCACTCATGAAATATACATCAAATTCAGTCCTCAATTCTAAGGAATTGTCATTCAATTTATTTTGAAAATTTCGATTAAACAAAATTTAAAAACATGAGCAAAAACCTAATAATCAAATAAAATCAAAATCAAATACAAAAACCAATTTTATATGCACACACAAAAATCAAAGCTAAAAAAAAGACACATTAGAGAAGTTGCACAGCCACCTGTCAAGCAAATCAGATACATCTCAAGTCTCAACTCTTCTTCATCTCAAACTATTCCAAAAGAAACACACACAAAAAACTCATTCTCCAAAAACCAAGAAAAGAAGATAAAACCCAACAAACTCCTGAATCTATCAAACATGATCCCAACTCAACCCATCTGTCTTCGTATCATTGTCCAGTCATGATGTTTTTGTCACCACTAAGAAATTTTCCTCAGCCAAGTAGGGATTATAAAAATTAAATTATATTAAATATTTTGATTTCTAAGATCTGAAAAAAGGAAATAAGTAAAAGGAAGGGGAAGAACATGAGAAAAACAAAGGGAAGAGAGAAATAGTTAAGTAAAAAGAAGAGAAAGAATATGAGAAAATGAAAGGGAAGAGAGAAAAAAAAAAATTGGAGACGAGAGGGGAAATGAGAAAGAAATAATTAAGTGAAAAGAGGAGGAAGAATATGAGAAAAGGAAAGGGAAGAGAGAAAAAAAAAGAAACAGAAAGAGGTCTAAACAGGTATGGGTCCAAAAAATTGAAACCCATACATGTTTTTGGGTGCAAGATTAACTTGTTAGCTACCATATAAAATAATAGGCTTGTGCCCACAATTCATTGCTAAACTTTGGAAGTATCACCAAGGGCTGTTTTAAAGCGAATTACTGTAATTTCTTCAAAGCCCAAGAACAAGTAACAAATCTAATCATCTCAAAGTTAATAAAATAGGCAAAACTTCTAAATGTACTACACTGCAGGGAAAAGTGTTTTTCACTGTCATCACATTTGAAGCAACCCATATCAACAAACAAAAGAAGTAGTCAAACATACCTCCTTCATAGCTGGATCATTCATTTGGTTTCTCATCTGCTGTAAATCACTGCTTGATGGTTGGAAGTTTGACTGATAACCACTTCCTGAATTTGGAAAGAAACTTTGCAAAGAACTAGGGTCACCTACAACATTATTCCCATTGATAGCAGAACTTCCCTTGAATTCTGAAGATTTTGACCCAGAACCTGAACTAATTCCATTTACTGATGTTGAACCTGTGTCTCTCATTTTTAAAGAGGATGCCATTTCAAACATTTTCTGAAGCTCTTCAGGTGGCATCCTACTCATCATATCAGAAGCCATTTTAAGCGTATCCGGTGTAATATTTGGAGGCATTGACCCAGGCGATATACTGCTCCCAGTAGCAAATGGACTTTCCCCTGATGATGCCAACTGAACCATCTTTTGCAGTTCTTCAGGTGACATCTTACTAATCATATTTGATGCAGCCTTAAACATGTCAGGAGATATCTCTCCAGCTTTTCCACCACTCACAGCAGCCAGGGTTTCAGGATCAGAATTAGAAATGAACTCCTGGAATGATCTATGAATGGCAAAAAATAAATAAATAAATAAAGATAAATATAATAAATAGATAGATAATAGATGCAGATAAATAAAACAGCTGGGCTCAATGGAAATTATTTTTTAAACATGGTCAATGATGAAACAAAACAAAAAGGAACTCCCCTAGCATATAAGACAACTTTCAACCTAAAAAATGAAAGAGGGGTATCAGTAGGCTACACTCTGTAACTTTGCGATCCTCAAATCAATGGTTCCTACTTTAATAATGTTAACCTGAAAGATTCAGAAGGATTCCATTGTGGTTTATTTGTGTTTTCCTATTAGTTGGAGGTCCATACCATCACAAAAAACTCAACTAGAGGTCCAGGAGATATCTAAATAGAAGTTAGCATCCCATGGCTTAAGTATTTTTGCTGTATTGTCTTCTAACATAATCAATACTTGGAATTTCCTAGTTGCAAGCTGAGACTCCGCATAAGTTAACAGTCACTGATCTGTAACTTCCAACTTTCTGGGCATCACAAATGTTACAAGACATCCAAAAAGTAAAATTGAAAAAGCAGAGTAAAGTAAGAATAGTCTGTCCAATTGTGTCCATGAATGTAAATAATTGCGGATAATTTGCTCAACTGCAAATTCTAATGAACAAATATTTGGGTTTTTTTGGTTCCTTTCATCCACAATGGCTTTTCTGTACTGTATATCTTTCATTTCACTAATTCTAGATTCAGATTTATTACAACTTTTCTTTCTCTTGACTCAGCAGCTTCAACTTAATCTGAGATTTTAGATCGTTCTCAAAACTTCATCTGAGATTACCTATTTCTTAACTTTCCCTTCACCCAACAGATTATAACTTCATCTGAAATTTTAGATCATTCTCAAAACTTTTTATTTTCATTACTCTTGGCTTTGTAATCTCTAACTTATATGTCTTCCACAAGATTAAAATTTTAAATATGTCAAGTACAGCTCTAAAATCCTCATACTAATATCTCAATTAGAACATCTATTCTCATTTACACATGATCAAAGCTCCATAAGATTTATACTTGAACATTTTCTGTCCTTGAAGTTGTAACAAACCTGATAGCTTCTGGGTCATCCTTCAAACCCTGAAAAGAATCTGGATTAGTTGACAGGCCCCCACTTTTAGTGCTATTTTTAATCTGGGAAAAGTTGGTTCTTTCCTGTGGTTGTGTTACTGCATATCCTCCAGATGAACTTTCATGGTTTACAGAAGACGTTGTCCCAACTTCTTCAATTACTAGCCCTATCAAATAATATCAAACAACAAAAGTCTTTCAAAATTTGAATAACATAATTATGCAGTTAACCAAGGAAGAAAATTATTAAGAAATACAATAACCATCGATAATACTTAAAAGAGAAAACAAACCTCCTGGTGCATTATAACCACCTTCTTTAGCCAGTCTTTGCTTAGCATCTCTGTATCAACAATACATATTACATATCAAATTGTAGAATTCAAAAACAAAATATATTTTCTTCTAACTTTGCACTAACATAAATTCCGAAAAGAAAATGTTAAAAAAGATGGTAAACCTAATACTTATGCAGAAAGTCAGATTCCAAAAAGTTCAGGGATATCCGAAAAGTAAAAATTGAAAGCCCAATAAAGTACACAACATCGTACACTTTAACCAGCCATATACCCAAAAAAACTGGAAAATAAGATAAGCCAGAGGATAACATGAAATTTAGATAAATGCAATGGCTTGCCCCAGACGGACTAGAAGACCAACAGGGATGCGAAACATTAGCCACATCATAAGATAATGATGATATTCTACAAAAATATTCCACGTTTACTTTGAAATCAATAAATTCATACCTTAACACATCAGTAATAGTGTCATCATTGGGGGAGACTTCATGTGCATTGCTCAAATCAGAGACAGCATCCTGTATAATACCAAGAACTTAATAAGAAATAAGACACAGACGTATACATGTAAAATCTTGCATAAGCACAACTTGGCAATCAGTTGAAACAATTCACTTTTCTATGCTAAGAACTCACTCCCAATCGCCCAAGCTCTTTGTATGCTTGACCTCTTCGATAAAGAGCTTTGATATTCTTTGGATCATATGCCAATACCTGAAAGAAGGCCAATATTTAACTTTATCTGCTCTCCATTCGCAGTTGAAAATATACAAAACCAAAAATTTCTTCATACATTCTCTTTCACAAATTTACATCTTTATGTATATATAAATGTTTATTGTATTTATTGCTAAATTCAACTTGTTTCTAGCAAGTTCTTACATAGAAAAAGCTAGATTCAACATCTGTACATAATAATATTATATAATATAGGACAAAAAACAGGAGAAAGAAAAAGCAAGTTCTTAAATAGAAAAAGCTAGATTTAGCATCTATACATGATGATATTATATAATATAGGACAACAAAAAGGAGAAAGAATTGGATTATTTATACCTCCGAGCCTTCTTTTATACACTCATCATACTGCCTCGTTTTCAGATAACAAGACATCAAGTTAAGAGAGCATGCCAATAGAAGTTCTTGTCCTTTGGCTGAAGGAATTCCTTTCAAGTTGTTCTTTGCCTAATATTTGTTTAAAGTGGGGATTAGAATAATATAAATAGAAAAAATAAACCAAAGCAAGGGCTAACAAAAGAAAATTGGAAAAAAAGTATCCAAATTTTAAGCCTTACAAGCATATATTTTTCCAACGCAGCTTTGAACTGTCCCTGACTGTGAAGCTGGTTCCCCTGCGAAATTCCAGTGGTAATTCAACCATTACTGAATGGGACACAAAAACAAGAAGCTTTGGGAATCAAATTAACTATTATTAATCAACTTTGAGTACCCTTAAGGGCCAAATGCGCAAACACACATGCCAATAAAATACCGAAAATGTTGGAAAAGAAATTAAACAAAAATTCATAGCATGATTCAAAAGGTAATGAACTTTAGGTGATCCCAAGTGTGTCAACACACACATGTATGAGAATCAACTATTTTTTCTCCACATAAAATTACAACGTATCTTATATGCTATTGAATCAACAACCTTTAAATGTTTGAGATGACATCAAACATGTGTAATTCCTGAAGTGTATTACTTTTACATCTAAAATATGATCTTAAAAATTAAGTGTGAATTAAGTTAATGAATCCTAGATTGTGTAACAATTTCCACAAGAAGAAGATGCATGACTGTTATCATCACAATTTAATTTTACTCCACTCATCATAGACAAAAGAACCCTCAAAATCCTCCAGTTACACCTGATTGCATGAATGTTTTCATCTCAGTTCTCATTTAAAGCATTGTCTTTTTTTTTTTGAAAAAATTTTCTATCACCGCCACCAGCTTTTATAGTTCAGTGATGGAATTTGGATGAGTCATTGCTTTCCAGTAATCGTGGGAAAACAAGATATTAACAAACCCTTGTAAACTCCTTTTTTTTACATCATTGTCAAAATTGATTTCAGTGGTTAAGTTACATGAAAACAGACCCTATAATCTGCTCACCTCAATAACACAAAATACTCAAATATTCAAATCACTTTCATCAAAGAAAATTTAATTCAAGTGAGAAAATCAATTGGTATCGTTCATTATTAAATGCTCAAATTACTGCAGATGGTTTTTTCGTTTCTTCAATCCACAGCCATCAATGGCAATTCCAATCAAAGTTCCACTTGTGCATGAGTAGGGCAAAACAAGTTGACTAGGGAAGGCAAGAAAAGATCATCTTTTCCTATTAAAATTATTTTTTGTATTTACATACAGATATAGCTTTGAAAAAGCCCAAAATTCTAAAAGAAACAAGGCTGGTATAACCAAAGAGTAAAACTTGGAATATTAAGTCAACACAGTTTTAATACAATAACTTAATTATAAAATAGGAAACTAAAGGCTTGGAGTACAGAAACCAGTCAAAAGACCAACAGGACTGCCGAACCTATATGAATTAAAGAAAGACTCGGGAAATGGATTGCAACTGATTCCAATATATTTGGAATATTAACAACATATTATACATAAAACTTACCTCTGTCTTCAACATCTGTGCAGCATTTAATTTATAAGTAACTTGAGCATCAACATGAGTACGCATTGAGGCAATCTCTTCAGGGGTGGCATTAGCCAATTTCTCACCAATCTCAGCCATCTCTTCTGGACGGGTATGATTTAACTGTTGAGCAGCACGCCTTAAATCTTCAGGCCTCATGTTCTTCATGCTTTCAGCAGCCATTTTCATCAAATCAGGATTAGCCATCATCTGTAATTCCAGAAGCACATCAAGAAGTCAGAAGCCAAAAGATTGATAATTAACCAAGCCATGGAAGAGCTCAATTGACTATACCATGATTGCAATCACATATTCTCATCACACTCAACTTCATAAAAGTAGTTTCAAAAATTATGCATACTGTTGGGCTTTACAAGGCATTGAGTTCATCCCTTTGCTTGTTTTTGAATTTGGATATAAAAGATAATATCAATCACTCAAAACAATAAAATATAACATGTGAACTTTTAAACTTATTTTTGCGAAAAGACTGACTTTCAAGTCAAACCATCTTCAAATTTCTAATTTGTTTCTATTCAAATAACAAAATGGTTCATTAAAACAACAAATTGGCAAAAAAAAAAGTTATGAACTTGTATTCAAAATTGAAATTAAATCTAGAACTGATTTTTTAAGTTAACCAACCATTTTTTTCAGTCAACAATGCCCAGAATTAAATTTTAATAATTTCGAAGTTATTGAATTTTATTTCAACTTAGGACTTCACACAACTAGTGACTATGACATTCACCAAATTTCATATTCTAAAGTGAAGAGTTATCAGAACAAGAAATAAATTCAGATTAACCCATCCACCAAGGTTGCTAGAAGGTTGTAACAAGGGCTATATTCAGTATGGATATTTCTGAATGGTACAATCAATTGTTATTCTGAAAATCAATGTTTGAAAAGCCTAAATTATGGCAATTTGATCATATTAAACTCCTCCCTACCCCTTTGTTCAGCTATATAATTTAAAAAAAAAAAATGGCACACAAATCATGTCTGATTCCTATTTTCTCTTTAAATAGCAATGATCCCAAGTACTAAACATCCTTGTTTTCACTTATCTCGAATTTTGAAGACCTGGAAATCCTTCAAGGGGTGTAAATGGTTCAAACAGAGTTCTATATTTAAATCAAATTCGCCAAAAGGGTTGTTGATATGATCAAGTCAAGGACGACAAATTCCACTTATCCAACAATAACTAGTTCCCCATTGAAGCTTAGTTGAATAACGTGTACTGAAAGTTTACTTCACAATTATAAGATCAATTCTTTTTACTAAAGCCAGCTGTTGCCTTAGATATAAGGTTTGTTTAACCAGAACCATTGTCAATTATTAGCAAAAAATAATAATAAATATCCGATTATAAATTATCGAAACAAAAATTTCAACAGAAACCCTCCATAATTTCACAATTCGCATCATAAATTCAAACAAGAAAATTAACAAAAGAAAATCAATCAATCAATCAATCAATCGTCATCGCCTAAGAATTACGGATCAAATTGTAAGAAGTTGCAAAAAAATAATTACCTGTTGTTGGATCCTAGCGAACTCGGTGGGAGACATTCGACTCATCTGCTCCTGAGCGATTCGCATCAACTCCGGATCCATCATACCGTCAAACACTTTCAGGATTATTCGCGTACAGATCAATGTCGAGCAAAGTTTCTTCTTCTATTGAGGGAGAAATTAAGAAGTGTTTGGTTGATTACCAAGATGAATGAATATATAAAAAGAAGGTTCTCGGGAGGTAGCCCACCAGAGCTGAACGGTTGAACAAAGGACCAGAACAGAAGGGAGAAGGGGGATCGGATATGCGTAGTTAATTACTATTATGCCTCTGCTAGGATTTATTATGATTTTGTTTTGTTTGTTTAGTAAAAACTGAGTTTTTGACAGTTGGCAATGGCCGTTAACGCTTGTGTCAATTACAGTCAAAATTCTAATTATTTTAGGCTAAAGCATTATTTCCCATCCAACGAATAATTATTTAAGTTTTTGTCTGTTTCGTCTCCTAAATTTTAGATTTTATAAAATTATTAACATTTAAAAGAACTTTTAAACTATATCATTTCACAATTAAATTCTTAATTTTATATTAATTTATTTAAACATTATAGAATAATTTAATAAAAATAAAAAAAATTAGTAACATATAATATATTTGATAAAAATTTAATTTTTGAAGTTTAATAAGTTTAAAGATGAATTAAGAAATTAAAACAAAAGCATTTTAAAGTTTGAACAAAATCCAATTAATTAAGGTATAAATATTATATTATAAAATACTTAAAAATTATAAAAAATTTATAATAAATCAAACAGCTAAGATTTAACAAGAGTCTTATGTTTGTCATTTCGATTGATATTAACAACTTCTTATATTAAAATCAATTACTTGCCATCTTGTTTTACGGAATCAATCTCATATACTATATTGACAGTGGCTGGTGTTCTTTCATTTTCACCGGAACATTTTGACTCTTGCAACAATAGAGTCAAATATACTGCAAGTAGATATTTTGAACCATCGTGATTAATGTAGTTCGGTAAAAACATGTAATCCAATCGCAACATTGGTTGTTGTGATTTGGTATGAGACAATAGAAACTACTCATTGGTTGACATAGATAAAGGAAATCACAACATTTACCTGAAGGATCAGCTAATTGCATGAAATATAGAAGAATTAAAGGAGCCATTCTGATGTGGAATCGATTGTTCTTGCCCCAACAAGGTCCTTGCCTCCTCCACATATCCCCATATACTTTTCAGCTCTTCTTCCACCTTTTCTGATAACAAGCATGAATTAGACTTTGTTTCAAACAATTTCGAATTTTTTTCGGCAGCTGCAGCCCTCAGCATTTGCAGCTCTTCTAGTCTTGTCAACTCTGATTGTAATTCTTCCTCCAAAACCTTCATCTCGGCTTCCTTCAAATCTGCTTCAAACACCTGTTGTTGATATTCAAGAATCATGCTTTCAATTTCTGATTTTCCTTCCTCTCTAATCTCCAACAGAGTTTCCTTCTCTTGGGTTACAGCCTGAAGAGCATGCCCCATTTCCTCTGCAGATCTCAAACTTTTTTGTATTTCCATTTGGACACTTTGCAAGTCACTCTCAATCTTCCAGGATTTCTTTGTCAAATCCTCAAACTCCCTCTTTACCACCCCGAGTCTTTCTCGAGACAACTTCATCTCATTTTGCAGCTTGGTTTTTTCTTCCTCCGACTTCAGCAACTCAGTAGCTTTACCTCCCAAATGCCAATTTTTCTGTGAGTGGTTTTCAATGTTATCAATGGCAAATAGAACCTTTTCATTCTCCTGCCTTCTGTTCTCTTCCTCGAGTTTGGATTTCACTAGTGCAATATTGTTCCTCAGTTCAACTTCTGATAGTTGAACCTTTCTAAGAGCTGCCACAAGTTCACTCTTCTGAGCTTCGAGATGCCCTGCTTCCTCTTTTCTCTGATTCAGGTAATTCAACGAAGCACTTACCCTTGCCTTTGATCGAGCTTCTCGTTGTTTAAAGTACTCAACTGACGAAGAAAAGTTTGATAGAGAGTACTTCAGTGCCAAAAACTTTTTATATAGAAGAGTTTTTCTTTCTTGCATTTCACTGAAAACAAGTTTGAGGGAACCTAGACGTTCTTGCTTGACCTGGACACACTCTTCTGTTGCTTTAATTTCTCTTGAAAGTTCATCAACCTCAGCAAATGCCTTCTCAACTGAACCAAATAGAGTAACTGTATTAGAAGAATCCAAAAGCTTTTCCTGTGCTTTTCCTAGCTTCTCTCTGATCAAATTTATATCTTCTGAGACCTCCTTAGGAGGAAAGGATGGCTCTATTTCCATTTCAGTGAAGGCAACTTCCACATCATGCATGTCCATTTTGGAAATCACTTGTCCTGACGTAATAGGATTTTCCCCACAGTCCTGCCCCTTTGAAACGGTGAGACCAAGTCCATCTGATGCAGTATGCTCCCCTCCAACTTCAACAAGCTTTTCTGGGAAATCAAACTCTCCTCTACCTTCAGCACTGCTTTGTCCACTAAGAGAAATTGTTCTTCTGAGATCATCTCTCTCTTCCATAGCCTTTTCATACATACCCAGCAATTTTTCGTTTTCTTCATGCATTTCCAAAAGTTGATGCTCTAGATTCTCAATCACTTTTTTCATCTCAACCTCTTTTTCTTGAGCAAGTTCATCTAGATAACCACTATTTTGTTCTTCAATGCCACCTTGAACAAGCTCAACTGTATTCTGAGTTTTAGAGTTACTTTCAGCAGCGGCACGTTCATACAATTCAATGAGTTTGCTCTTTTCCTCAATTAATACCTTGAGCTTCAAGCTTAGATCATCATTTAATTTAATGACTTCATTGTTCTCTTCATTAAGGATCTCAAGCTTTGACTGCAGCTCACTATTCTGTTTTGACAACATAATTGCTGTCTGATGAGCCTCTGCTTCCCTTTGACTTGCAGTAGCAATAGCATCAACCATGGTTTTCAGCTCCATTTGGTCATTAATATCAATAATGGACAGATTAGTTGGCAGACTGGAAAGCCCAATTTGCTGAGTTTCTTCATTTACCGCTCTAGAAGATGTCTCCTCAAGTTTTTGAACCAATTCTCTCACATTGCTGACAGACGATAATATTAATATTAACACAACAAAATCCATAATAGAATCAAGTAACAGCCTTAAACAATGAAGAAACAACATCTATAATCATCCTGCTAGGAATTAAGATATGCAAACAATCACCTGGCTAAAATCAATTGCTAGGAATTAAGATATGCAAACAAATTTCTGGCAAGTTAAAACAGTTTATGCTACAAGACTAACAAGGATAAAACAATCACCTTGCCAATTTCTCTTTCTCCTTGAGGCCAAACTCTAACTGTTTTTGGAGTGCTTCCATTTCTGACTGATTTTGAATAGCCTGTAATAAAGTGATCTCCATCTGATTAATGTGATACATGAAAGGTCTTTGTTTAGGCAAACTGAAATTTCAACACTAAGCGCATCATTTACCTGCAAACGCAGGAACTCATTTTCCTCATTAATTGAAGAGCTCCATGGAATTACTGGTTCCTGTCATTAAAAAGAATAATAGATTCACCCATATGAACTGAGGAATTTATTTAGTACAAGGAACTATTATTCCCACATAGATATTCAGTGGAATATCAAGAAGTTAAATTGTAAATTAGTTTAAAATTTTGGTTTGGATCTAACAAGAATTTTAAAATCTAGGGAATTTATGTTCGTTTAGCCTAAAACAATTCAAGCAGGCATAATCCAAGTTGTAAGTACTAGCTGTCATACATTACTTATTTACTACAAATTCTGAAGAAGTTAAAGATACTATAAAATGGTAAAATACAAGTATATTACTATGCATCATAGAAAAAAATTGTTGACAACTTGAAGTCACAGTAAAAGTAGTACTTAGATGTCATGAATTTACTGGTGAACAAGGGTACTGCGATTATAAAAAGAGAAAAAAGTTGGTTTAACAAACTTAAAAATTTGCATGAAACAACTAATTAATTTTAAATTATGAATCACAGGGAAAGAGTTTTGGCTTGGAATATTTACATAACACTAACAACCAATCTGCAGCAACGTAGCTTTTAGAGTTAAAAATTAAGTTACATTTTTTCTGTCAGTTTAAGCTTGTCTTTTTAAGCTCCATACATTGTTTAGATTGACAAAAATGCAGTTTCATAAAGGATGCTAAACATACAGGGAAAACTCATCTGATGTTTACCTGGCTAGAGATCAATAAATCATCCTCAGCAAAAACTTCTGATACCACATCTGAACTTCCTTTCTAGAGAATATAGAAAAATAGAAAAAAGTTTACGAGAAAAGAACATTATATAAGCTCAATATGAAGATCAATACAGAGGCTAGGAAAAACCTTAACAATAGAAGGATCTGATTCATGCATAAGCTTCCAATCTAGTGCTTCTAGCAGCTGCATATTTGATCAACAGATACATGTAAATTCCAAATTAACATAATTTAACAATGTTCAAAAGTTTAAGAAATTAACTTTGGCACCTTATTCTGCAAGTCTGAGATCTGTTGAGTCATCATCTCCCTTTCACCTTCCTCATAAAATGACTTCAATCTGAGGTCCCCATAAAGTATTGACAACAACGTAAAGTTAAGAGGAATCCTACTAATTTTAATAAACTACATCTTCCAGCAAGAAATCCAAAACAATGAAAAATCTTAATGCTCATAAACATCCCAGTAACAGAATATATGAATCAAACACTAAATTCATCAATAAGCAGGCAGCTAGATTTTTGCTTGCAAACAAAAGCATAATCTAATTTTCTTATTTAACTAAAAAATAAATGGAGGTCCCCTCACTGTTAACTTTAAAACTAAAAGCATCTTATCCTCACTCAACTAATTTTAATTCCAACTTTGTTGAAATCATAACTATGAGTCATTGACCTTTTTGAGGACAATTAGTTAACCCGGATAACTCAGTTCAATTTAGGATTTCTGTGACAAAAAACAAGTGAAATGAAAAGATAAGAGGAATGTTTTGTATCAAAGTGAAAGAGACCCATTTGAAAAGGACATGCCTTCTAATTTCCTCTTTAAGCTGGAGATTCTCCATAGCAAATCTGGTTACTTCTTGGTTACGGTCAACCTGAGTTCTAAGAACCTCAATTTCCTTTAGATATTCCTCTTTTTCTTTCAGTAAGTGCGTCTCAGCAGAAATCTTTCCTGAAGTAACAGCTTCTAATCGCTTGATTCCTGCTTCCCGGAAACGTAACCTCATTTTCAGGCCCTGTATCTCATCAGCTCTTTGTTTGGCCTGATTCAATTGACAGAAACAGAAGAAATTTTTTTTATAAGCATCGTACTACGGTATCTTCATAATGTATAATAGACTAATATTTAAATATATGTTGTTTTCCTCAAACTATTTGACCAAGTAGATTTCAAGCCAAACCTAATCTTATACATACGGTTAAATATATGCATAAATGATCTGTGGCAGTTTTTTTTAGCAATTCTAATTTACTTAAAAAGATGGGACATTTTTGTTGGACATACCAATCGCATAGCTGCCTCATTTTCTGCAGCCAAAGCCTGTAAAACTTTGTCTTTTTCTTTTTCCCTCTTGAATGCCCCTACAAGTGCAAGCTCATAGTCTTTCTTCTGGAGAAAAAAAAAAACCCATCAGTGAAACAAATTAATAAACAAAAGAGTAAAACTATATACACTAACAATAAGTACTAATTTGTGTACTCATGATGATGTGTCACTATATAATTGAATATATATTATTACTCAATCACATAGTGACGAGATAAGACTAATACATAAATTAGTATTTATTATTAATATAAATAGGTGTATTGCAAACAAAAAGTATAAAACAGATGATTTCTTATATTCAAAAAATTATAGAAACTAACCTGAGACATCCTTTTATTGGACGTAAGTGGACTAAAGGATCCTTGAAGCCCTTCCCACTTAAAGGATCCTGGAGAGCCTGGAAAGCTCACAGTCAAAGTATCATTAACCAGACTTTCAGTTCCCCCATTTACTAGACCCCGCAAACGAGATACTTCTTTCTAAAAAATTACAATTGAAGTATGTAAGAGCACATGAGAATATCTAAAAATGAGAAGCAAAATAGCAAACAAAAAATTTATGCTGCAGAGAACAGATTAAATTTAATAAATGCTGATAATTTCTTTCCAAAGTATCAGATCAAGCAATCTATTTGTTATGCTCTTCCTGCAAGTGAACAGTGATATCATCTGCAAATAAATTAATTATCATACTCTATAGTTTAGTAAAATAATAATAATAATAATAATAATAATAAATTATATAGCTCAAAAACTTTTAGCTCAAACATTTGATGAATAATTTTAAATGCTGACTGACCACAGCAATCAATAAGTAAATTCTTGAGAAAGAGATATGATTCTTGTCCAAAATTTCCCATAGGCTATCTAATATCGATTTGAATTCAAAAAACCAAATTTTATCTTATAAGACATGCATCAAATCAAAGAAGCCAGAACATAAAGTCTAAAATAATATTAGCCAATTCAATCCATTTCCAGAATATAATCAACCAATGTAAAGAATAAAAAATTAAGCACATTACCTTAAGCTGCTGAATCTGCAATCTCATAGAAATAACATCACCTGAAGCATCCTCATTTACAATTGCCTGCAGAAAATTATAAGTAACCCTTCATGAGCATACGAAAAAAGAAAAAAGCTAAAAGTATTAGATGAAAACCCAGTAAAATTTTCTGTAATGACTTAACCTATTCTTTCAAAAAAAAAAAAAAAAACAAACCAACAACAACAATAAATATTTTAATTTGATGAGCCACATTACATAAACGCTTCTGTACACATAAAATCTTGAATTCCATAGCCTTGTACATTTATTGACAAACACCAAAAAAATAACAAGAAAACTGAGCAGTCATCCTCACATACATTATTCTTAATAAACTTGGCACGTTGTGCAAACTTCAAAGTACTAAGTGTCTCCAGCGAACAACTGCAGTTGAAATTTGTCATGTATCAGCATCTAAACAAGTAATCCAGCTTGTTGAAAATAAACTCAAAACATGAACTAATTTCAAGTAAGAATGTTCAAGAGCAGAAATTACAAATTTCTAGAACAGTTTTATGGGCATGGATGCACAATTAAAACTTTAAGCAGGATACAGAAAATATAGTATTGACTGACCAACTGGATGGACTGATATTTGCAATTATCGTTGTTTTTGAATTCCCTCCAAGTGAATCCTGAAAAAATAAAATAAAAGATAAGTAGAATTGAATAATTTGTTCTGTTAGTGTAGATCTTCTATTATACAGGATATTACAAAAAAAATCCTTAGTAAAGAAATTTTGAAATTTATTTGCATACAGCACATTTATTTTCTAGAAAATGCAGATTATCATTTATCACAAACAAACTACAAACTTCCAAATATCTAATTAGCTAAATTATCATAAACCATTTAAAAATAAACAAAAATCTTTAGGCTGTATCCTCAAAACTTTATAATCCCAAAAACAAAGATAAAAAAATGTGGTTATACAAAAATTATAAAAGTCATTTACCCTTAAAATTGAAAAAGATTTACAAAGCATGGAATTTTAGAAAGAAGAATCATATATCAGATCAAATACTATTATGCCTTAATTTTTGCTCATTTGCAATATATGTTGTATAATCCATTTACAGAGTATCTGAATTTGCCTCATAGACTATTTTTAATCTGCAATGGCAGTCTACCTGAAGCAGAAATGTAAGCTTTGAATCACGGTAAGGGACATGGAGGGACTTCCCATTGGAGACATTTACAAGGTTCATAATAACCAGTCTGCCAATATCAATAAAGAAGATCAAAATCACCAAAATAGCTGTACATTTCATTAAAAGGAGAAAAAGGGTTTTAAAAGTAAGTACAGCATACCCCAATGTGGAAAGAGACTTGTTGATATTGGTAGCTTCCTTGAGCCGTTCTCCTTCGGCACCAGAACTTTTCTGCCTGTTATCAATCAAAAACAAAATAGAAATCATATGAACACTGCTCTTAGATTCTTTAGCAAGTCAAAATTCTTTTTCTGTCCTTATACCTTTCAGAGCCTGCTAAATCAACAAGATTAAGCCGAGCAAATCGATGGTGAGTTACACCTTGCGATTCCCACTGTTAATGAACACTCACTCAATTAAACATATAAATTCAGATTCATCTAAATTCAAGCAAAAATGCCTAAACATAATTGGGGGATCAAAAATTTAATACTGAAACAAGAGAAAATAACTTAATAACAGTTACACACCTTACTTTCAATTACACATGTAAAAACACTATGGGAGCGACTACTGGCACGGTTCATATTTGTGGCAGCAACTTTTCTATTTGCAGCACCCTGCACAAGATTGAGTTATAATTGACCATCTTTACCCAAAACTTGCATTAATACAAAAAGAATACATGTCCATAAAATTCCTGTTTTCCTATATAAATTACAATGTTGAGAAAGAAATTATCATATTTTTGTCATACAAGCACACAGAACAAAACTTATAAATAGGAAGGAAACAAACAAGGAACTAAGGCACAATCAAACGATTTTAGCTTCAAAAAATAATTTAAGGCTTCACTTTGGAAAACTTCCAGAATAATGTGCTCACTGCACTGTATTTTCCTGGTAATAAATTCCCAAAGTTTATAAAACTGTTTCTTTTATAGACCCTTTATATATTTTCCTATTTCAAAAAGAAATTGGAGGGATAGATCAACTAATCAAAGTGCAACTATAATAAAGGACTGGAACAGTGATAAAGGACTTACTCAAGCAAAAATATAATATTCATCATATACATATCCTGCCATGAGCACTATAAATTGTCATAGAATCTACAACTGCAGATTAAATTCAAAGACTAGATGGTTAAGGATAATTACTTGAATTAGTTGCTGAATCACCTCCCTAGCACTTGTAACTTCTATCTCCTTTAAATTCTCAACATGAACCCCTTTCTTAATGTCTTCTCGTATCTGCAACACCGGGTTCAAATAATCTTACTTAATAAACAACATTAAAGGAAACATATTACACAGTATATAAGACATGTAATTGAGAATAACTTCCCAAGTCCTTGATATTAATTATTTCTTCAACATGGATAAGTTATTGAAAGAAATTAACTATAGAAAAAATAGATTATGCAATAACAATTCATAAATTGGAGACGCATACGTAATAACTTTTAACTTCGAATCTAAGCATGCACACCTGTAGATTACTGGAAGATGGGTCCAAAAGATCAAGAATCTGTTCATTATATATTTCCAAAAAAGAGCATTTACAAATAAACCTTAATCTCTCATCTTTGCGGGCAGTTATTTCCTGCAAGAAAAATAAGTAAATTGCAAATTGCTACATGATTCTTGAATAAAGCTGTTAATAATAAATGAACAGAGGGGTTAACTTTGATGTATAATAGATAGTGACTCTAAAAATAGAGAAGCAACTAAGAAAATGAATTATAATAAACAAATTGACCACCATTTCACTCACAAAATTTTTGGTACAGAATCTAACACCCTAATTATACCTGTTAGTAGCAAAGAAGATATTCATTTCTATTTCAGTCTTTAATAATCCTTAGTTTCATGAAAAGCATGTTCATTACTAATGTTTCTTTAAACTTTTCCATATCATCAACACAGAAATTCATATTGTTGGTCGACTTAATACCTTCTGTATTCTTGAGAATAAGTGTTCAAAGACTCTAGGTGTCATCCCACAATTGACACTATGTCTTTGGGTGCCTCCCTCAATATCTCCAAGCATGGTGTGAGTCTTCCCACTACCAGTCTGTAAGAAAAGTAAGAAATTAAATTAAATAACTTGACACCTTAAAATCAACCACGTTAAAACTTTCAATCAAGTAACAAAATTATACAAAACTCACTTGGCCATAAGCAAACATACAACTGTTGTAACCTGCCACGCAATTCTCCACCATGGGCAAGCCAGCCACTTTGAACAGCTTCTCCTGTCACATCACTTCAATGAGATACAGCATATACCAAAGCGATCTCAACAGCAACATAATCCAGCCATCAATAAAGGTACCTGGCTGACATTCTCATCAGCAACAAGGTCAAAAGTGAAACGAGACTCGGGATGTCCCGTCCAAGTAATTGTCTGACAACTCTCTTGCCTAATACACTTGCTGTGCCCTTGCACTGATATTTCAGAACTATTGAGAGGACGAATCCTTATAATTACCTACAAATAATAATCGCAAATATAGATATAAAACAAAAAATTAAAATAATTTGTATATCCCAGAAGGTTGTTCACTTCATATAAAAAATCACATAATTTCACTAAGAATCAGAAAATTTTACCTGAACGTTGTGGTCTTTCCAGAACGAAGGATCTTCATTAACCTCAAATATCTGAGTCGAACCTGTACTGGTGGCGGTATCGTCATCCAAGTTAGCGATGCTAAGAACCGTCGACGTAGCATCCTGCGACTGGCCATAAGGATTCTCTCTCACTGCCGACTTGATAGAAAGATCAGGAGATGTCCGCACTGACGGCACGGTCTCCGAGGAGGCGGAACGGCTGTGGAAACCAAACCTACTCTTTATTGCACTCGCAGTCTCAGATATAAACGGCATGTCGTTTAAGTCTTGAAGAGATAATGAAGTTTAGGGTTTTGTAGAGGAAAGTAATTAAGCGAGATACTGGGATTGGGGAGAGAGAAATGAAGGAATGGTGTTTGCTCAGAAAATTTGAAAACGGTGAGGTTAGATCAAATGGTGGATAGAAGAGCGGCTGAACGGCTGGGATGGAGTAGATTTGATTTTGATGACCGTTCCGAGTTTGGTATTTCAAAATTTCAAATTTGGAGCCACTGGCACGATTCGGATTTCTTAAAGCTGAGGAATCAGGAAGATAAGTGCAATTACTAAAACGTCCCCGAGGGTTTCCATAATAAATTTGACTTTAGCTTAAAACAAAAATCATCCCCTATCATATCATGTAGACCGAAACTCTAATTTCTCGTAAAACATATCATATTATAGGATATATTTTTAATCTAAAATAATAATAAAATTATCGGGATTCAGTTTAAAAAATAAAATTATCAAAATTATTATTTTAAATCAATTTAATTCAAATTCAATTATGTAACACGAATTTAAGTTTGATTTACCAAATTTAATTCAAAAAAGTGTATTGATCTAAATGATTAATTTTATCGATACGTATCGTATTATATGATACACTCACTATATCATAATTAATTTTTTATATATTTAAAATATGTATTATTTTTTATTTATATTATCATGTTGTATGATACTAATAATCACAACAAAAATATAAAGAAAATTATATATTAGCTTCCATTAATTTGTTTATTAATAATATCATATTATTATATAATTGTTACAAATTTTATTTTAATCCTAAAATCACTTAATTACATAAATCATTATCTAAATTAATATTTATTATAATAGTATATAATTTTATTAAACTTGCATATACAAATATTGGCCAAATACATTATTCCCTCCTAAGGTTTCCAAAAATTTTAAAATCCAAAATATTCATTTATTAACAAAGTCAACGATTAAATTTAACAATTAATGGTTAAATGTTAATAGTAAAAAATATATTTTTATCTTTTTGAAAAAGAATTTAAAAAATAAAAAATTGATTTTATAAAAATAAATAATATTAAAATAGTAATATCATTTTGATGTTTTAATATTAGTTTATATTTTAATTATAATATATATATATATTTTTTTTGTTGAGGCATTTTGACAATTTCATAAAAAATGTTGACAAAAATTAAAGAAAAATATTTTAGGGATAAATATTTGAATTTTTAAAAAATTAGACGACTTACTATCACCCATTAAATGACAAATTCTTATTTAAAAACTTTTGAAAAGCTAAATACTTATGTATTGACCAAAACCAACTATTAAATTTAACAGATCGAAGAGATATTTTTGTCTTTTTGAATAAAAATTTTAAAATTAATAAAATTAATTTTATAAAAATAATTTAAATATAAAATACTATTAATATAATATTAAAATAATAACAATAAATTATAAAATTATTAATAAATTAAAAAAAGTAATTGCCACTAGCTTTTTTATTTTTATTTTTATAAATTTGAATTATGAATTCAAACCAAACTATTTTTAATTCAAATTTGACTTAATTTTAAAAAGGCTAAAGAACTTATTCCCACCCAAGGCTTTTCTCAATGACAACTTTACCCTTCAACTTTTTAATACCCAAACACTCACCTATGAACATTTTTCATTCAATTCTATTAATTTTTTTTATAAAATAGCAAAATACCTTAAAAAATATTTAAAAATAAAAAAATTTTTAAATAATATTTTTAAAATTTTAAAATTAAAATTAAAAATTAAAAAAACCAGATGATCAAAAAATATTACTTGGTTTAGCTAACTTCCCCCACCAATAGTGACTAAAAATAATTGTTGGGTATAAGATTAACTATATCTGACTGATAAATCTGACCACCTCTGGTAGCTACCTTATAAATCAAGTGACATTTTTTGATTATTTGATTTAATGGCTATTATCATCAATAATAGTGATTGTTTTTTTAATTTATTTTTTATATACTCTAAAAAAATTTTATTTGCATTTTTATATTCTATAATAATAATAATAATTATTATTATTATTTAAATATTTTATTGTTAGTTTTTTTTAAATTTTTTATTAAAAAGATAAAAATCCTTCTTAACCAACAATATTTAACAATTGATCGTTAAATTTAATGAATATATGTTTGGATCTTAAAAAGTAGAAAAGTAAGATTTTGTCATTGAGAAAACCCTTAAATAAGATCAAGTACTTTGGCCTTTTAAAAATGAACCAAACATTTCAAATTCAAACAGAGTCACCTGGACCAGCTCAACTCAGATCAATATCTAAAACATTTGTCTAATGCTGCTTACCAACCAAACATGAGAACCATAAAACAGTTTTTGAGAGCTATATCAAATGTTCAGGAAATAAATCCTGATCAGAGTAACACAACAAGAAAAAAAAAAAAAAAAATCTTAAAGCTGATCAAAGTAGAATACTAAATATGGGCATTAATAATCAGAAAGCTCTCTGCCTGATGGTATGCATTCAAGTCATTTGTTCTTTGTCCATTACCCATTTTAAGGTAATGCAAATATTCAAATGTAAATGTCACTTAGAACTTCTAGGCAAAGATCCAGGACTTCCAACTAATAACCAATATGAGGATTCTTTGAGGAAAAAGGAATTTACTGCTAAGATTCATGTCCAACAGCCAATGTACTTAGGAAAGTGTGAATTATAATAGAAGTTTTTTTTCACCGTCAATGGTTCAACCAGAATAGCCAATCCTATCATACAACTATCTCAATAAAAAAGAAGCAAACACATAGTCAACAAATTTCATTTCTTCAAAGGAAAATATTTTGTAAGCAGGGGATGGCCTTAAAAAGAGTTCAAGTCATTTAAACACAGAAACTACATCAGAATTTACAATATTGTTATTTCCAATCTGCCACAATTACATTGTAAGTTGGAATGAGAAAGAGAAGAATTTACAGATAGAGAAGGGAGGAGCAGCCGGGAAAGGCAGGGAAACAGGGAGGATATGGACAAAAGAATTAAAGCTTCAGTAAAATTTTCTTGCAGATAAAAAATATTGCATCAAAATGGAATTACAGCTCATAGACGCCTAGAATATCCAGAACCTGCACACTTCTTGCAGAGTATTAATCCTGCACATAGAACATAAAGGATAAAATCAAACATAACACTCTTATATATATATCAGAGATGGGAAGTTTGATACTTGAACAAAAATAGACATCACTCGATAATACACCTGCAAAATGTACTCATTTGGAACTGAAATATTTGCTTTAAACGGTAAAGTGAAAGAACATAAAAGACCTGATGGAAAACCCATAATTTTGTTTCAGTAGCTATATTAGGGCACAATCAATTCTAGTACTAGCATTCTCAATATTTTTTTTTTTTATGATCCAACAACCCCCACCTAATCGGGAACACCTAACCTCGCAATCACATACCAGATATCACCACAACTGGAAGTTTAGCCATCTGGATGACCTTGCCCTTTTCCGTTTGGGCTAAATCCTGGGTCCTAGCAGTCTAAATATGATATATTGAATATTGGGTTTTTCTGTGTTCTCCCCCTTTTCTGTCAGTCCAATCCTCTCCCTTTCTTCCTCCCATAACAGTTACCGAAATGATAATGACAAAGAGCAGGAAATGAAAAAGTGTAAGGAAATAAAAACAAACCAGCTCCCTTGCATACTTTACAATCAATCAAGCCCATTTCTTGCTTCATCTTACCATCAACACAAAACACACATTTAGTGCCACCTGTCCAACAAAGAGACTAGTACAATAATCAACTAGCTTTTTTTTCCCTCCAAGAACTAGATAGTTATATCACAAAGCGCCATAATTGTATCCGAGCGAGGGTTATACGAATTCGCGAATATTTTGACAACAAATTCAAATTAGCAGTGTCATTAAAAAATTAAACAGAAAAAAAAAAAGCTACCGTTTCCGGCGCAACGGTCGCAAGGCAAAGGATCTCTCTGCAAAAAGAAGAAAAGGGGAGGGTTTTACTAAAAGGGTTAAATTGAAATGAAATGAAATGGAATGAGAATGGGAAAGAACGAGCTGGTGAACCTTGAAGCCGAGGAAGAGAGAGAGAACGATGGCAACCAAAACACTGATAGTAGCAAGGGCGGATTGAGTATCAAAAGCCAAAGGTCTGTCCAAAGCAGTGAAGAAGAAAATTGGATGGAGAAAGAGGTTAGTGATAGTGGGTTGGGAAATGAGTGGCTTTCTATGCTTCAAGAGGCGAGGAGAGAGAGCGGGGAGTTGCGATTTTTTTGAAGGGGAAACAAACTGTGGAAGAGAGTGGTTTGAAGAAGCAGAAGAAGAAAGAGGGTGGGACTGAAGAGAGAAGAAACAGAGAGCAGGCATAGCCATGGATCTACAGAAAATATGTGGACCTGAAGTACCACACCTTTTTCTCTTTTCATTCAGAATGACGACACATAATTTAAAAAAAAAAAACACAATTAAGAAGATTTTTACTCGTATTTGAATTTCTTTACAAAAGCGAATAGTGATTTTAATAATAAAACATTGCAACACCCCTTTCTTTTTAAATTATTCTTTTAACCAAGAATTTAATTTCTATCTTGTTGTATTAGATTTCTTAGTTTTGTTAGGAGAACACGTGCTTGTAGAATCGTGGGCTAGTACCCAAATGCAAAACAAAACAGAAGAATGACAAAAAGATCCCAAATCCCTAAAAATAAGCGCACTTTAATCTTCGATCACACACCATTGCACCCTCCAGACGGTTAAGATTGCATATAAAAATTTATGTGCCATACACGCCCAAAAACACAATTTCGGTTGACGAGCTTATATAGCAAAATTTATAAACGAAGTTGGTATCGGAAAGTGAAGGGTGCAATAAAAACAAATTGACATAAGATTTCTATAATATCAAAATGGAAAGCCGAAGACAGAGTCCATGTAACAGACACCAGAAAATGCTTTCTCTTACAAAATCCCATCTACATAAACAAGCAAACAGAATGTGGAAAGAAAAAGAGAGAATAAATCACCAAACTATACCTTGTATACATTCATGAATCCAAAATCTCTCTCTCTCTCTCCCCTTTTGGTTTTATGTACTTGATATATTACACTGAGTTGAAATGAAGATGAGGACCTCCATTCAAAACCGGAAGTAAAAGCTCTAGACACTGAAAATACACATTTTGCTCAGGGGAATAACTCCCATCCAAACTAGCAAAAGAATTACATTGCCAACAAAATCAACAGCCAAATCCTTCAATTTGTCATTTTTAAGGCTTCACTTAATTTTCAATGTTTTCCCATTTTTTACATATCAAAAGTATTGAGGGTTACCCACTTCATCTAGAGCCGTAAATGAAATTCATGCATCTTCTTCAAAAGTTTCCTAGTTGTAGATCTTAACTGGCTTCTCAAAGGTGTGGCGATTCTGAAATAAAAGCACAAGCATATCAAATACAAATTCAATGAGCTCCTTAGCATACACCAACTCAGATTTTATTCATTTTCCGCTTTGCAGGAAAAAGGGATGATGACTCAAGTTAAAGAACATGTTCTTTTGTGGACCAAAACAACTATCAAAACAATACAAATAAACAAGCCTAGCATATCCTGCTTAAGCAGAAAAGGGAGCATTGGCCTCACCTTCTCATAGGCTAAACAGGTCGTTAACTACCAAATATATGAAATTTCAGAAATTAACATCAACAGAGAGACACTTCACCTGGTTAGAAGCATAAGCTCTTTTAGGTGTACTGTCACAGTGCTCCAGCCCAAGATACTGCTCCCAAGCACCATAAACATCTCTTCTCTGCACAAATCAGACATGAATTGAGTTCATTCCATGTATAATATTTACTACATTACTGGGACAAATCCATAGAAAGGCACCTGAAAACGACCGGAGACAACATCAGAATCTTGAAGGTACTCTGGACGACCAAGAGAAAGGAATGCAAACTTCCACTGCAAAAAAGAAATGCAATTAACAATGTTGGCTTCAACAAAATGATTATCAGTAAGTGCAATATGGTAAACCATTCACATGCTAAGGTGGTTCAGATGTTACTGCTAGCAGATCATTTCACGCATTTAAGTAAATTACAGGTAATATATTTAAGATTTGATTGATGAAATTGTGTTTTAATAGAAGAGGCAAACACAGTTCTAGACAATGACTTACTTCTAGGTGGAAAATGAGTTAAGGACAGATGAAGTATAATATACCTTAACAAACTCATCATCAGGAACTTGTAGTTTCTTCTGTATTCGCACTTTTATTTCTTTCAAAGTCTCACCTTCATGTATGACTAAGAAAAAAGGTTCACCAAAGTTCTGAATTTTCTGCCAAATAAAAATGGTATTAGATGACAAGGAAGATTTAATGAAGATCACCAAACAGTGATTTTAGGTGCAAAATATGAATAAATAATGTGAAATAATAGACAGTCTCTAAGTTAATTGGAGGCAGCTAATTACCATCTGATTCTGAGCAGTGTCTTTTGTAAAGTGATAAACATGAATTAGACGATCATGAGGACCAAGACATTTTTCTTCTTCCGGAATCTGCCATAATAAAATAGCCATAAAAGTAGATGCTCATCAAAACAACATCAGAAAATCATAGAAATAATAATCACAGCATATGTGTATATGACATATATTTCCTAAACTGACATGACAGAGAAACAGAGGGCACTGACCTCTTCTGCTCTTAATGTCCAGTATTGATCATTTATATTCTCAATCTTTTCATTCAGCGGAAAAATCTGTATACATGTAAAAACAGAATTTGAGGGCTGAATCTTCACCCCAAAAAAATAAAATAAAATTGAGTATTCCACAAAATATAAAAAAGCTAAACTAATGCATATTCTAAAAGAAAGAGTAGATCAATGCACACCAAAGTCAATACGTTTCGTTCTTTCAATACCAGCAAGACAGATATTAGAATCACAAGAAAAGCCATAAGAAGACAATTATGTATCAGTCACTTTGAATTTTGTCACATGCATCATTCATAGAAATATCACCTGACCAGTCATATTAAGCATCCACTTGGTAGGAGAGAAAGTGAGCTTACAGAAAAGAGAGACAAACTAGTTTAGTGCATAACACTTATTTAGATGCAATAGACAAAAGGCAAAGACTGCATTGTCTATCCTAACCTTCATTTGTAATCCTCTAATTGGAAAGAGACGGGTGTAAAATAACTACACGAAATATAGTAATTTACAATTTTGTCCTTATCCCTCCAACTTTCCATCCATACTACCATGACATGAAGTAAACAGTAATGTTTTTCGTTTCTAGAGGCGTATTCGAACAGAGCCGAGCCTGAACATCCCTTGGCTCAAGTTCGGTTCGAATAAAAAATATCTCAGCTCGAGTTCCTCCAACCAAAATTAAGGGTGATTCAAATTCAGTTCAAATGAAAATGATTTAGTTTGATTTCAGTTCGATTTTAGCTCAATTTTATAACTCAAATCTGTAACTCAGATTCGTGATTCAGATTCGTAACTTATTTATAAAACAATATCATTTAATATAATCATAGATAAACAATGTTATTTTAACAGCTGTTTAACATAATTTGAATCGATCCATGAGTGAAGCTCAAACCAAATCGAGTTATCCATCAGACTTGTGAGCCAGACCAATTCGAATTTAGCTCAGTTTAAAAAACGAGCTGAACCTTTTGACTTGGACTTGACTTGAATTTGAACAAAATGAATTCGAATCAAGTTGAGCCAGCTTTCGAGCCCCAGATAACTTGGTTTTGGTCCAGCCCCAGTTACTTCCACTTTTCCATCTCTCTTCCCAATCAACAAATAAAGACAAATCAAAGGGCCAGACAAATGCTCTTTTATTCATTTAAACTTCACATCAATAGGACATCAGAAGAATCAGAAATGGCAATGAAAAGATGAATTTCAGACCTTGTAAATCTTATGATAGAAAACTTCTAGCAACCGAAGTGCTGCATCAGGATGAGATAACTCCACCTGATTCAGAAAATTAGATGAAAGTAAAAATGTGAAGCAGAAATGGGGGATGAAAAAAGCACAAACAGATTTCGCCAATAAGCAGGAGAAAGTTAACCATATAAAAAACACTGCATGCAGTAACAACACAGCTACCACAATTAAACCAAGAAAATTACCTTTGTCTTAAGATCATTAATAACATCCCCTACAGTGCTCTGTTTTGGTAGCCTGATAGTATGTATACTAACCTGACACATATTGACAAATTTTATTCCATGAACAAATATCAACATCTTTAGGAATAACTTTATAAGAAAATGATCAGTATTCTTACTTCATCTTTGATAGCATGATGAAATGCTACTTTGAGAGTTTTCAAACATTGTAACTCTGGCAGAGGAATGTCCAGTACTTCATAGTACAATATATCAGATGTCTGTCCAAGAACATAGTAAGAAACAGCATTACATTATCTTTTCCATCAAATTTCCACATCCTACATTATCTAGACCTATGAGTACTACCTGGTTGTAGTGAATCAGCATATCTACCAAATGATCAATGCCTCGGTACTTAATAGGTTGGGGTTTGGGTTGCTGAGAGTAGCAGTTATGTGATGTAAGCCTAATTTTGGATGGATCATCCAAACCCAATTGCTGAGCTACTCTTTCCACAACATCATCATAAGTAAAAAGCTTTGACCTTGACATTCAAAATACAACATCATCATACGTACGAGGCTTTGACGTAGTGTTCAAAATACAATATCAGATACAACGAACTCAGTAATATACTTATACATAAAATAATGCACAATCAACAAAGATAAGCCTGCAGTAAAATAACAGAATTTAATTTCTTCTAATATTAAGTGCTTACATCTCTAGACAGAAATCATCTTCCTTGGGCATTTCAAGAGATCGGAAGTGAACAACCTACCACATCCAAAATTTAGCAATGTTAAATGATGAGTTAATAAATACCAGTTAGTTACAAAACAATGAACATAATGTCTAGGGATCACAAAAAAACAACTATAAAAAAGCAAAAAAGATAAATCACAAAAGCAGAGATATTGCAAACCAATAATAATTCAAAATGAATTTAAAGAAAAGCTTAGTTTTCTGTACCATGGAGGTGTACCTGTCGATTACGCACATAGTCCAAAAATGAAGGAACATCTGGATAACGATATTGTTCTACACTTTCAACCATATGAGATTTTTGAAAGCAAACAATATCTCCATCTTCAAGCTGAAACAGAGACAATGCAAGAGTTGAACACTATAACAGGGAAAACAAATCATACCATGTCTGTGTGCATAACATTACCTGGCTAGCTCGAAATGTATATCTCTTTTCTATGGGTTCGCACATCACACTGGGCTCAAACTTAATTTCCTGAATATCAAAACATGGACCAGCTATCATCCTCAAAATAATGCACACAACCATAAAAATTTAAGTGACAAGCCAATGTTCAAATCCAACCTCTAGAATGGACTTAAACTGTAACATAATGTAACTAGACATCTGAGCCCTAAGACAACTCCTCACGGTCCACATTTTGAGGACAATATTATAAGTCAACCCTTAATACGTCAGTCACTCCAAATAACCAAGACATGGAAACAGACAAGCAGATCTGAGAGAAGCTGCAGACCAACAAGTACCCTACACACTCTAGAGCAAAGAGTACCTAACAATCACAACTTTATGCTCATAGGCAAACATGAATATAAGCTGCTATTTGATACATTGAGATCAATGTCAACAGGAAATGTCAGACAAAAAATATCACATCTCAGATGACGTTGACTTCAAGTCCAAGACCAACTAAATGAAATTATATCCAAAAAATAAGATACTACATGTCAATAAAGGGCCACAAACTATTTGCAAACCCAAACCTTAAATTTCATAAAATGGTGTCATTAACTACTCTTAACATATGTCATTTTTTAAAATCTTTTAGTTGCACCTTATTTTTTTTCTAATTTAAGACCATTTTTTCTCAGGAGAGAATTTTTAGTGCTCAGATCCCTTCATTTTCTAGATACAGTACTATATAAGTTTTGCATTAGCTATTGAACATGTAAGAAAGAGAATAAGTTTGAAACAGTGTTTTTACAACCAGACCAGTGGTCAAACTGGTAACTTATTCGATCAGTTCAATTGGTTCAACTAGCCGATTCAATTGGTTCAACCAGCTGGTTCAATCTATTTCGAAGTTATTATCTATTTTCTAGATGTTATCAAACATTCACCATATTTTTTAAACATAAACTTCATAAAGTTCATTGGAAGCAACTTTATATAATTATCAATAACAACCAACATATTTACTTCTTAGAAATATAAATTTCAATTGAGTAGAATAAAAAAAACTAAGAAAAAGTAAAAAAACAAGTTCAAATAGATTAATCCAACAATTCGCATTTTATTATATAAATAAAGTGAAAAAAAATCAATTACAAATAATTCAATTAAAATCTCAATGGGTAGTTAATATAATTTTAGTGTTAGTGTCTTAATTTCTATTGTTTTTATATTTTCATTCTTTTAACTAAAGAAAAAAAGTCTTTAATTATATAAACCTGGTTGGGTTGGTTTTAACCGGTTTTTCCGGTTCACCAGGTTTGACTGGTTCTTTAGAAAGTCAACATTCATAAATAAAAGGGATAAGATTGTTGACTGATTCGCAGTTGAACCAGTTAAACCAACCACTCTGGTCTGGTTTTAATAACATTGGTTTGAAATACAATAGCAATCCACTCCTTGTCAAAACTCCAACATTAAACCTATCCTTTTTGTGGCTTTACTAATAAAGTAATGGACTAACAAATGATTATATTACTCAGCTGACTTTACCACCATACATCTAAGGCTTCTCATGAAATGACAGCACAAGTGAAAGACAAGTAACAGGAAACAAACCTCATAAAGTTCGATTTCTTCATTAGGAGCATAGCCAGCCATTTCATTTAGTTTTGCCAAATACTCGATTGGCTTACCAGTACTCTTCACAAAAAGCCTTCCAACATGGCTGTCACCATAAGAAAAAATAATCTCTAAATCAAATGAAGTTATTCTGAAAGAGAAAAAGGGAAAAAATTTAATTGACAAAGACAAAATATATAATAGAAATCAACAAAGTACCGTAGCTCTTCTTTCTCAGGGTCATAAAGCTTGAAGAAAAGCAATATATCTTCCTTTGTCTTCTCAGGTGGAGGAATAGGCTGTAAATCCTGAACAGAAAATACAGATGTAAATAACAAATATTTTGATTTGTAAGCATTTATGAGGGCTGTTTATATTCAGACAATTTGGGAACGTCATAACTTTACAGATAACTATAGAAATCGGCACATTGACTTCAGAGTTGTAGCGCCAGAAGGGTGCTTCTACCCTGCGGTGACATTGCCCACATGTATCCACTTCTTTTTATCAAAATAATTTCCACAATTCTTTAAAAATAATAGATTTAACATTAATAACATCACTTAAAATAGGATGATGGTTCAAGGAAGAAAACAGGGAGGAAAAGGTTTACCAGTCCACACTCTACTTCCAAGAACAACTTCAACTCTGCATTATGAACCTTATTTGATACCTCCCTCAACTGTCCAACCTAAAATACCAAGGGAAAAAGAAAATTGAAAATTTGCAATGCATATCTTCACATCCTCAGGCACTAAAACCACTAAAACAAATGCTCAAATTTTTTGTAAAACAATTTGGGATAATGACCCTAATGGCAAAATGGAAGACGACATTGACAAAGCTTATTACAATTCAATAGAATATTGCAGAAATATAACATAATGCTAAAGATAAGCAACATCAATTATCTCATAACAAACACAGAGCAAACTTGAAATGTATATTATCATAGAGAAAACCTAAAACATAAAAACTATAAATTTGTAATAGCTACCACAATGTACTGTACCATTAGCAAGAGCTAAAAGGAAATACAGTGGTTGGGCATTAGAACATACAGTAAAATAGATGGTCAAAATCATGATGCTAAAGAAATGAAGAAACAATTCGCTGGTTGTTCAAGGAAACATATGGAAATTAATAAGCAAGCCAATCACAAATCATATAGGGATACATATTTGACTAATGTAGACAACTGCAAGCAACATATTAATGATGGACCAAAAGAAGAATATTTGTTATAATTATTACATCACAAGGAGCCCCTCGAACAAACTTTGGCTTTGCCCAAAACTAGAAAAACCTACCAAAAATCTCTTGAAACAATACCTATAGGTATAAATAGCAAGCAGAATTTCTTACGGTTTGTGTTTCCTCCAAGGTTGTCAATGGACGATTAGGGCGATATGTATGGTTCTGGCGCTTTGCCCAGAGCCAAAACCGCTGAAATTGCACTGGAATACCAAACTCTTTAGCCATCTCTTCCTACACACACCACCACATAAAGTCACTGATTCGATACTTTGAAAAACTAAACTAAGGCAACATGCAGAGAGTGAGAGTGGAAGAGATAAAGGGGTATAAATTCACCGAAATAAAAACATCACAATTGCTAGTAGAACCACTTTAGGTAGTCCTAAATCAGAAATAAATTTGAAGATTGTACCTTGAAAAGATTAAAAGGTATCTGCTTTTGAATACGGAAACTCCTGACTTTGTCATGATCCACAAGATCAAAATATATATCCCTTCCAATTTGTTCCATAAGGTCCTCATCTCGTGCAACCTAGAGATATCATATAACCACTAAGAAGATATGCTCAACTAGGTGTTGACACTAACTATAATCAATAAATTTAATAGTAATTAAAACAAAGACTAATAGGACCAACCTTTATAATTGTATAAAGATGTGCCTCTGCCTTTTCTTTCTTCTTGTGCTCTTTTTCTTCTTGCTCTTTTTTCAATCTTCCCTGGGAAAAAATCATAAGAAGTTCTGAGACCAACTTTCCAGAAAAAAACAATGTGAAGGCTCAATATACACAAGACTCTGTCATGAAATAAGTTAATCAAGCTTAGCTTTCAAATCAGCTTAAATGAAACTCTTCTAAGATTGTTCTTGATGCAAACAATTCAAGAAAAGTCTGACGGAGGAACTTGCCGAGATAAAGCACAAAAGACCTTATTCAATAAGATCATTTCCTGCAGTTCCCAGCCTACTTGACATGAAAAATATTTGATTCATTTTGCAGTATGTGAAAAGAACTATTTTATACATTTCTGAGATCATTCATGTGATACTGCTTACTTGCAGCTTCAAATATATATGATAGCTGCCTCTTACCCGAAGATGTTCTGCAATATCCTTCTCATCAACATTACATATTATCTTGTCCTTGTCACTTTCCCGTATATAAACCAGCATGTATGCATTTGAGTACTTGGTGAATTTAAAAGGCGTGTTGTTGAATCCAGGATTTGTCTGTGGTAACTGTTAAATCATAAGTGGTTAAAATAAATAACCTGATAAGCCAGTAATAACATATAGCACTGAATTAAAAAAGTAAATCAAATATTAAAAAAAAAAAACCTCTTCTTCACCACCATATTGCTCTTCTAATGCCCTTTTTGTATCCTCTTTTGTTACCCTTTCATCGTCAAATTTATACCTAAAAGCCATTTAACCATCAAAGTGAAATGACATAACAGCATAAGAGCTTAATCATGAGAACTTAGAATGTTACCACCTACTGAATTATACAACACACAATGGGAGCAATAAGGTTCAAATGGGAACTAGGGGATCCACAGCAAGTATCAAATACAGCTTGTCATTGAGACGCAACCATTTGAAAAGGAACTTAATTTCCAAGTGATCCTAGTTTAAGTAATTCAAGGTTTATCTTTGAAACCTCTTCCAACATTCAATGTATGCAAGCTTATATGATTAAATTTGAGAAAGCATTTGTATAGGCACTCAATCAGTTTCCAATTCAGAATGTTAGTTTAGGTCCTATTTTACTTCTGGTTGTGGAGGGAAAACTGTAATTCTTGCAATGCTGCATCTTAAAGTATTATGGAAATTTAAAAAATAAGTCCACCTATTAGTTCTTTGTTAAACCTTTAGATTATTTGAACTAAGCAAACTAAATTCTAAAATCTACTGATTTTAGGAATCCTTGTCCAACCACATTTTATAGAACTCAAAGATCAAGTGTAGTCAGGAAAAGAACTCTTCATATATTGGTTGATAATTGTAGGAATTTTGAGTCATCAGATTAGATTTTCATAGATAATTATCTATTATTTATTTAAAACGTATCTTATTATCTAAGCTAGAAATTATCTTATCTTTCATTTTGTTTTTGATGTAGACTTATCTAGGAGAATTCTATATATTAGCTAGCATTGTACCATAGCAAAATAGTTTTAATAATTACTGTTCACATCAAAATGAGATACAAGTGATTGGATGGAGAAAACAGGCTGAAAGCACAGACATGTATATTTTCTGCATGTTTCTATGCAATTTTGCACATATTAATGGAATGGAAACCAGAAATCTGAGAAGACATTCATACCACTGATCAGAAAGAGTTGGTCTGATAAAGGCGTAATAATGTCCACCATGCACCCCAGCACTGTGAACCAAAACACTATACACAAGTACAATTGTATGAAAAAAATATGAAATGAAAAACAGAAGTAAATATTGTCAAATTCTATAAAATGTTGGGTATTAAAGCAACAAAATTATATGTGGGCAGCTAGTTCTAATCCCAGACTCCATTAAGCAATACTTCCATCATCTTTATCAAGAATAACAAAGATATATAAGCATCATCACTAACAAGAGATATGCCAGAATTCTATTAAGGATTATGCACCAATCATTTATCTTTATCCTCTTCACTGTCCTTCAAAAATAAAAGGTTCCGTTACTTAAATGCCATGAAAAGGAAAATGTGGCAACACTGTGACAATTAACACAATACAGCAGTTTGGCACACCTGAAATGTTTTCAGTGAAACAAACAATACATGAATAAACTAACAACAAAAATTACCACCAAAATCTGCTCATAAGATACTGACAGTTCACTCACAGACTTTAATCTGGAAAGAAAAGGTCTCCAAAAGTACATCTTCAAAAATAGAATACTAAAAATAATACTAACAACAAGAACAACAATAATAATATTGGAGAATCTAGCAAAACATGAAAGAAACATTTGATTGAGTCCCAAAAACAACAATAAAAAATGCATATACTTTAACAACCAGAGAGCGGTGAAGAAATAAAGCATCTCAACCATTAACACAATAGAATGACAACAGGTCAAAACAGTGACGGAAGAAAGGAGAACACTAAATAGAATGGATGATGTAAACGAAGCTAATAGAAATTAATAAATTTGTGAAGCTTTGGCTGGCCACACAAGCATGCATCAAGGCACGTGGTCGTGTCCCATACTTGCACAGACGTGTAGCTACCATATGACACTCTTGTGTCTTGCTTACACAGACGTGTGCACGGTCAAACGGGTGTGTGTCTGGGGTCAATTGGGTGATTTGACTGAAAAAATAATTGGTAATATTTGTCAAATAGCTCAACACTGACATTTATTATACCTGTGCAATGTGTAAAGGTTGCAGACACTCCTATCAGCTTCAGGAGACAAATATTTTCCATTCTCTCTATCAAGGTCAAGTTGCAGAGGAAACTCATAACGGTCATTAATCTAAAAAATAAAAGAAAAATGAAATTACATCTCTGTCAAAATTAATAATTTTACAGTACCACATAGCTTAGTTGTAAAGGCTACTAATGATTAGTATGATGAAATGCAACCAAAAAAATTAACTGAGGCCAAGCAACTGGATTGTTACTGAAGAAGACAGCTATAGATAAATCTAGCAAGCAAGAACACATTGTATAAAGACAAATAGCACTTAATTAAATGCCAAATTCATGCAACAAAATTCAAAAACAAAAAATAAGCAAGGAATGGTGGAAATAATGTGTGACAAATACTTCTTGAAGAAAAGAAAGGCACAATCGCCTGATAGCTTTTTTTTTTTTTTCCCTACCAGATGAGGAAACACGAGCTAGGAATTGAAATTGGTAAGATTACAGGACTTGCATTTATTAAGCCTTCACCCCTACCCAGGTATGACAGCTTCCTCAAATCTAGAAAAGAGTCCATAAAAAATGCAGTAGGTTTTTTTTTCCTATTTTGAGACAAAACAAGAGACTATCACAAAAAGAACAGAATATATATCAGAGTAAACAAATTATTCAGGAAAAATCAACTAGATGATCACAAAAGCCTTTGCACAGTATAGACTGAACAATTCACTAAAAAGAAAACCATTATCTGACTATTTATTCTGTACTATTAATGTATTTAGTTCCATGTTTCTTATAATAAAAAAGGGCAAAGAAAACAGACACATTGAAAGGATTTTGAGGCCCAAGCGCAATGAGAAGAAAGAGGATTATCAAACAAAATATCTGCATCTTCCTGAAATCTCTGATAAAGTAGCCAAAAGAAGACAACTTTATAAGCTTTTGGCATTTTCTCCTTCACCAATATAAACCTCATTTATTACCTTTTCCAATATGTTTCATAACAGTAATCCAAGTGTGTTTCTAAAAAATAAAATAAAAAATTGCACATTGAGACACTGTTTGTAAAAACGTAAAAGGAAGATAATCACTAAATTATGGCCTTGAAACATGCTTTGGTTCATAATCCATACTTGAAGATTATATACTTACTTTCATCCATAATCAAGTCATAGAAGGTGTCTAAGAAAGTGACAGAGAAAAAGGTAGATACAATGTTTATTATTGGATCTTTTAGATAATAAGCAATGAATATTTTTACTAAATATTAACCGACAACCCTTAAAATATTCCTTAGAAAACTCAGAAAAAGATGACTTCCTTTAAAAATTAATAATAAAAAGGAAATTAATAAAAATTCTAAATTAAATAAAACTAAGCAAAATCCCCTTTTTAATGTGTGTGTGTCTGTGGAGAGAAAACATAAAAAAAATATACTAATAAAAGAAAAGTTACAAAAGCAGACCAAATGCCCACGAAAGAAGTAAAACCCTTCAAAGGTGAACTATAGTTGAACTGCCCCAAACCAGCCGGTTCATGGTCCAACCGCAAGTTTACCCGGTCAAAGCCCCACAAGGACGTAGGCACACTAATTTCATGCAAATGTTAGTGCAAAAATAATCAAATTTATTGGCAATGGTCAGGACTTAAAGTTGAATCCCAATCATTGCATCACTTGGGAAGCACCACCAGGCCAGACACCATGTTTGGTTCTACCTTTTTCTTTTTTTTTGGATCTATCTTCTGGATATTATAAGGAAAAAATTTGCAACTGCTTCGATTTGAATCCAACACCTTATCAGTAGGCATGATGCATGCATGCCATTGGATCAAAATCATTATTAAACAAATATGATTCGGATTTTATATTTAATAAGTAGTTAAAATAATTTTGAATATTTATTTAAATAGTACACTAGTCTAACCACTGGTCGACCAGTCCGACAGCCAGTAACCCTGACCGGCCCTTTCACTGAGTCAATGTCCAATCTGATTCTGAAAGCATCGATAAATGTAGCTAAAAAAACAAAATTATACCTTGTAAGCTATACAAGTATAGCATGAAAAAGAAACCTTTTACCACCACCTCCAATTCACATCAACTTCAAACATATCCTATAAATTTATAGATAGACTAAAGTACTGAGCATATTATAAACAAAAAGGATCAAAAAGCATAAATGAAGTCAACTAACTGTCCCTCAAGGGATAAAAGAGAAAACTTGTAATCTACCTAGGAGTCTTCGTACAAAAAATGCCTAACTAGAGCCTTCATATTATTATAGGTCTGTGACCTATCACTTAACCTTTTAGGTTGGATTGAAACTTAACATGGTGTCAAAGTGACAGTTGATCAAGTGGTCTTGTGTTGTAATCCTATATGTTTTTAACATGCTTGACCCTCCCTCCCTCCGCATAAAGTCAAATTAAATAAATCATGTTAGTTATATTAAAAGAAAGTTATATTTGTTATTATTTGTTATTGTTATATCCAATCCATTTTCCTTGTGTGCAAAGAGGCATCAGGAAACTTCCTATCAAAAAAATGGAAGAATAGAGCTTAACATTGGCCCACATGCATCTGATTAACTCTTAGGCTGAATACTCAAGATAGAAAACACTGCCATGTGTTGTTTGAATTGAAAGAAACAGCAGAATTTTTTTAAGAAAAGTATTCCAAATCCTTTTGGGGAAAATCACATATTAATTTCATTTTGGATATCATTTTCAGCTATTACAAAAGGATTTCTAGAGGCTCTTTTTCTATTAATTGTAAAAGTGCTGTATGGGACTGAGATTTTTGCTTACTTTATGCCACTTGTGTTTTCTATCACATAGTTCTGTAACCATGGAATGAATTTATGCCATTTGTGTTGTCTATCACATAGTTCTATAACCATGGAATGCACCTTTGGTTCTTTGAATATTCTTGGACAATTTCTCCACTTCCTATAAAATATCGTTTAATAATTTGAAAACAGATAGTAATTAATGATAACTGGAACTCAGAAATTTCAACAAGATGTTCACAGCTATAATAATAAATTTATCATTTTAATCAATTTGAGAAGAATCAAGTGTATCACTCATCCCTCTTTAGAATAATTGAACAAATAATCCATTATCGGCACTATTAAACATTTGATTTAAAATAGACCCATGCCATAAATCCAGTATTTCAATAATCCTGGTGGTTTACAGATTCAAGCTCAGGAAGCCTGACGAAAAAAATGAGCCTGTAGTACAACATGGCAGCACATCAACAATGAAATAGCATAGCAGAATTTGGAGAGAGTGAAATTTTACCAAAGGTTATGGAGCAGGATTAATTAAAGCCAAAAGATTTGTGCCTTTTCTACAGAAACAATATTAAATCATAGAAATATGAATGAATGTAATGCAACTCTTTTATGCAAAACTTGCAGCGAAATTATAAAAATAATGTCACAAATCAAAATTGGATATCAGACTGCTTACCTTCACCATAGTGTCCCGCATGAAATCGTATTCGAATCGTTTCAGCTGAAGTTGAAGAACTGGGGGAAAGTCAATGAATAACACACCCTTCTTAGCATCCTGAAGAATACTCATGCATTAGTTTATGAAAAGTGAATAAGAAAGAATGTTCATACACATTCAAACATTATTCTCAGTCCTAACCTTTTTGTGCACTAATTCATGCCTTTTTAATTGGGAGATTCTATTACTTTGACAATTTATTTTCACCTTCTCGTGTTGATTCTAGATTTTTTATCACCAACAAAACATAAGCAGAGCTTGCCTTAAACCTTTAACACTTTATTTGAACGTAAATTAATCACTAATGGTTACCAAAATCTCCTCACGGACACATTTGGTATGTTGCACTGAACTAAACTAACTATTTGGATTGAATTGTATTTGATTAGATAGGATAGAATAGAACTTTACAGAGTTTATTGAAGTATTGTTTTAGACAACCCGTGAGGAATGTGGAACACATTTTAGTGCACCTCCTTTTGTGCAAACATTTCATTGATGTTATTAACTTTATGAATTTAATATTCAAATCATATTAATTCTTTAATTTTACCATAAAGAAATCATCAATTTTAATAATTAGTTTTAATTAATAATTAAACAAAATGCATATTGTTAATATTTCTTTAAATAAATATGAATTAATTAATATTTATATATTTAATTACCTAGCTGGTAAATTTTGAATCTATTTAACATGGCACAGTATTAAAAATAATCCAATATTTTTCTAAGCTAATCCATTCAATATGATCCCAAGTGATTTCATTCTAATACAACATGCTGAATGCAGACAATCTGCTCTAAAATTTTGAGCTTTGATTTTCAATTTCCATGAGAGATATTCTGCCATACAACAATATACCCCAAAACAAAAAGTGAATAAGCCTGTACAGTCTGAGTATTTGACATTGTAATTATTTTCCTATAGTAATCACCTACAGAAAGACAAACAGCCAAAAAATATTTCATATTAGTAGCACTACAACAATCAAGCAGTAAAGCTAGGCACCGATCACATGACTTACCTGTAACCCATACCGTTCAGCATGATACTTGTTATCACCTTCAAGTTGTTCAACTTCTACATACTTATCAAAGGAAGCATAAACGTCACGACAACCTTTGACATCAAGCTGAAGATCTGCCAGACATTATTTTTTTCTTTTTCATAAGTGCCACAAAAGTATGTGCAATGAGCAATACGCAACAGAGGAGGAAGCATAAAGATCCAAATCATATATTTAAACAGATACCATAAAAAGACTCTTTTCTTGTTGACTTGTAATCCACATTGATACATTCAATATAGTTCATATGGTGGCCTTCAAATAACTGCTGTATAGTGCCCTCTACAACTGTTCCCTGGCAATAAGTTATAAAGAATGCCAATTATTAATTAGATTTCCCACTAAAAAACAGCAACTCAGGGAAACAAACAGCGTCAAGGCTGTCACCTTCATTTTGTCCTCAAGTTTTTCACACAAAACTCTATTAAGTTCTTGTACGTCATGTTGCATGAAAGAGTCATATGTGTCCCATCCAAATGATTTGGTCAACTCCTTTGTTGCAACACTACTGTCAGTGTACTGGAGCTTGTAAAATAAACTCTGCAAAGCCAGTGGAATGCTTCCGGATGGCATATCATTCTCTGTTGTTGGCATGTGGTACACAGCCTGCAATGAAATATTGTTAATTCTTCCGCCCGAATTCTGGTCAGAAAAGTAAAGATGAGTAAGAAGGAATAGTTAACCAGGAATGCCAACCTTCCGGAAATAAGGAATGTGAAACAGTGTCTGTAGAAGAGAGTTCATGTAACAAGTAGCCCCTTGATTCTTAAGTCCAACATAACCAGTCTCTTTTTTTGAGTCATATGCCCAGTAATCTACAACCCTACGAGCAATAACCTCAGCTTCAACTATCAGGGTATCATTCACAAGATATCCTCTGTTAGGATCATAGAGTTCGCCAAGGGGCATAAAGGATGTGAAACCCCAATCACTTTCTCGTGCATTGAACTGATGTTGAGTATCTGATGAGTTCAAATGGTAAAGTTACCACATATTTCACAAGAGTGTCTAGCATCATCTTAAAAACATCTTTTGTCAGTAAAGTTTGAACACCATCTTGTGGAATTGTCCAACCATCAAAAATAAATTTTATACAATTCACAAGGTCCAAATTGCATAGCTAAGAAAACAGACAAAAATAGATACACAGCCGCAACAAACAGATGTTAACACAACGGAAGGCATGAGAAAGTTGTAGGAACACATTCAACAATAAAACCCATGCTTCCCAATCCTATGTGGCTCTTAATGCCCATATAAAAAAAATGACGTACAATACAAACTCCAATCCGTTGCAACAGCAATATTGTACCAATGATTAACTTTTACCTGCCACAAAAGAGTTCATATGGTAACTAAACAATTTTTTCCTTTTTAATCAATGACAAGATAAGCATGTAAGCGTGAAAAGGTTTTACTAGAATAGAGTGGACCATATATATATATATATAAACAAGAAATTAGGGAGCAACTCAAAACACTGAATCAGGAAAACATAGAAAGCGGTGTTTTTTTATTTCTCAGCATATATCACCAAAACTAGTAAATCCGGAAAACATAATACAACGTGGTGTTTTCTCATCATTATTTGGTTGATGAAGAAGCAAAAAACATCTATAAATACTTGAATTCCTAATAGCATAAAAGAAAACCCAGCTCATCATAACACCCCACAAAATGCAACATGGTCATGGCTAAAAGTCTAATCTAACCATGTCAAACTATTTTCATTGAAGTCCCCAAGTTTTACCAAACACAGAAATTTTTTTTTTTCAGAAAGTAGAGTCATTAAATACAATTCAAAGCTCAGAGCAGGAAATGTTTAAGAAAGACCTGAATAGAAATTTATAATTGAAAAGCATATTGTGGCTTGGCAGTGCTCAAATAAGCATAAATGGTTAAAGGATTAACTATGTTCAAATTTTTTAGATTAAAATTTTATAAGAAATTAAATTAGGCTGGATATTTGTTGTGTCATATAAGATAATAACAAAGGCAATCAAACAGCATAAAATTCCATTTAGAAAACAGAAAAAAAAAAAAGAAGAAAGCAAAAGAAAATGACAGGATTTTCCAATCCAAAAGAGAACTCAAAAGAAGGCTCAAAATAAATAGCTGGCAATGGCCAAATTTAGATGAAATTAATAAGACAAAACCAAAAACCATTTTTTCATTTATTTTCAAGAACTTGACTTAAATTTCACCCATTTATTTATCTTAATCCAATATTGCACACAGTTCGTAAGTTGTCAACATTAAGTATGACTTTTCAACTTCTCATTTTAACCAGAGTACTAAAACAAATGAACGCAAGAAAACTGAATTAAAGGTTTTGAGTTAAAATTTCTTATCCCTAAATATACAAACAAAGTCCAATTAAAGGCAGAGAGCATATAGTGCCACAAAGGGTCAGGGAATTAAAAGAGAGGGATGAAAAACAATTTCCACCAACAATATGCACTTCTAAATCTGAAATTGAATAGGTGAGAGGATAAAATATGTGAAATCTAAAGAGCCATATATGATTTCCACTAATAATGGTTTATATGAAAAATAAAAAGAAAAAGCACGAAAATATGAATAAATAAATGAATATGGGTTTTACCAATAAGTTATAAGACACTTCTAGCCATACAAAATTTTTATATATTCACATATTTAATTTTTTCTTTCCCTGCTTTTCATATATATTATAAAATACATATGAAGAACATAAACATGTACATGTAAAATATTTTAAGAGTTTTTAATATCCCAAAACATCCAATAAGCATGTAGGTGGATGATTGTTTCTTCATTAATAAATCATAAAGAAATGTCAAAGAGACCACTGACACATCCTAATGACAGGGTTTTCAGAAATACAAATACAAAGATTCACTGAAATTCATTCCCAAACGTTCTGCTTCTTTTTTATCTTCAAACCCTAATTTATTCCTTTAGCATGTGTTTGCCACATCAGTTCCCCTGAAATTGCAGACCCCTCAACTCCAATAAAACACATGCACACATAAATAAACATACTAACGGATTGATTCATGAGACAAGCTACACTACTCATGCTTGGCAATAGAACCAAACTGAACTTTCATTCATTAAAAGATCACCGAACAATACTGACTTCCATATAAAGAGGGTACCTTTTCTCACTGAGTACTTGGAATGAATTTGATTAATCACAGCCAAGCTAAACTGTGCATATCTACACCACCCATATGTCAAACTTCCTGAATCAGCAACATCTAGATACATAGACAAATGATCCACATTGTTTCCCTTTGGAAAAATAAGCACACGCCTGCAAGTGCAATGAAGAAAAGAAAATGCATATAATAAATATTATTGGCCACCAATGCTTCTTCACAAAATAACCTAAAAGAAAGAGGGTACCAAGTACCATTTATAACCACCAACAATGAAAATCTCTGAGTAGTGCTTCTTCGTATTCAAACAAGAAAAGTTCTCAATTCTCCATGTAAATCTGGATGAAGGAGGATCCTCCACTGGCTGATTCTCCACAGCATTTGCAGTTTCAGGCTGTGCCACAACTATTAGGGAAAAAGCAAAACAAAAAAGTTAAAACCATATTTTCCATTCATGGACATAACTAGAATCAGAATCTACATAGACTCTAAAAGATGACAAAATAAAATACTTACTATATATATACACACACTAAAAGCCAATGTCCTACGTGATTATGGAAGCCAATTTACTAAATTCATATTATTGCTATTACTATTCTTCAACTTATCTCAATATCATTGGAAACCATCAAGTAATTCAATAAGCAAGCAATCTAATCCACCAAAATAAAATCAGAATTCACCCAATAGCATAAAGAAGGCTAAATAATCATAAAGATACCTTCCATTGGGTGGTGATTGTCAGCCAAATCCGAGTGCGGCACCAACATTTCTTCATCCTCTTGTTGCTACAATAACATTAAAAAAAAATCATAAAATGTAGAAACCAAAAGACCGTGGATCCACTACGAACACAAAAACCCTAACAAAAATAATGAATATTTCACGTCCTTGCTCATTATAAGTTCATCCAAAACCCTTCCATAACAAAAAACCAAAGCCCTAGATAAACCAGAAAACAAATAAAACCATAATTACAGCCAAAACAACTAATTAAAAAACATACAGCGCACGAACAAGATTTCAACAATATGCAAATAAACAGAGTGTCACGCAGACTGAACGACAGAGGGACGTACCTCAATAGGAGCAGGAGTCATGACAGTCATGATGTAAAGAAGATAGGGAATCGTACGACGACGTCGTTTCGCACCAGAAAGTAAATTGATACCTAAAAAGAGTAATTAATTAGATTACACCGAGAGAGAGAGCAATGGAGATCGCCAGAAGGTGGTCGACAAGGGGGAAAGATCTTGCTTAGCGTGTTCTTTATTTGGAATGGCGCGGGGCGGGGTTGGGGCTTCTTGTTTGTAAAGGATATTTTTTTCACATATATAGGGGACAAAGTTCTACTTTTAAAAGCCTGTTTTCCCACCCTCACCCATTTTTAATTAAAAATAATATATATATAGTAATAATTAGGTATTTTGTCTTTTAATATTAAAATTTTATAAATTAATAAAATAAAATTTATATAAATATAAAATATTAAAATATTAAAAAAATTTTAAAAATATTAAAAAAATTACTACCTCCGCTAAAAATGGAGGCGATTTGGCAGCCTCCACCAACGGGGAGGCCAAATCTGGTCTCCCCTGGAACCAGGTAGTCGGAAATGGTCACCTGGTTCTATTATGGGCGGCCACCGTCGTCGGTGCCGACGGCGGTGGCTATTGGGATTTTTTGAATTTTAAAATTTTTTTTAATTTTTTAAAATTTTTTGTTATTTAAAAATTATTTTATATTTTTATTATAAATTTTTAATTTTTAAAAGGGTAATTTAGTAATTTTAATAAAAAACTAATAAAAAAATGGGTGATGGGTGGGAAAACAGACTTTTAAACTTAAGCAGGTGGGACTTTGTCCCCGCCTCAAACTATGGGTGGGAAAATGTCCTTTGGCCTTTCGGTTTTGGTAAAAATACTGTACAAATTGCCGTGGAAAATTTGGTTGGACATAAAGAAAACAATGTAAGTATCTTTTAAATCACCTGAAGTTTGATTTGTATAATTTACACGCATCTTATTCACAGCATCATACCAATTCGCTCATCCGCTAGTGAAACGGGATCAGAACAGAATCACGAGCCGAGACACGAAGAGGTTGAACCTTTTATTTCGTTTTTGGGTCTCAGTTCGGGCCGTCAAGTTTCCACCCAAAACTACATTGCTTGCCTATACATTACAAAGCCACCCAAAACTAATTTTTATTTTTCTGTTTTTTTGGTTACATCAAGTCCTCCAACTTTCTAACCTAATGGGATTATCAAGTTCATGAAACATAAAAAAAACCCCGAGGTCAATAATTAGTCTCATAACTATTACATTGAATAAATTAGAAGTTTGATTTTCATATACTGACAAAAACACTAAAAGTTATACTACACATTTATATAATATTTTAAAGTAATTATTTTATTTTTTAAATTTATTATTTCTTTACAAATTGAAAAAGCGTTAAAAATGGAAAATTTATTAAATAATCTTGCTAGATTAAAAAAAAATGGAAAATTTTTCAAACTTAGGAGTTGGAGTGTGAAAACTAATATTTAAATTGATAAAGGATCTTCTTGACCAAGTAGTAATTCTTGCTAAATTAAAAAAAAAAAAAAAAGGTTCATTGGTTAAATATTTGATTACAAATTTCTCAATGACTTTTCAAGTAAGTGTTTTGGTTATAATTTTATGTTAAAATTAACAATGATTTATTCAATTATTATTTAATATGTTAATCATGCGAATAACACATTTACAATTGAATTTTCCATCTAAACCTCTTATACACATAGTATAATTCTAAGCCCTCACGTGTACATGCTTTATTAAGCTCTTAAATGACTGTTTTACCCTTATTTTGCTATTCTTAAGCCTAAATATTGATCTTGAGACTATAAAATGACAAAAATGAACGCCCCTTGGGTCATTAGAATTTCCTAATTACTAAAACAGAACATAATCCCAACAAACTTAAAATTGTCATAAAACTCTCTAATGCAACATCTAAATCTAACATAAATATCTTGTAAAAAGAATTATGGACATGAACTTCTCTTGTGTTGTTAAACAACTAATTTAATAAAATAGTTTAAAAAGAAAGAAAATTGTAAGTATTGGTGTAAAAAAAAACGTATTCACATTGGTTGTTTAATCTAGGGAGCGGAAGAGCATTTGAAGGTAAAATAAACATTATATTTGATATTTTGATCAATTTTATCTACCTTTTCTTTTGCAGCTCTATATTAAACCCCTTTCATTGGATGACCTAATCAATCTATTTCTCTCTCTTTGAACATGTTTTTTTTTTTTTACGTGTGTTTCTTGCATATCGGTTGAAAAGTTGAACGAAGAAAATTCTCAAAAAAAGATTGTAAATACTAGTAGTATTAAGGCCAAAGTACATTTTCCCACCCATAGTTTGAGGCTGGGACAAATTCTCACCCGCTTAAGTTTAAAAGCCCGAAGTTCCACCCATCACCAATTTTTTTATTATTTTTTCATTAAAATTATTAAATTACCCTTTTAAAAATTAAAAATTTATAATAAAAATATTAAATAATTTTTAAATATAAAAAATTTTAAAAAATTTTTAAATATAAAAAATTTTAAAAAATTTTTTAAAAAAATTTTGAATTTCAAAAAAACGCAATAGCCACCGCTGCCAGCAAAGGCGGCGGTGGCCGCCTATAATAGAACCAG
>JAJEJH010000709.1:153993-180703 GCA_026122585.1 Anacardium occidentale | reverse complement strand
CCTGGTAATGCTTTGGTTTCTTTTTTTTTTTTTGTTTGTTGGGTTTGGTTGAGGGTTGTGGAAGTAAAATTGATGTGGGTTTGGTTGAAATTTCGCATGTAGAATGCGCAGTTGCCTCCGATTTTTGAGGAGGAGAGAGAACCGGAGAGTCTGCATGTGGGTTCGTCGCCGATTGTTGAAGACGGCGTCGATTCGCAGATGGGGTTTTTTGGCGACCCTGTTAATGAAGAGAGAGCTATTGTTTTGTACAAACCTCGAATGCCGTCTTCTCCTAGTGTTAGTGTGAATTTGGATTCTTTGAACTTGGTTTCTGGGTTTAAGAGTGAGTAATCAAAACCTTTTTTATGTTTGTTTGTGTCGATATGACCCATGTTGGTTTTGTTTACGGTTATTGAGAATTTCAAGTTGTATTGAGATGTCAGTAGCTTAATTGTTGAAGATTCTGGGCTGCTAGGGTTCAATTTTGCTTTTCAATTGGGGTTTTGTTGTTATATTTTTACTTTCTGAATAATAAAACTACATGCTAACTTATTCATACAAACTGATGTTGGAACATATGATTTAGTGGTGTATTTGTTTGTGTACATATGGGGGTTGATGCGGTCTAAGGGATTTTTTTTCCCCTTTCATAACAAGATTTAATGATTGTTTTATTCCCAAATTCTCTAGCTGTCTTGCAATATTTCTCATAATTTAGATTACATTAGCATTTTGTCTGCTTTCAAGCTCATGAGTGAACAATGTTGAGCTTGTATCATTTGCTCGTGAATCATGATGTGAAGCCAAGGATTGTGATGATAAGTTTTTGTTCGTGGATCAAAGGAAATGTGGAAGTTAACTTGAGCTTGTGTTGTGTAGGAAGCATATCAATTTTATTCTTTGGGACTTTGTTTTTAAGGATCTAATTTCCCTTCAATTTAGAGTTTTGATGTTGGATGCTACAGGATGCTAGTTTAGTGGAGTGATCATCCTCTGTTGATGTTTGTATCTTTTCCTAACTTTTTATGTGTGCTCTACAGATCAATTTCTTAGGGGAAGCCAAACCGGGCACATGAAATTGGTTGAAGACGAAGATTATTTGCATGACAAGAACAATGCAACAACAGACAAGTGTTTAGCCGTTGTTCCTTGGGTTCCTTCCCAGTTTCCCATTGCCTCTGACCCAGGTGTGGATACTTCTCAAACAGAGCCAGCAGATTTGATGGAAGCTGATAATATGGAGGATGCTGAAATGGATATTGAGGATAACAGTAACTCTAGCATAGGGCAAGGTCACGCAAATGAATTTGGTGGAATGAGGGAGGGTGAGGGCTTACAACTATGGCCCCAACAGCACTGCCTGATCCCCCAGCTTCCTCAAAGCACTTCCGCACCCATCACTTGGTTCCAGTAACAAGCACTAGCAGGGTAAATATTTACCTCCTGGACGTAATTTCATTATGCTGTGGAGGGCTAAGTAGTAGATTTAGTTACTTGAAAGTTAGAACATACTGAAATGGTGGCTGGCCGTGGTAGAGAATCTCCTTTTTGTGGCCATAGTGATTGTGGGTATGTTGCCATTTATGACTTGGGAGTGATTGTGGGTATGTGCTTTTTTATGGAAAGCTTGTATAAAGTAATGAAAATGTAGTAGTACTAGTGGAAGTGGTAGCAGTCCCCTAAATACGTTTCCCTGTTAATTGCCTCAATGCTTGTTGATTGTTTAATGCCAAGCAAGATGGCTTTTAATTTTCTTTGTGGCTTTTAATTTTCTTTGTGGCTTATCTGCTAAGTAGATTATTTTGATAACAACTTTGATGAAAATGATCAGAAAATGCTGTCACCATCCCTAAGCCAAACCTAATGAAACTCATCAATAAATGGTAACTAACATAATTTTGTAATTCTGTATATAAAATAGAACTCCAGAATTATCCCTTTGAAAATCTTCAAGATGCTAACATTATGTGAGGAAATAAAGTTGGAAACATAATATTAGTACTTGATAAATAATACACAAAATTGTGTAAAAATAAATACATAAATGAAGCAACCATGATACAATCTCACTTTCAAGAGCTGTGCAAAGAGAGAAAAAGGAGAATGACTATCAAGATATTACTATTGTTTACTACATACAATATGGGCTTCGGCTTCATGCAAAGCTTCTAAATTATTTGAAGGGTACCTATCTACTATGAGATAAGAGATACATATTCAACTAACAGATTAGAAAAAAAAAAAAAAAAACACAAAAAAACGGATTATCCAGGTCTCTGATTAGCGTGTCCTATCAACTTCATTCCTTCTATCTTTTTTACCTTCAAGAGAGATGTGTATAAGACTGTTTCTATATCTGCAACAGCAAACAACAGGCAATTCTATGGTAGGCTAGGGCCGCATGGACAACTGTACTGAAAACTTGCAGCCCTTAACTAAATTTCTATTTTGGTTAATCTCCTGAAACAAATTTCTTCTCTTCATAGTACTTCTGCTCGCTAGCTGCTTTCTTTGCATTGCGTTTCTGCATTTAAAGTCAGGTCTCAGATCAAAATCCTGATAGAAGCAAGAACTACGAGAATTTTCGGCATAACCAAAATCAAGACATTTGGGGGAAAGGGAGCAAAGAAGAGCACCCAAAAATGCTCCACTTTTAAATGTGCAAGCTATGCACCAGAAATAGAGTTTGAGTCCATATAAAATTTTTACCATCTTGTAATAAGCAATGCATAGTAGAGCAATTGCTGATCAATTTTGCGTTACTAATTATCCTGAAAGGCTAACATCTTGAAACATTGTGTATGCATGTGAAAAGTTAAAAGAAGAATGGTTATATACCAGGTAGGCATCGTGATTGGCAACTATCCTTTGGGCCACTGAAGTTGTCGTTATACTTTTTGGACTCTCGAGTAACTGGAAAATTCCCATGCTTTTGGGAACTGTATAAGGATCAGTTTCATCCTGTGTAGTGAAAATTATTTTGTACGGATCAGATCTCAATTGCATGTGGATGATCGCAGATGTAATTATTCATCAGAGATTACAGAATTAGGAAGCTTACAGTCAATGAAGAGTTGGTCTCAGCAACTGTCCCACGGACAACCAAACTGATGTTGAAAGTGGTTATCTGTGAGGTTGAATTAAAAAAAGTATTTGAGGATTTTCCATGAATAAAAAACAACGGCAAATCAGAAAGCAAAAGCTATTTTAAATGAGATTGCGAATTTTCTAAACACCTGTAATGGAAACTAAGTTATATTATCCAATTTTGGATAAAAGAAACGAATTTAGAACACCATAGTTACAACTTAAATGCATGAACCTAAAGCATATTGGATGATTATCCATTCTACTACTACAGATTATATGTGAAAAGCAATTTTAGATAGAATGCACACCATGTCCTTAGTAACTTCCCAAGGTGCGCCAATAATGACTTCATCAACATAGCGACAAGCCAGCACACTGAGGCTACGCTCATGTAGATGCATAATCGGGTGGTGATTACCTCTGTGTTCACTGCATGAAAAAGCAACTAGTTATCTTAATTGTAAATATTATACAAGGCATAAGTACAAGTAGGGTTAGAACCATATTGAGTCAGCTCGGCCTCAAAACTAGACTCAGCTTGGCACAGTTTGAATTCGTTTAGGTCAAATTTAAGCTGACAAAAACCAAGAGAGTCAGCTCGTTTTTTAAACTACGTCGAACTCTAGCAAGAGAGAGTCCAACTCAATCCAGACTCATGACTCAATTCAAATCATGTCAAACAATTGTCAAAACGACATCGTGTTACCTATTATTAGGTAAAATGATGTCGCTTTGTCAATGAGTAATGAATTTGAGACACAAATTTGAGTCATTAACTAAAACATGATTCATATGAGCCAACTCAAACTACCTTTACCTTTGGTTCAAGAAAGTCGAATGGAATCATTTCTCGTTCAAACCAAACTTGAGCTAGAAAGTGTTCGGACTCTACTTGGTCTATATCCACCCCAAAGTACAGGCACACACACGCTTCAAATTCCTCAACATTCTCAGGATGGATGCAGAACAAAACCATGAGACGTGAGACAACAACAATTTTAATTACCTCACAATCTGGTCAGTGTGGACTCCAACTAGAAGAAAATCTCCAAGCTGCCTAGCCTTCTTAAGAATCTGAGTAAGCACAGGCATAGGATACTATTAAAGAAAGTCACCGACTGTGAAATTAGAATGCAAGTACATTAGTGAAGACAGATGTCATACCTCTACATGTCCTGCATGAAAGAGATCAAATGCCCCATCAATGTACACCACACAAGCATTTGGTCCAGGTCCCTGAGATTCGATGAAAGAATGAAGCATTTAGAGACAGATAACCAATCCACGCATCCCAACAAAATTGCACCTTGAATATAAGATGACACTTGAGAATACAGATAATACCTTGCAATTAGAAAACTGCACAATCCTACGGGATGTCGGCAGAAATTGAGGTATGTTTGCACTCTTCGATTGAATCGCTTTCTGGGTATGTACAGGCAAGGATGTAGCATTACAATCTTCACAAGATTTTGTATCTTCCATAGAAGAAAGTATCCTCCCTGAATTTTAAATAACTTATGCATTATAAGTAACAAGAACATATGTACATATGATCTTCAAGAAAATAGAATGACGCTCAACTGTGCTTAAGCCAAAGCTTTCTAAAGAGTGATGCCTATGTACATATAAAATGAGAACTAATTTGGGTACCAATGATGTTGTGTCACCATGTAATTATATATTACTTTATATTTAATTTAAAATTACACAATCATATAATGACATCATGATACCCAAATTAGTACTTAGTATAAGTGCATATAGTTTGATTGCTTCCTAAATAAGTTCGAAGTAAAATTATCTAGGAGAGGCAACCTCAGTGAAAGAGAGAAAGCGCAACAGCAATTTCTATTTCAAAGAAATTTACTACCCATTTCTTAATTTGCATAAAATTAGCTGATTTCATATTCAGCCTAAACAGTGCTGTCGGCATATCTCATTATATCAGGATAAAAAAAAGAAATCCACTTTCTTGGAAATCATAGCCGTCTGTCACAAGAGATTGATAGAGAGAATGTTAGTACCTACAATATCTGTGCTGGAGACACCTTCTGTGCGCTTAATCTGCTTGTAACGGCCAACTTTCTTTGCCAAAGCATAAGCGTCAGTTCCATCTGGAAGCAGACAAGGATCATCACCATGTATGATATAGTCAATCTTGTGCTCAGTGAAGAGACGGTTCATGAACTGCTCGGTAATGGCATAAGGGGCATTGGCTATAACTTCATCCACCCACTTTAACCCACTAACAAGGGCCAACCTAGAAATTACATCAATTATTAGATTAAAAGATGCACCTCATAATTCATACACAATAACCCACTGACTTTCAATAGTCCAGCATACATTCTGCCCACAAGCCAGCAGGCAAATGATTAGATCATCTTTCAACACTTATACTGGCGTAAGAGTCCAACATGTCTACCTGCAAGGCCACACCTCTTCTTTGAAGAGAATAAACTCATAACTGTCTGTACTAAGAATGTTATGCATCAAACATTTTGAATGGCTAAAAGCACTCTTTGTAAGTTTGACAGAAACTTATATATAGATAGTTCTAAATAATTTTCTTTTGGGTCCCAGAACATCTTTTCCCATGATCAGACACAAAATCATCTTTCCATTATAAACAGATCAAGATTTTTTTTTTTTTTTTTTTTTTTTTTTTTATGGTTCTTAGTGAATTTCAAAGACATTTCGCCTGTATTACGAAGACTAAAGTTAACTCATAAGAACTTCATTTCTGGCCTTGCTCAAATGTATAGTTTATATATGCTCTATAAGTACATAATAAATCCTTGACCAGAAAAAAGACTAGCATACAGAGAAATGTGAAGGAATGGATTGGATGCACCAATCTATTGAGTCCAAATTCAAGCTAAAATTAGCAGGAAAATACAAATTAATGTGATGATGCTGCTTCTTCAGAACATAGTTGCAAATTTAGAAACAAGTAACAATAAGAACAAATCAAAGACCCTAGGGATGTAGAAAAGAATTGAAGGTCAAACTAGAACATTTTTGGAGAAGGTACCTAGCAAAAGCTCATTAGACTTGACAATTTAATTGAATAAGAAAACAGTAATAAACCAATTAGCAAGACATGCATGATGAATACCTCTCCTCCATGGACAAGACAGGGGGTCCCTTATTTGCAATGATCTCCTCATCACTAACAACACCCACAACCAATTCATCCCCCAGAGCCTTCGCCTGCCTCAATGCATTGGCATGGCCAAAATGCATGAGGTCAAAGCAGCCATCCATGTAAACTCGCACATGTTTCTTCTTGTCACTTTTCTTGCTGTGAAAGATCCCAAAATTAGACCACAAATGTGGCAACCAAAAAACCCCAATTCCTCCAAAATAACTGGTAGAAACACCTAGCAACGCCACCATGAGCATTAGACCTCCAAAGAAATGTGTGTAGTAATATACCCCATCCCAAATCCAACTGTTACTTTCTAACTCCATTCTCAATGTCCCACCTCAATTCCTCACCTTCTAATTCAAAATTTATACAACCCTCTCCTTGCTCAATCAGAGGAGACACCAAAGCTGCAAAATTCAGGGAGGCAAGAACATATTATCACCACCAAAACAAAACAAAAAAAAAAAAAAAACCCACACACACAACGACAGCAACAATCACAATATTTGAATATTCGAAATGGGGTTAAATTGTAACACGAGAAAACAAAATTTTCAGAAAGGAAAATAAAAAAACACAACCTTAACCATCTCATAAAGAAAATTTCGGATCTTTCAATGAAAACACTAAACTACAACATGCAACGATAAAACCAAGAATTCGAACACAAATGTAAATCTGGGTTCAACAACAAACCTCAAATCTGAAACATACCCAGACGCTAAAACCTCGGACTGAATACAAATCTGAATCCATCCATCAAAATGCACGTAAAAATCCCAGATAAAACAAACGAAAAACAAAACGGTTCTTCAAATACCAAAACAAGGACCAAAAACAACAAAACAAGAACTCAAAAAAAATTCAAAGATTCAAGCATTGTTCAAAGAATCTTCAACCAGATTGACTCTCGTTCATTTACCTGAAAAACCGGTCTTGTTTTGTGCTTCGGTGTCCGTGTCTCCTCTTTACTCAGCTTTAATGAATCGCATAAATATTGCAGGAGCTGTCTTAAATAAATAATAAAATATTATATTAATATCACACGGCAAAGTTATCATTTTTTAGATCGAATGCCATTTTTCAGCTGAACTTTGACGAAAATCGTTTTCAGTCTTTAAGTTTAAAAAATTCATTTATTCACCCTTGTATTAAACTGTTAATAAAATATATTAAATTTTTTACAAATTTAAAGGAAACCAGTACAATCATCGTGCATAGTTACCACCATTAAGTTTGAAACTCTAAGCTAACTATCTATGATAAGCCAGAAATAAATAAAAATAATATCAAATTATTATGTTTTTTATGTTTTAAATGACACGTATTATAAATTTATGGAAAAAAGGGCTTTCAATCAAAGTTAAGGTGGGAAATAGTCATTTGGACTATTTTATATATGGCAAATCAAAGGTTATTTTTTTTATTTTTTTATTTTTATGTTCCTCTTTGGATTTGACATTGCTTGCTTGGTAGCTTTCAATTCCATGCCTTGGGTTCTACTTCTCTATTTTTAGCTTTATTCTTTAGCCCTTTCCCTGAAACTTCTTCAGGCGTCCGGTTGGTGTGACTTTTTTGCAAACTTATAAAAGTGTCACACAATTTGAATACTCAAGGGTTCCATCACGATATCCCAACTATTTACTTTTTCAAATTGATTTAAAAATATATATGACTCTCAATAATGGTTATATTTTGAAAAGGCCAAAGGACATATTCCCACCCATAGTTTGAGACGGGGACAAAGTCCCACCCGTTAAGTTTAGAAAATCCTAAATCTCATCCATTGACTGTTAAATCTAACAGTAAACAATAATTGAAGGGGCAAATTTGTCATTTTAGAGTTAAAATTTATAAAAATTATAAAATAATATTTAAATATATTAAAAATTATAAAAAATATTTAAATTTAAAAAAATAAAAACCAATCACTGCTGCCGTGCCTGCGGCGGTGGCCGCAGCAAATAGAACCAGGTGGTCGTTCCGGCCACCTGGTTCTAAGGGAGGCCAGATTTGGGGAGGTGGTCAGATCTTGTCTCCTCCGACAAAAAAAAAAAAGGTCAAAAACGGCTGGAAATGACCGGTTTTGGCCCCAATGGCCACTTCCGACCAAGGTTTCAGGCAGAGGCGGCCAGATCTGGCCACCTCCGTAGATTCGGGAGGCCAGATCTGGCCTCCCTTGGAACCAGGTGGCCGAAACAACCACTTGGTGTCATTTGCTGCGGCCACGGTGGTTGGCTTTTATTTTTTATAATTTTTAATATATTTAAATATTATTTTATATTTTTATTATAAGTTTTTATTAAATAAGGGTATTTTTGTCATTTCATAAAATGAGTTAATGAAATTGGATGAAAATTGGATAAAGGGTAGGAATCTGGGCTTTTAAAAGTGAGTAGGTGGGACTTTGTCCCCGCCTCAAACTATGAGTGGGAATAAATCCTTTGGCCTTTTGAAAAACTTGTTTCTATTGAAATCTATCCGTGTATTTGGAAAAAAATTTATTACTTACCGTAATCTCGTTCCTTCGATAAATTTATAACCACTTTCGAACATTTTCCTTTAATTTAGCTATTTTTACATGGAAAATCCAAATTACAAACTCAATTCCTTTTCCCTTTTTTTGGTGCATATAGCAGGATCCTTATAGGCAAAAATTTTATATTTGGTGCTTGTATATAATAATTTAAAATTACCTATTTTATATAATTTTTAATATTTCTTTTATGAATACTTGGTCTTTTATTTATAATTTGGGGTTAACAATGTTGGAGCTGCTAAAAACTATCAAACTTTCTTTTTCTGTGATCAAAAATTTTTTTCCCTTTTTGTCCAATAAACTAAATTTTGGAAATTTTCTATTAAGGAAACTGGATTTTTTATTTTTTTTTATTGAATTGATTAAATTTATACTATTTTTTATTGAAAATACCAAAATAATCACTTAGTTTCCAAAACAAAAACAATATTAATTATATTTTTTTGATATATTCAATAAAAAAATATTAAAAGTTTAAGAAAATTCAAAAATAAAAAAATAATTAAAGTTTAGCTTTTTCAATTAAAAAAACTAATAGTTGGATACCTTCAGGTGTTAGTATCCTTTATCATACATACGAGTTTTTCTTTTGGGCAACAATGTTTTCACGCCCAATCGATCTGGGTTTTAATTAAGGTTGGATTTAAACTGAATATATTCGAATTCATTTTTAAATACGGTTTGAATTAGTCTAAAATAAACCGAACAAATACGAATTCGAACTGTAATTTTAAAATTTAGCGAACACGAGTTCGAACAAAAACTATACGAACCGAATATAAATACGAATCTAAACTTAAAATAATAATTTTTAATTAAATTTTATTAATTATTTGTATTAATTATAATTTTTAATAAATATAAAAACGAATTATACGAACTGAATACGAATACAAATACGAATCAAATACGAACTTAGTTATACAAACCGAACACGAATACGAACTTTGCTATAAAATATTCGGTGAACACGAATACGAACTTTGCTATAAAATATTCGACGAACACGAATACGAATCTGAATCTAAACAGTTCGAAACGAGCCCGAACACGAACATGTTACTGTTTGTGCTCAATTCAGCTCGAATCCAACCCTAGTTTTAATAAATTTGATTGGTTGTTTGACCGATAATAGATTAAATAAATATTAAAATAATATTTAACTAAATTGTGTCGTAATGATATATGATATATATTCTTTAACGACTGGTTTTTGAATCTTTTATCAAATTTCCAATTTTTATTCAATTTTGGGTAGTAATACGGAGGAACACTTTTCCGCGATGTTTTCATATTTGAATCGAGTATTTACTAGGTCTAGAGGCTGGTATGGGTCTTAATCGATTCGATTAATTAACAAAATGATAATATGGTAAGTAAATGTTTAAACAATATTCAATCAAATAGAATTGTGTCTCATAATTTTTTATGCATATTTTTTTACCAAATTATTTGATTTTAAATCCCAATAATTATAAAATTTTTTACTCTTCAGCTTCGTATAAAAAATTATAACAATATATAACCAAATAGTATTTTAACTTAGGTTAGAGTTAAATTCGAATTGAATATATTTAGATTTATTTTTAAGTTTGATTCAAATAAATCTAAAATGAATTATTCGAACCTAAACACAAACCAGAACTATGTTTTGAAAATTTATAGATGTAAATCTGAATATGAACTATATGAACCAAACATGAATTGTATAAACCAAATATGAATACGAATCCAAACTTAAATTAAAATCTTTTTCATTATATAAATAGGAACTACATGAACAGAACGCAAACAACAACACGAATGCAGACCAAACGCGAACCCAACTCTCAAATTTAAATTTTATTATAAAAAAATCAACAGATATGAATCAAAATATGAACTGAATAATAACGACAAACCCAAATACACACATTTATATGTTGATGTTCAATTTGGCTCGAATCTAACCCTAACTTAGGTATAATAACTAACTAGAGTGATCTAATGGTTTAACTGATTCAATTATTGGTCAATTCGGTTCAATAACTTTTTAAACTTTAAATATTGACCCAAACCAATCGACTGAAAACACTATCTTCGAATACAAATATCATTTTATTTGAAAAAATTTGGCTAAAATTGACCAATTATTGTATCAAAACTATGTGTATTTAATAAGAGTATCATATTTAGTAATTAAATAAAAATATATAAAAATTTTAAATTAAAAATAAAATAATATTCAATTATTTACCTATACATCATCGTTAATACATAATTTGGTTCTCACTCTAAATATTTCCAATATTTTCCTTTAACGGGACGAAACTTAATTAGGTATAAAAGGTCAAAGTAAACGTTTGAAGCTGAAATTGATATGTATGTAAAATTTATTAAAAAAAAAAAAGTGAGGTTGACCACTTGGGTAGGTCCGTTGTTGATCTAACCCAATTTAAAAATTAGGGTTGAAAAAGTGATTATTTTAAATTTTCTTTTATTTGATAAGGTCATAAAAATACTCCAAATCTTCGATTTGATTTAATATTATGGTTGGATTTGAATCGAACATATTCGGATTCATTTTTGAGTTTGGCTTGAACGAGTCCGAAACGAATTGAACGAACCCAAACATGAACACGAATCCGAACTGTAATTTTAAAATTCAGCGAACACGAGTCTGAACACGAACTGAACGAATCCGAACACGAACACGAACACGAACCCGAACTTAAAATAATAATTTTTTAATTAAAATTTATTAATTATTTGTATTAATTATAATTTTTAATAAATATAAAAACGAATTATACGAACCGATACGAATACGAATACGAGTCGAATAAGAATTTAGTTATACGAACCGAACACGAATACGAACTTTGTTTAAAAATATTTAACGAACACGAATACGAATCCGAACCCAAACAATACGAAACGAGCCCGAACACGAATATGTTACTGTTTATGTTTGGTTCGGCTCGAATTCAGACCTATTTAATATGGATTAAATTTGAATAAAATTTAATTTGAATTCAAAAAGTCAAATTAAAACTAACAAATTACGACTTGATTTTGGTTTAAACAAAAATTTTAATCGAAACCATAAATCAAACTTAATTCAAATCATAAATTTGAATTATAAATCTTTTTATAGATTCAAATTAACTCAAATCAAACTATTTTTTTAATTCAAATCGAACTTGACCAATTCTTAATTTTGGCTTGATAATATCGAATTAAATTCAAATAAAACTATTTTTTGCTTGATTTAAACTCAAATAAAAAGTATTCGAACTTATTTCGGTTTGGTTTATACCCACCTTTAGAGTTGGATTCGAATCAAGCTAATTCAAAATCAAATTTGAATTCAGTTCAAACAAGTTTAAAATAAGCTTGACTAAAATGAGCTTAAACTTATAACGAGTTTTGATTAAAATTTACTAAAACAACGTTATTTTCATTAAAAAAATGATATTGTTTTAACTCATCTACATTAAAACAATAGTGTTTCAAGTATTTTACGTATTTGATAAGTCAAACCCAATCAAACTTAACAGTTTTGAACTTGGGTTCAAGCTCGACTCCTACAGAATCAGATCTAATTTGAATTGAGTTAAATTTAAATTCAATTTGATTTGAATCTAATTTTATCTACCTCTATTTGGCAAGCCAAAGGAATGAAGTATAATTTATTATGCACTTCACTCTTATTGGATGAGTGAAGAGTTGGAGACAGTAGAACCCAAAAAATAATGCTAATTGGGCTTCTCAAGCCCACTATTTTGTCCAAAGGTTCTTGAGTATTTTGTTGGGCTCCTTATTTTGAAATCAAATCAAATCAAATTTGATCATTCGATCAGATTTACGATCAAAATTTTTAATTTAATATTAAATTTTAGACTAAATTAATCTACACAATTTTGCGATTATACTAAAAATTTTCATTGGTTTCGAATTAGTGTTTTATATACCACTTAGCATGTTCGAAAGTTTATTTTATAGCGGTTTTGAGAGTTTTTGAAAATAACAAATTTTAATATTGTCTTTGAAACTTGTACTTCAACTGCTAAGAGGAGTTCAATGTTGGTGCTGGGCTGGTCTAAAAGGACTGGAGCTACTTGAACAAAGAAAGCCTAATTTCACTTTAAAAAACCATTAATTTGAATAGTTTTTTTCTGGGCTCTTCTTCAATTTTGTGGTCATCCTCAATGGCCACAAACTCAGCTCTCTCTTGGCATCCCTTGCACCCCAAAATCCCTTTTCCTCTCCACCACCAACGGCTACATATCCGCCGCAGCCATGCCTTGGCTGTCCGGGCCTTCCAACGCAGCGACTTCGACCGTTTTGCCCGCAGGGTGGCCTCCGGCGAGGCCTGGAGAGATGCCTGGTGCAGCGCCAATGATGGGTTAGAGCAACTCGTGTTTGAAGCTAAGAAGACCGCCGAGCGTATCGACCGTCAGTACGCCGTGTCCCGCCGCCTCAGCGCCGCGGCGAGTGCGGCCTCTGGCCGTGCACGTGAGATCGATCGGGAGTTTAAGATTAGCGTGCGGTGGAAGGCTTTTAGTATGGATTTTAGTAGAAATTGGCCAAGGGTTTGTACGTTTCTTTGTTAAATTTGTTTACTTTTTGTGACTCAGGTGACTGGATTTTTGTCTTCTTAATGAATTTTTAATGGATTTTTTTGATAGAAAGTTGAGTACAATTTTGTGTTCTAGAAAGCAAGGGAAATGTTTGTGCTTAGAAATGCTTGCTTAGTTTTTGTTATAACTATATAAATCTTGCAACCATTTTTCGCAAAATATTTTTCAAATTATAATCCAAATGGGTACTTATTTTAGTGAAATTTTTTTTCTTGTGTTCAAGGCTTCATCAGTATCACAGTGTGGTGGTTATTATGTGTTTGCTTGATATTTTAATTTTGAAAATTTAATTTTTGTCGTCGTCTTCAGTGCTTTATAATCAGTGTGGTTGGTTATAATGTTTTGTTTGATTGATGTTTTTGCAGTACAGGAAGCAGCTCAATGATTTCCTGGATACTCCACTGGGAAGAAGTTTTGCCGTGAGTGTTAACTAACTATATTGCTGTAAATGCATGCTTTTGAAATGTATTGCATATTTTGATCCTAATTTTGTATCCATTTTTCCAGATAATAATATGATTGTAGTATGGTCAGGTGTTTTCTAGGTTAAATGGCTGGTAGAGTTTGAATACTAATGTTGGGATCTTTGCTTATAAGCTCAAGTATTAGTACATTGAGTCTGTATTAGCATCCGTGTGTTTGATAGTGTGTGTTGACTTACTCTCTGTTAATCAATATTCGATCTTGCATGAGGAAGCATGATAGAGTTCAAAGACTTGTCAGGTGCATTCTTATAAGTTTGAGCTCTTGAGACTACTGTTTTTCAATGACAACATTCATGTTTGTGTATTCTGATCCATTCATTGCATCTGTCTTCCTGCATTATGCTTGTTGTTGCCTAAAATCCCATATCAAATATGAGCCAAGGGCCTTGGGTCAATATAAACCCATTGTCTCTCTCTCACTTGCGAGATGCTTTTATAGGGCAAAACCATGAGGCTAATAAAGGCCAATGTGGACAATACCTTGCCACTTTAAGTGATCTGTTATGTGGGAATTGAGGTAACCTCAACAAGGTTTATAACTTCACTTTATGTTATCTTAAATTTTTAAATTTTTGTGTCTTTGCAGACAATTTTCTTCTTGTGGTTTGCATTATCTGGATGGCTGTTTCGGATCTTTTTTTTAGCTGCTTGGGTTCTTCCACTTGCTGCACCTCTTCTCATTGGGACTGTGGCCAATAATTTTGCCATTAAGGTACAGTTTTTTGTTTTTGAAGCATTGCAAGAGGTATAAGACTGTGTTCTTCAGTTAAATGTTTATACATGTTCTAAATGTGCTTCAGTTGGCTTTCATTATTTTGCATGTTTCATGGTTGACTTCAACATATATTTAATGAATGATAGGGCAGCATAATGGTAATTGGATAATTGATTTAATTTATGTGGACAAATAGTAAAGTCAATTGCAAATGAATAATGTAGGATGTTTGAATGCCTGGACCTTCGAACCACGTATTCAAATTATGTCAATGACAGGTTCATCTTTGGACATCCAGTTCTTCATTGATGGCTTTGCCAATGTATAAAGTGTCAGGTCATTCTTTCTTTCCATTTTGGAAGTAATTTCTGAATTAGTTTATTTTAAGTATTTAAATCCCTTGTTGATATATAGTTTTTGAATATGGTGAAAATAGATGCTGATTTTGATTTGGGAAATTAATTTTTAATTCTTTTCTTGTTTATAATTTTTTGGTAAAATTTCATTTCCTTTCTGCGAGAGTACATTAAATATTAGCGTAACCTTCTGGTTTAGTTTTTCTTAGGTGACTTCCCATAAAATTTTTGGAACTTTGGGGATGTTTTTAATGAATTTTCAAGGACTTTTATCCAATGTTTGTAAACCCGGATTGAGTCTTGACCTAGCTAAAGTCAATTTGACTGGTTGAACCGGCGGTTAGACTTGTGAATTGTTTAAATATATATTAGAATTATATTCAAAACAATTTTGCTTATTTAATAATTAAATATAAAATTCAAATTACATTTAATCAAAATTGAATTTGGCCTAGTGGCATCCATGATCATGTCTATCCCATGCATCTTCATATCTTTTCAAATAGTTTTGTTTAAAATTCAATTTTCATAGTTTATTGTTATGCATCGGATTCAGAAGCTATATATATGTGTACACACACACACACACACACACACACACACACACACATATATTTAGTGGGTAGGTGAAAACCCAATGCTTAGGTTGTGATATACATGCCTTATGATATATTTACAACTGTCTATCAGAATACTTGTGTCAATGGCCGGCCACAATCATGTTTGATTTTTCAAGGCTCTGCCATTCTTCAGTACATTAATAGACCTGAAATCTTTGATTGAACTTTGAAACTGAGTGGCATTATAATAAAATAATTTTGACTATTCTTATATATTTGATCTTGCCTTAGATTGTATGTACAATGGGGCTTTCCTTTCTGATTCAGCAGTCTTGATATTATTGGAGTCTCAGATCATATGAGTAACTCCTTACATTCTGGAAATTGTGGAGCACAAGTATTCAATAACACAAACATGTTGGCAAGTAAATATGATACAATCTTCAGCTGATCTGTCAACTGTTCGAGTCACTGCCAACTCCAATATTTTACCGAAATGGCAAAAAGAGTTTAACCTTTTTCATAATCCAAATTATTGATTACAATGAGATTTATGTATCCCTTCTCGGAAGAGAAAACTTAGGCAGCAAGGACTTAACAATTTCATAATCCACAAGTAAGAAAATGTTACATTTACAAAACTAACCCTAAGCTATTGTATGTTAGTATAACTTGAAGTATCTGGTCCATGTTACTGGTTTCATGTTTCTAGTCACTCTCTGCTGCTTGCAGGGTTGTTCTTTGGTTAAGTCCTCTCCTTTTCGTTACTCTTCTCTCAAGTTCTTTCTAGCTGCTCTCCATTGATCAATAGGTTGTTTGGTGGATGCGTCTTCTCCTGCTTGTTCCTCTTCTTCCGAAGCCCACCTGTTAGCTATTATTTGAGCCTTTTCTGGATCAATCTTCATTCTTGCCATGTATCAGAATACCCTTTAATCATCTAACCCTGTTACTGATAATTCCTGCTTCAATGAATTACTGTTGGTAAATCCTAATTTTTTTGTTATTATTTATTTATTTGCATTATAGTATATACATAAAGGGTTTTCTCATGTTTTCCTGGTTGTATTTTCTGGTGTATATTCCCTAGAATTATCATTAGTTTGTAGTCTTAAGATGCTAAATAACTGCATCTTCTTCCATCAACACTTATTTTATTTCTGATTATTAACAAAATATTTAATCATACTGCCTCATTCACCTCGTCAATGGAATGGTAGGGGTCTTGTCCGGCTTGTAAGAGGCAGTTTGTTGGTTACAAGAACCAGATAGTTCGATGTACAGGCTGTGGAAACATTGTGTGGCAACCGGAAGGTGACTTCTTCTCAAGGGGTGGTAGGGGCAAGACTACTTCGAAGCCCGATGGAGACATCATCGACGTCGAGTTTGAAGAAAAATGACAAGCAATGACAAGGCGTTCAACCATTGGTTCATTCTGCCACACGAGCTCAACGGGAGGTAGATGTCTGCTGTCATTCCTGGCGATATGCAGCTTGCTTGGATCTTTCTATGGCCTTGATTTTGTAGTTGTTTGTTTTGGAAGTGCTTTTAGGAACTGTGCTTAGCAATACTACCCTAAGTTGTATATTATGTTTGTTAGTTGAAGGGAATGATAGAGAAACAATGAGACTGGAGGCCCCCTTTGGCCCTTTGTTCATAACAGGAATTTTTCTTTTGGTGGGCTTCCTTTATGATTTAGTGGTGAATCAGTGGTACAAGCGAGATTAAGAATCTGTCCGGTGTATGAGAATGTGACATTTTTGCTGAAGAAAATTGAATGATACCATATATGATACAGGTGAAAAATAATACACATCTTAAGTGTATTGAAAATTAGAATGATATGTTGGAATATAATGGGAGTACATATTGGGGGAATATTTTTTCTTTGCATGGGAGAACTTATGTTGAAAAGGGTGGAGGGGTATTTCTGTCCAACAACATGATTTTAGACCAATTTGAAATATATTTTTTAATCTTCTTCATGTATAAATAATGAAAATTAACTTCAATTAAAAACCACTTGACCTGATTGAAATATTAAAAAGAATTTAATTTTTTGTATAATGTGTCCTATGTTATATAATGAAATCTCATTTTTTATACCATATATTGTCTTATATTAATGTATAAAAAATTAATAAAAATAACAAAAATAAAATTTAAAAAAACAATTGCCACCGCTGGCAACAGTAGTTACTGTTAATCTAACCAGGTGATTAAAAAAAATCACTTAGTTTCGGCTATCTCAATAGTTAAGACAACTAGATTTGATTTCCTCCATTATCAAAGATGGTTAAGATGACCAGATTTAGTTTTTTCGTCGTTAAAAATGACCGAAAATGATTGACATACTTGAAATTAATCATTTTCAATTATTTTATATGACAGAACCAAATAACCGTTTCCAACCACTTAGTTAGGTTGACAATAGCTTTATTTATTTATATTTTATTTTATATTAATTTTTAGTTTTTTATTAATTTATATTATTATTATTATTTTAATATTATAATAATATTATTTTATATTTTAATTATATTTTAAATTAATTTTATTAAGAAAAGGAAAATACTTTTCTATCCAATTAAATTTAGCAGTGGTTTGCCCATAATATATAATATGTATTGCATTATATCATACATCTATTGTTTCATTGCCAATTTCAATACATATCTTATAATATATATCATTTTCGACTTTATATTATATCATATGATCATGTATCGAATGATACTTTATGTATCTAACTATCGACATTGTATATGAAGAATTATTCAAAATTTTTCAATATTAGTCTACATGCAGATAGATTCAAACTGAGCTCAACATCAATTTATTTAAGATAAATCAAATTCAAATTTGATTTAATTTATTAAATGTGTTAAATGTCAAAAGCAATGTTTTTCTCAATATGAATCGAAAATCTTTGGTTTTCAAGCTTTCGAGTCAAGCTTTTTACATACTTAAACTTGAATTTACTTAGGGAAACTTGTCAAATTCAAACTCAAAACTTGTTGTAAGTTTATTCAAATTGAACTCGATTTTGATTTTTACCCTGTTCCGCTTGAGTCCAGCACTGAGGCCAAATTTTCCTCGATAAAAATTTGGTAGTAGGTAAGAGTCTCCCTTGCTGACCAGGAACGATGGTTGGTGGGCTGCCTCCTGCAGTCCCATTTCTTTCTCATAAACACTCAACCAAACTCCATCTCCACTGCTTTTCATCCAGAACTCAATCATGGCGCTTTATACCACCGTGATGGACGCCGTCACCGCCTACACGGGACTGTCTCCGGCGGCCTTCTTCACCATCCTCGCTCTCATGTGGGTCGTTTACAAAACGGTGTGCGGCATGTTTGTCGACCCAGAAGAATTAAGCGACGCTAAGAAGCCCGCGATCGTCTCCACTGCTGACTTATCCCCTCCGGCTGTGGTGGCTCCACAAGAACCCGTTCAGTTGGGTGATGTCACTGAGCAGGAGTTGAGAGCTTATAATGGGTCTGACCCAAGTAAGCCTCTTTTGATGGCGATTAAAGGGCAGATCTATGACGTGTCTGCTTCCAGGTAAATTAGTTATTCTTTGAGTTCTTGGTCTTGCAATTTTAAATTTTTATGATGAGGTTTTGTTTTTTGATGGTTAAATTTGAAGCTTTTTTTTATGGGTTGTAGATGGATTTGGAATAAATTTAGGGCACTTTCTTGTGGAGTTTTCTTATGAATTTGTTGGAAGGCAGCACCCAAACCCACTCACCCCCAAAAATAATAGGAAGAAAACACACAATATTTAGATCGACGCAATCCAAATGACCCACGCCAGAACGCAATTAATTAAGCCAGAAAACCACTTTCAACTATCGAATCCAAGAAGTTGCATTACACTCTTTAAGAGCTCTATTGGTGTCTTACTATTTTTGGGATAACACAACCTAAAGCAAAGCAATCTATATATAGAGAAAGCACTCTTACAAATCTAGTAAACAACCAATGGGGGAAAAAAAATTCAAAACAATATCTCAACAGAATTTTATGGAACTTTGGGGGAGATTTTGAGGACCAAGTTTTATTCTTGTTGTTGGGCAAAGTTGGAGGCCAGGCAATCCCAAAATTTGAATTTGTTTTTTAAATAGAAGAGTTGATATGGAATTATTGTGCTTTAGAGCACAACTTTATTTTCATTTTACGAGTTCTACATGGCAAGGTTATAAGTTGGATTGAGCAAGGGCAATATTTGTGGATTTATGGAATGTGAAGGTGGGTGGAGGCTTTTTTGGTGGGAGTGTTGTCTTTTTACAATTACATAGGTTTCCAAATAAAAATAAAATTTAGGTTCTGGCTTGGAATTTGGACCTTATTTTTTAGTTAGCAGCAAGAGTTTTATGTGTGTACGAGTTAACTCCTTGTGCTCATTTATGTATGAATTATCTGTTGCCAGCTAGAGTTTGAGGCCCAAATCTAAAAAAAACCGGTGTTTACTGTGGAGAGCGATTGTCCAAATTAGTTCAAATGGTACAACAGAGTTCATTTTGTTGGAACAAATGATTTGTGTTGCTTATTCACGTAAATTTTTTTTTGAAGAAGGAAGCTGTGACAACTAACCCTTAAGATGAAAAGATGGGGATAGACAGAGTCTTACTATTTGAATGCTGTAAATTTCAGTTCCTGTGGTTCCATGTTTTGCTCCTAAACCTGTTTTGCATATGCATATATGTAACATTTTAAAAGGGAAATGAGACAAAAATCCAGTTAAAATTTTTGGTTGGCTTCAGTCGTTTGAATTGGTGGTTCTGAATTGCAGTTTGTGGACAGTGAATTCTCGTAATTATAGTATGTGTTCCTTTAGGTTCTACGTTACAGAGATCAAATTAAGAAAGGGGAAATGTAAGGCAAGTCTTTGGTTAATGAAGTTAACTCTGATATTTATATATTTTGCTGTTCCATTGTGTTAAAACCTGTCAATCTTACTGTAAGTGAGCAGTAATAATCCAAACACAACCACAATTGGTATATGGAACAATCAACTGCTCATGTTTATTATAATCAAGCAGCAACTCTATATAGTTTAATACTTCATGCAACTAGAACATAAGAAACAACATGATGAATGAAAAATGAAAAGGATAAACTGGTGAGAAGAACTAGCCTAGCTTCACTCACCGATGTAACCCAAACTCACTTAGATGGATCAGTGAATATATTAATTCAATGGAGAACATTTTGATATCATTAGGGAACAATTCCCTCCTTTCACCTTGAAGACAAGGTAACACTCCTTGAGGAGGGCATTGTTAAGCTACCCATAACAAAAAAATACAAAATAGATGCAACACTACAATTAGCACATTAGCCCAAAAAGGCTAGGTGGACAAATATCCTACTGCAACTAGCAAATCAACCCAACAAGACAATACAGGCAATATAAAAAGGGAGGCAGTAGAAGGAGAAGAACGGATTTTATTTGGTTGAATTAAGAAGAAAGGTGTGACCTAGTAGGGGAGCTAGTACTCATATTACCAGTTTATCTTTTTCATTTTTCTGTCATCAGTTTGTTGTTTCTATTTTTCCAGTTGTTTTTGAGGGATTGAACTATATAGAGTTGGTGATTGATTATAATAAATAAGAGTAGTTGATTATTCCATATACTAATTGTGGCTGTGTTTGGATTGTTATGATGAACATGTACAGTAAGATTGACAGTTTCTCACACATTGTTAGAATACCAAACGTTAGGTGCAACCTTTTTAAGCACTTCTATATTCATAAATAAGCTTATTCTGTTGAGTTCTTCTGCCAACTAGCTGTAGTGGTGCTAATGCTCTATTCAATTTTTTTTAGCCAAGATAATAGTGTCTTGTTTTCATTACATTTTTAGCCTCTAAAACATTTTTTTTTCATAGGAAGAAAGTTGAGTAGTTTCTATTTTGTGCACATAGATTTTGACTGACAATTATGTGCAGGATGTTTTATGGTCCTGGAGGGCCATATGGGATGTTTGCAGGAAGGGATGCCAGCAGAGCCTTAGCTCTGCTGTCTTTTGACCAACAAGACATCACCGGAAACATTGAAGGTCTTAGTGAAGACCAGCTTGAAGTTCTACAGGATTGGGAGTACAAATTCATGGAAAAATATGTTAAGGTTGGGCAGCTTGTTTCAGAAAAAACACAGAAACACAATGAAAATGCTAAAGAGCATGATAGTTAAATTCAGGTAAGGAGGTGAAAGAATAAAAACTTTTTTTGCCTGTGTACTTTTTGAAACTTATTAATATACTTCAGTCCTGCAGAATTTTCTCATTTGAATGTGATTTGGTCTCTTCTTGCATCCTTGTATAGATTGCAATGCTTAGTTTGGACAATTTTCTGGTATGCATGTCTATTTGAAACTGAAGAATTTAGATTGCCAATACTTGAGTTCAAGCTGGTCTGAATTCACCCTAAAACACAACCTCGTGAACATGCTTCTACTGACATTAAGGATCAAAGAATTGTATCCAACTAATAAGCCGCTAAGGGCCGAGTGTGGGCTCAAGCTCCCACTTCTGCAAAGTCTTGTCTCAAAATTATGAATCAAATAAGCCATAAATTTTGTAAATTAAGAACATGGGCGTACCAAAATGTTGATTAAATTCAGATTCTGAAATCAAAAGCTCGAAAGATACCTGATATGTGTGCCAAAAAGGAACAACAATTTTCCCAACATTCTTAGTGCTTGTCCCAAATAAAAACATAGTCTCAAGTATTAAGTAAATCTTGAAATAAAATATTTAGTTAAAAAACACCCTGATTGTGTGAATTCTTGTAGTGTTGGCAGGCCGGTTTAAGACATAGACGATTAAGATTTATGCTTTGGCTCCCAAAAACAGAGGGTTTACGCTTTAAAAAAAGAGAAGTCGATCCTGCGTGTTGGTGTGATTTCTTTGAGTTGGTGTACACAAACTATGCCAATCAAAACTTAGATATTTTTCTACACCGTGTTAAGGAAATCATGACAACTCAAGAAAGTTGTTCTTACACAATTGGCGTAAAAACTTATGCCGATTGGAAAAAAAAAAAGCCAATTATCAAATTCATTTTTATATATATATATATGCAAAACACAACAAAATGCATTACGATTCTCTTTAAACATAACAACATTCAGAACATCAATTACCAAGACTTCAATAACCTTTATTCCTATTTTGCATACTCAAAAACAATCAAAGGAGGAAAATAAAAGAAAATCGAATTTATATATTGGTATTTTCATCAAAATGACAACTGATGGTTATATAGGAAAAGAATTGAAAGTTTAATTATTTTCTAAATACCCATATAAATATGGTTAATTCAATTAAAATCTCAATGTTCTTTATTATATGGAAATTATAAAAGAAAAGAATGTTAAACAAGTAGCCTTAAGAGCAAAGGCAAAGAAGGAACCAAAGAATAACTTGCAAGTATAATGGAACCACAGAAGCCTTGAGAGGCAGGCAAAGCAAAAATGAAACCCAAAAATACCAAAAGGAGTATTGGAAATTGTTGAAATCATATGAGTCTATATGAAAAGTCCTCCGTTTTCCTCGGTTTTGTAGATTATTTGAAAAGATTCTTAACTCAAGAGTAGCCATGAAACAAAAGAACTACTTTGAAAGGACGGAGCCAAGAAGCCTTGGGGCAAAAGGCAATGGATGGAAGTATTATAAAAGATGAATTATATACCACTTTCTTCTCTTTCCTACCTTCTATCCATCATTTTCATCCTCAATCTCTCAATAATCAGAAACACTCATAATTTACAACATGGAAATTGTTACTTCATTTGTGAGTTCAATTTCCGAAATTATTTTCGGCCGTCTGTTTGATGCAGCAGGTCGTCAGATAGCTTACCTGCTTAACTACAATGACGACATCGAAGCATTACGAAACCAAGCTCAGAAACTCAAAGCTACCAGAGACAGCATACAAATGAGAATTGATGCTGCTGGAAAAAACAGAGAAATTGTTGCTTCTGTTTAAGTATATTGTCTAGTTCCTTGCCTGTGGTAAATCAATTCATATATCATAAATCATTTCTGAGTGAGAACAATTATGCCCGGGAAGATGCGTACTTATCAAAGCTGTCTGTTTCTATCATACGGGCAATGAGAAGGTTACATCAAATCTATGGCTGACTTGATTCAGAAAGAGTTGCATAAATTCTCCAAGCCTGAGGAAGTGCATTTAATTCTTGAATATACTATTCTTCTATATAATTCTTTTGCGGCGCGAACTCACTATATACATACATATATATATATATTAAAATCTTACTTGCCTAGCTTTGTGGCCATCTGATGGGATTAGTCTCTACAACTTTTCTTTGACTTTTATATGTGGAACTACAGGTAACGAAATTCTTTAGTGCCTCGGTAGTTCCAGTTAGTTTTGTTTAGAATGCTGATGATCTGTACAAAGGTCAGATAAAGGGGGTGCAAAACTTTAAAAGCAGACGATTTGACAACAATCATACTTTGGCATGCCAATTTTGACTGCAAAACCCAATTTCATAAGTTTTAGCTTTCATATTTCTTGTCTGCCCTTAATTATGAGCACTGCCGCAACTATTATCTACTGAATTTCTTGATCTCTAATTTTTTTTTTTTTTCCATCATTATGGTTGGGCACTATGATGTTTGGTTGGTTAATTCCTAGGACTTTTCATTTCTTTCCCTTTCTTTTGTTTTGTTAGAGTTGAGCAGGGCTGGTACAGTGGGTGAAGTCCTACACTGATGAAGTTCTCATTGAGCCTGACCATAAAGGTGTTAAAGAGTCTTTTGGCAAGTCTGATTAGGTACATCACTAGTTATAAAAATAGCAATATGAGTACTAAAATGGCTATCTTTAGAGTTAAATTAATTGTACTATCTACGATTGCAGCATTGTGAGTGAGCACATAGAAACACTTGAAGAGATTGAGATGGACAGCACGTGTACCTGCCCTTAACTGCACTTCTGCCTTCGTCATGAATCTGACGGCTACTAAAAGTCTTACCTTCAGCAACTGCTATAACTTCCTTAAGGGACATCTCCAAGGAAGATGAAAATGACTTTGTGAGATATGGTATCAAAATGGTCTTAGCATTTGTTTGCTGTCGCCAAAAAATGATACTTGCATTAAAAAATAATCCCCCGTTAAAGGCAATATATCTAGAGTCATATGACACCGGATTTTCAAAAAAGTAGAATAGCTGCTGAGTTTCATATACACTGGTGATGTCAACAAATAAAGTTTCAAACATGGTAATGTAGTTTGATCAAAATAGCAAGACATGCCAGGGATTTTGATTGCTGTACATGAAAATGAGGAGTTTTTATGCATTGATATTATCTGATATTATATGTTCTTTCTAATATTAGTTATGTAATAACATGTTACGATTCTAAATGCAAGGTATGATATCGATTTGTCCGTTTAAAGGTTTTCATTTCCTCTCATTTGTTGGATAATTCAGTCGAATTGATTAGATATCTTACCGTTAATCTAAAACTCAAAGTTGATAACACACAACAAATTGTAACTTAAATTTCTAGAGATGAAGTAATAACCCACCTTTGTTGTTCATAAATTTCTTTGAAAATAATATAAGAAAAAATTTCCTTATTTATAAACTAATTAAAAGAAAATTTTTTATTAATTTTTACATTATCTAATTTCCCACTTACAAGGTTCCTAGCCACTTGATGATAAACAATCTATATATATAGCTTATTTATTATTTATGGTTTTTTTTTTTCCAAACTGAATATCCAAAGCCGCAGTCTTTCTTGCTGCAAGATGATTCTGAATTGAGAAGTGTACTTATTGGTTTCATTTTCACAAGAAGTTATATCCGTACTATAGCAGGTCACTCCAGTCACATCTCATACTCTCTATGTTCGTGTAGACAAACAGGCATGTAGGGTTCATAAATCATATCAAGTGCTTTTAGAATAAAAATTCACTTGAGTGTATTCAGAAAAGTTCACAGAAGATCTCTATCACTAGATATCTTAAAAATTCACCTCTAAAATTTGCACTGTTTTAAAATTCGAGTTACTCTCTCATTACTCAAAACAGAGCTTGGATTTGTAGCAGAAAAAGAAAAGTAAACAAGCCGAAGAGGTTTTATATATCATTTGCAATTTAAATTGTTTTCTGATTTTTGATTCATTAAAATTTTCCCAGAAATAGCATGAATATATATACCAACTGTACACTTTTTGCTGCAAATTGGATTATTTAAGATCCTTATTGCAACATTAATAATTATGCATTATCAATATCACGAACAGGTGGGCAGTTTCAGTGTGGCAAGGTGGCACGCTGATGGACCCTTTGCAGAGGAGATACTTGTCATATGCTTGTTTATTCAGGTATTGAATTCCCTAACTCTTGCTGATAGAACTCTAATGCCTATTTAATTTGTCATACTCATACAGTTCTATTATTTTTGAACATAGAGTATGAAGAAAACATACATGTGGTTGAAAATTTGCACGAAAAATTGAGGTGAAAACAAACTTGAAAACAGATTTGTGAGAAATTTGCATTAATGTTTTCTCTTTATTACATTATTTGTAAGCTCACATGACTTAAATGCTTGAATGTAGAAGATATAGTCATGAATAAAAAATGAGAAAAGGCTGCTGCTTGCATCATCAGAGAAGATGAATGAGATGAAATTTACTTTGTTTCAGCAGAAGATTTTATCCATGGTGCTCTATCTCTATAACTGGGTCAAGCCTGACAGACTGAGTTGAAGTCTAAGTCCTGTCAACCAAGAAGAAAAGAGAGGTGCAGCAGCTGGAGGAAGGAAACGATAAGTGAATTGCAAAGGATATTTTTCAGGAGAAGAAGAAGATCATTTTCTATTCTTTTTTTTGAATATATTACATGATGAGTGTTTTGTTACACCAAATTTTCCACAAAAACTGGATCTTGGCAGTGCATTTAACTAGCCCCATGCTTAGCACTATTTCAACATAAGATGGCCTTACATTACAACCTAATAATCACCTAACCTATACCAAAACAAGGTTGCACATTATCTCCACTAATTTAAGTAATTAAATAGCAAGAATTGTCATTAAATCATGATAAATCTCGCTGGACAAATTCCTTCATTTTCCTAACAAAAAGGCTTCAGGTTTCCGGCTTACTTTCTTCCAGCAGCCAACATCAAAGCCTTCGTGTTTTGGAGAGTATATTTCGGTGTT
>JAJEJH010000709.1:108254-153978 GCA_026122585.1 Anacardium occidentale | reverse complement strand
AGCAGAAGATTTTATCCATGGTGCTCTATCTCTATAACTGGGTCAAGCCTGATAGACTAAGTTGAAGTCTAAGTCCTGTCAACTAAGAAGAAAAGAGAGGTGCAGCAGCTGGAGGAAGGAAAAGATAAGTGAATTGCAAAGGATATTTTTCAGGAGAAGAAGAAGATCATTTTCTATTCTTTTTTGTGAATATATTACATGATGAGTGTTTTGTTACACCAAATTTTCCACAAAAACTGGATCTTGGCAGTGCATTTAACTAGCCCCATGCTTAGCACTATTTCAACATAAGATGACCTTACATTACAACCTAATAATCACCTAACCTATACCAAAACAAGGTTGCACATTATCTCCACTAATTTAAGTAATTAAATAGCAAGAATTGTCATTAAATCATGATAAAATTCCTTCATTTTCCTAACAAAAAGGCTTCAGGTTTCCAGCTTACTTTCTTCCAGCAGCCAACATCAAAGCCTTCGTGTTTTGGAGAGTATATTTAGGTGTTGCTTCTGTTTTAGTACATTCTTTAATTTCTTGCCTGTAGTAAAATAACTTGTATATCATGAATCTTCTCTGAGTTAGAATTATATGTCAGGGAAGATCCATACCTATCAAAGATGTTTGTTTCCATCATATGGTTCTGGCATTACTGAGAAGGTTACATCATGTCTATGGCTGACTTGATTCAGAAGGAGTTGGAGAAATTCTCAAAGCCTTAGGAGGTCATGATATTCTTTAGTTCCTATGGAACCTGAAGAGCCAACGAGTTGACAACGATCATTCTCTGGCATACTAGGTTTGACTGTAAAACCCAATTTCATAAGTTTCAGCTTACATATTTTTTCTTCCCTTGATTGTGTGAGCATGGTTGCAACTGCTTTATACCAACTTTCTTGATAATTGATATTTTCCCATCATTAGGTTGACCACTACAATGTTTGGTTGGTTAATTTCTGGAAATTTACATTTCTTTCCCTTTATTTAATTTGTTAGAGTTGAGTGGAGCCAATACAATGGCTGAAACCCTAGACTGATGAAGTTTTTGTTGAGCTTGGCTGGAAAAGTGTGAAGAGTCTTCTGACAGTTCTAATCAGGTACATTACTAGTTACAAAAATAGCAATTTTGTGTGTTGAACTGAAAATTAAAATGGCTATCAGGGAGTTAAATTAATTATAATGTTTACGGTTGTAGCTTTATTAGTGAACACATTAAAACACTTAAAAAGTTGACATGCAGGGAGTTGGCTCTTGAATCCTGCATTCAAAATTGGCCCTTAACTGCATGTCTTCCTTGATCACAGGTCTGACAAATGCAGTACTAGAAGCCTTACATTTGGCAACCACCATATCTTCCTCAAGGAACATTTCCAATGAAGACAACAATGGCTTTCTAAGATATGTTATCTAAATGTTCTTCGGTTCTATCTTAGCATTCGTTTGTGTTCTTTATTTATTTATATTGAGATTGAGAAGGGAAAGTTGTGATTTATGTAAGTTTTGGTGGGATTGATATCATGTTCTCAATTTATTCATTCGTACAATATTTTTTAGTAAACCCCCACAGGTTTTAGAGACTCAAAATCATTTTATAGTTTTGGATTTTGTTATCATATTTCTCAATAAATGTCAAAAAATTTTTACACGTCTTGTACATATAGCTCTGTCTGTCTCCTTATCCTACATGCAAATTCTCTATGGTTACACATTGAATAGTTCAAAAAAAAAAAAAAATTTTAACTATTAGCTCTGACAGGATGTTGACCTGTTAAAAAAGTTAGTTTAGTTTAATTGACAATCATTCTTAAATTGTATAGATAAATATTTAAAATAATGTTACAAATAAATATTAAATATAAAATCTAAATTTCATTAACATTAAAATGAATTTGACCTGATGGCATACATATATTATCCAAATTTTTAGATTTTGTAATAAATTGAACATGGTGTAACCCATGATTCTTTCCAATTTAAGTAATTGGAGTCTTAGTCTTTGCAAAATAGAAAAAAAAAAAAAAAAAACTGCATTTTTATGTTGATGTTAACAAAAGGGTTTGACCAAGGTAACTCGTCAGTCAAATCGTGAACCAGGATGATTCTAATGGTTTGCAGCTAGAATAGTGATATTGAAAGACAAATTTAAACTATAAAAAATGCATCTATCCATTAATTGAGTCATATATGGTTAATATTTATTATTATTATGAATGAAGAAGATCACAAGATGAAGAAAAGATTTTTATGTTCTCTTTGTGCTCTTAATCTTAGCTCTCTCTATTGTTCCATCATAGACATTCTCTCTACATACATTCGGTACAAATTCTATGTACAAATTCTAGCTGACCAATGCTTGAAACTATACTTTTGGGTCTCATATTCACAAGTCGTATCAGTATTATAGCAGGTCGCTCCAGTTTACACATTATACCCTCTCTGTTCATCCAAACAAACAAGTGGGCATAACCTTCTCACTGCAGATCTTAAAAATTCACTTTTCGAATTTGCACTTCTTAAATTCGAATAACCCTCTTGTAACTCAAAATTCAGATGACCACTATACAACATATTTAAAATTGTGAAGTAAATTGTTTGTCTCTTAATTGATCAAATCTATCTTTTGCATAGGCTTGTAAAATCCGTAAACATATTAAGTGCTTTTAGGCATTATAGAAGAAAAGAATGTTCAGCTTGAGTTGAGAGCAAACCTGTTGGAATGAAAGGAAAGAATAATCTTTGAATGATAATGAAACCGAAGAAGCCTTGAGAGCCAAGCCAAATTACATGTGAAATCATTTGTACTTTAATGCTTTTCTCTTTTGCCCTTCAGATGCTTTATGCTGTAATTTTTCTCTTTTGTGTTTCACCAAATTCTTAAGTCTCTTATGAGAAAATTTTAAAAAAAGAAAAAACTTTTTATGTACGGAAGTTTTCTATGAGGTGAATTACATGCCATTCATTTCTCTTTCCTACATTCTATCCATCATTTTTCCCCCATCATCTTTCAAAAATTAGGAACAAAGAAAACTAAGAACATGGAAATTGTTGCTTCAAGTATTGGTTCAATTTCTTCTAAGTTTTTGAAGTCTTAGACACACTACTTCTATTTTATCTCTTTTGTTTAAATTTAATTTTTTTCTTACTATATTTTGTTTGAATCACAGAATACAATGATGAAGCAAGAGAAGGAGAGCAAGAATGAGTAATCGCAGAGGAGTGATAAGCAAGACAATGATGAAACACTATGTCAATTAAGACTTGATTCTGCAAAACATACTGGTATGAATTCTGTTCATCAATATTTAATCAAATTTTTATGAGTACAACCTTTATTTAGTCTTGATTAAAGAAAAATAGGTGTTGATCAAGAACTTCCAAGAGACAATTGACTATTCTAGGAGTTTATGGGAATGGATGTTGAAAATTCTATTGTAAGCCCAATTGCAGGAGAGGTAGCAGCGAAATGTGAGACTTAGCATTTGTAGTTGTCACCAACCGACCATAGCAAGAGCGTTGCAATCGTGTTTAATGTTCATTTCCCATCAATGCAAGAATTCAATTGAATTGTAAATATTTACACTATTTGAACAATATTTGGGTGTAAAAAACTTTTTTCTTTCTTCAATGGCTTGATGCACGCTTACCATAATCACAACATGTTTTGTTTAGATTCAAGGTAAATACAGGGGAAAACAGAGCATGAAATTGTAGCAGAAATAGAAAAGTAGACAAGCTGAAGAGTTTTTAGGAATCATTTACAATTAATAGTGTATTGAACTTTGATTCATTAAATTTTTCCTAGAATCAGCAACAATTAAAATCCTCATTGCAACATTGATGATTTGGCAGTATCAATACCACAAACATGTGGGCAATTTCAGTTTGGCAAGGTGGCGCACTGATGGAAGATTGGCAAAAGGAGACACATGTCATATGCTTGTTTAATTTAGGTACTGATACCCCTTGCACTTGCTGGTGCGGCTCTAATTCCTATTTAATTTGTCATACTGATATTATTCTTTTGTTTTGGAACATAGACTATGAAGAAAACATATATTTGGTTGAAATTTGTAATGGCAAACTGAGGTGAAAACAAGCTTGAAAACAGGTATGTAACAAATTGCCATTAATGTTTTCTCACTATTAGATTGTTTGCATGCTCGAAGGACTTAGATGCTCAAACATAAAAGAAGTAATAATGAATGAGAAAGGAGAAAAGGCAGTTGCTTGCATCAACAGAAAGGATGTTGTTCCTAGCTCAAACGAGATGGAACTCACTTTGTTTCAATAAACAATTTTACATCATTGAATTCACAACATTGCATATATTAAGAATGGATGGATGTTTTCACCCATTTCTTAGAGAAAATAATATGTTAGGGAAGATGCATACCTATTGAGGATGCCTGTTTCTGTCATATCATCCTGGTATCAATGAGAAAGTTACATCAAGTCTATGGTTAATTTGATTCAGAAAGAGGTGGAGAAATTCCCAAAGACTGAGGAGGTGCATCTAATTACTGGATATACTCTACGTATCAAGGCATAAATACTGAAATATTTACTTTTGGACCTCTTTGGTCAATCAATATTTTTATCTTCCAACCATGCAAGTTTCCTCTTTATTATTATTATTATTATTCAATCTGTCTTGATTAGCTATGTTTTCGTGCTCTCTGCTGACTTCTGGTATAGTCTTTTCTTTCTGCCTTTGACTAGCTATGTTTATTATTATTTTTTAAAATTTCCTTGCAAGACCTTCAACCTAAACCATGTTGTTTATTTGTACTTTAGTTCTTGGCTTTGTTTAGGATATTTAACTTCCCTTTTCCATGCTGAAGATATGGTGTGCGGCTTCTCTTATTTTCTGTTTGACTAGATTAGAATACAAGATGAATGTAAATTATTAGGGCAACTAATTTATTTTTACTCAATAACGTGAGCTTTGTATAACTTATGATGAAGATTAGGAGTACTAGGATTTTTACTCAACAATGTAAATTATAACTTATGATTAGGCAAAACATATTGGTGTGAATCATGTTTATCAATATTTTGCCAAATTTTCATGATTAATATAAGAACAATCTTAATTTAGTATCGATTAATAAACAATAGTCGTTGATCAAGAACTTTCAGGAAGCAATTTACTATTCAAGGAGCTTGTTGTTATAGATGTTTTCTATTGTAATTTGTAAGCCCAATGACAAGAGAGGTAGCAGTTGATTGTGAGGATTTCTTGTATCAATTGTTACCATAGCAAGAGCATTGAAGAACAAAATCAAGCATGTGTGGATCGACATGGAACGACAACTCAAAACGTCTACTTTAGTAGATCCCGGAAATGTAGGGGAGTGTGATTTCTGCTTTGGGGCTATTAGTGAACTCCTAAGCATTTACCTAAAAGGATTTGTTGAAAGGAGAGGTTACCTAACCAATTTTTTTAAGGTAAATAACTTGGGATTTACTGTATTATATTGCCACCAATAAATTTTTTTATTCATTATTCTCTATTGTAACTTGCTAAAACAAATCTTCATCTTTTAGACTTTTTTTTTTTTTTTTTTTTTGGTAAACAACAACAATTCTATTAAATAAGATTATACGAAATTCAAATAGGTGGATTACATGTCCACTTAGGCCAAAAATAAACTATGTTGTTTATTGTTACTTTAGTTCTAAACTGTTTATAATATTTAGCTTCTCTTATTTTCTTCTTGATTGGTGCTACCTTTATCTTTCTAGAGCTATATCTAGTTTTGTTCTGTTATGTATTCTCCTCCTTTCATAGTTGAGCTTTTCGTTTAGCCTTCTGAATTATGATCTGATTTCAGGTCTCTTGAAATTCAACTCTATACTAAGTATTTAGACTTTTCATTTGTAATGGAAAATTAGGGGAAACAAGCTTGACAACTGGTATGTAACTAATTGCTTTCAATGTTTTCTCATTATTACATTATTTGTAAGCTCAAATGACATAAGTACTCATATATAGAAGAAATAATCATGAACAAGAAAGAAAAAAGGTGGATGCTTGCATCAACAGGAGATAGGGTCCTAATCTTTGCATTTACTCAAGTCTATTCAGGAAGATCCATAGAAGATCTTTGTCATCACAAATCTCCTGAAAAATTCACTTTTCAAATTTGATAACCCATCTCAACATTTGGATCATCATAATGCAACATAATTAAAATTATGAAGTAGTTGATCAAATTTATCTCTTGCATTGGCTTATAAATTCAATGGACCCTATTAAGTGCTTTTAGGATAAAAATAAGATGTCTACATGGGATGTTCCCATTATAGAAGAAAAGAATATTAAGCTTGAGTTGAGAGCAAACCTGTTGCAATTGTTGTCTACCAACTTTCTTGATCTCAGATTTTTTCCCTTTCATTAGGTTGGACATTATAATGTTTGGTTGGCTATTCCTACACTGTTGAAGTTCTTGTTGAGTTCAACAAAAAAGGTGTTAAAGAGTCTTTTGGCAATTCTAGTTAGGTACATACTAATTGCAAAAATAGCAATTTTGTGTGTCGATATGAGCATTAAAATGACTATCTACAGAGTTAAATTGATTGTAGTATTTATGATTGCAGCTTTTTTGTGAGCGAACACAGAAAACTTTGAAGATATTGACACAGAGCAGGGAGTTGGCTCTTGAGTCTGGCATTTAAATCTTAGGACGTGTAACCACCCTCAACTGCACATCTTCCTTCTTCACAGATCTGGCAGATGCAGTACTAGAAGTCTTACCTTCAGCAACTGCTATATCTTCCTTAAGGAACATCTCCAATGAAGATGGCATTGACTTTGTGAGATCCAATTTGAAAACGGCATTACTTTTGGCTTTATGCAGAAGTAGTATTTTGAGCGGGGGATGAAACAAAAAGGGCACAAGCTATCTACTTAAACTAGGATCAGTCTACACGTTTTGAATAATACTTGTACTTCACATAATTTTGTAAAAATAATACGAATGTCCGTTGAGTATTATGAAGAACTTCATGGTTATCATGCTGACACTGTCAAACTAATTTATTTGAGTATTGATGGTGCAGGGGCAACCATTACTAGAAAAGAAAATGATGAATGATGAGATTTATGTGAAGAAGGAAGTTGAATGCAGGTATGATATATCTGCTAATACGATGATTTTCTGCGACTGCTAGAGATCATTCAATCTGTCACACAATTTAGTATAAGCTCTTGTGTTTTCTAGAGCTGTTCAAGTACATTTCTTTTACATTTTTCTTCATTTGCTTAACAAATGTGTAAGAGCTGCCTAATTATGATGTTGGAGTGCAGCTACCTAATTATACAGAACCTGAAAAGCTGAGGAGTTGGCAATTTTCATATTCTAACATACCAAGTTTTACTGTAAAACACAATTTCATAAGTTTTAGCTTTCATCGTTAGTGTCTAACCTAAATTATGAGCACTGTCATAGTTGTCTACCAACTTTCTTGATCTCTGATTTTTTACCCTCATTATTAGATTGGACACTATAATATTTGGTTGGTTAATTCATTGCAGTTTTCATTTCTTTCCCTTTCTTTTGCTTTGTTAGAATCGAGTAGGGCCTGTACGATGGTTGAAGCCTTACACTGATGGAGTTCTCATTAAACTCAGCCAAAAAAGTGTAAAAGGTCTTCTAACAGTTCCAGTCAGGTACATGACTAGTTACAAAAATAACAATTTCATATGCTAATATGAGCACTAAATTAGCAATTGAGTTGAATTAATTGCAGTATTTACAATTGCAGCTTTGTGAGTGAGCACATAGACACACTTGAAGAGATTGACATGGAGTACGGGGAGCTGGCTCTAGAATCCGGCCATGGTGAACAGAGTGATGGTATTGGTGAACAACAGCCAGATGCAGTGCAGAGAAATCGAAAGCCGCAAGTAATGAAGTAAACCAGACCTAAAGTGACTGTATCCTAAATGCAAACTGAGAGCCATACTCTTCAGGAGAAGAGTGAAGGTCATGATCATCATGCAGAAAAGATTAAAATAAAAAAATTAAATCCAGGAAAAGGGAACATTCCAAGTAGGTGTCTTTTCATCTTATGAAACCCAAATGTGCAAATGAAATTTAGCAGGGGTCAAGGGAAATGAAATTAACCGAAATTTAACCCCTACACGAATTAATGGAATCGTTTTATAGTATTTGATTCTGCTAGTAAATTTCTAAAAAAATTTTAAAAATTTGTACATGCCTTGTATATAGCTCTGCCTGTCTCCTTATCTTGTAAACAAATTCTCTATGGTTACACATTGAATTGAATGTGTAAAGAGAAGCTGTTTAACCATTAGCTTTTTGATTCTACATCTTCAGAGAAAAATCTTAACTATAAAGTACATCAATCCATTAATTATGCTATATATGTTAATGTTTACTCTCAATTGTTAGCCTAATCCCTTAGTACCACCAATATCTCCCTAAAAGTTTGCCTATTGAATTTGTATTTCTAATTTGAAAGTTTCATGCATAATATTGCAACTCAAAATGCAATCAACATGACATGGAAATCAACATGGTGATATGAAAGGTGGAGAGTTGCTCTAGGAGTGGAGCTATTGTGTTATTGAAGAAAAATAAGTAGATCATCCTAGAGCAAACCAGTCCAGAGTCAAAGCCGTTCTCTTAATGAGTTCAAAGTAGGATAAAACCAATGACCCTAAACCCATAATAGGTGAATGCAGGATTGAGCCTCGAGGGTGAGTTTATGTAGGATGCCATGCAGGTAATTCAGCTACCTCTAAGCTCTTGACAATAGGCTTATGAAATAAGTAAATCGTATTAAGTGCTTTTAGAATAAAAATAAGATCTCTATATTAGTTGTTTGCACTTTCGGAGATTGTAGAAGAAAGAGCATTAAGCTTGAGTTGAGTGCTAAGAATGAAAGGGAAGAATATCTTTCAATGACAGTGGAACCAAAGAAGCCTTGAGACCCAAGACAAAGTGTACAAGAATTTTGTTTTACTTTAACTCTTTTATCTTTCAATTGCTTGATACTGTAACTCTTCTCATTTATTGTACAACAAATTCTTAATTTTCAAATATTAAAAATATTATATCAAACACATTTTCAAATATTAAAAATGTTAAGGTACAACTGAACAATCTGAATAAAAAGCATCAAGAACTATTTTTAAATAATAATCAAGAATATGTTTACTTATATTAAGCTCTTTAAGGTAGAAATAATATATGAATCTGCATGCATAAATTCTTTATACTATGGAAATGATAAAAGAAAAGACTAATAATAAAAATTATAAAAGAAAAGAATATTAAGCAAGTAGCCTTGAGTTGAGAGTAGAAGCAATGATGGAACCAAAGAATAACTTGCAAGGATAATGGAATCAAGGGAGCCTTGAGAGGCAGGCAAAGTATTAATAAAATCCAAAATACCGAGAGGAACACTGGAAATTGTTGAAATCATATTAGTGTATGTGAAATGTTCTCTGTTTTCCTCTGTTTTGTGGAATAGTTGAAAAGATTCTTAACTCAAGAGTAGCTATTAAACAAAAGAATAACTTTGAAAAAAATGGAACTAAGAAGCCTTGACACAAAAGGCAAAAGATGGAAGTCCTTTAAGAGATGAATTACATACTGTTCTCTTTTTCTTCCTACATTCTATCCATCATTATTCATCCTAAATCTCTCAACAATTAGAAACACTCAAAATTTACAACATGGAAATTTGTGCTTCAATTGTCAGCTCAATTTCTGGGATTATTTTCAACCGCCTGTTTGATGCAGCAGGCCGTCAGATTGGTTTCCTGTTCAACTACAATGACAACGTCGAAACATTACGAAAGCAAGCTCAGAAACTCAAGGCTATCAGAGGCGACATACAAGTGAAGATTGATGTTGCTGAAAGAAACAGAGAAATTATTTTACTTATCGTCCAAAATTGGATATCAGAAGTTGATAATATCACTGCAGAAGCTGAAAAGTTTTTGGGAGATGAAGGCAATGCGAAGAAGACATGCTTCAGAGGGTGGTGCATCAATCTCAAATTGCGTTACCAGTGCAGCAAGGTGGCAAAGCAGAAGATAGCAGTGATCACTCAGCTCCAAGAGGATGGAAAATTTGACACTCTTTCTCAGCCTGCTCCTCCTGCTCCTAGCATTATATTCTCGGCTGTGGGAGTTTCTGGAATTTTTGAATCCAGAGAATCAATCAAGAATGAAATTATGGAGGCCTTGAAAGATGACAAGGTCAGCATAATTGGAATATGTGGGATGGGGGGTGTGGGTAAGACCACACTAGTGAAACAAGTTGGCAAACTAGCCAAAGAAGAAAAGTTGTATGATTCAGTAGTTATGGTGGTTGTGTCCCAAACCCCCAATATCATAAATATTCAAATAGAAATAGCTTACGGGCTAGGTCTGACATCATTATCTAATGATCCTGAAGCAACTAGAGCAAGTTCCTTGTATGAGAGAATTAAGAAGGAGAAACGGATGCTTCTAATATTGGATGATATTTGGAGAAGAATCGAATTGGAGGAGATTGGTATTCCTTTTGGGAAGGACCACAAAGGTTGTAAGATTGTGCTTACCTCTCGAAGGAAAAATGTATGCGATGAAATGGGTTGTGACAAGACATATACTGTTCAAACTCTGTCAACACAAGAGTCTTGGGCACTATTCAAGGAGCTTGTAGGAATGGATATTGAGAATTCTATTATAAGCCCAATTGCAAGAGAAGTAGTCGCTGAATGTGATGGCTTGCCTATTGCAATTGTGACTGTAGCAAGGGCACTAAAAAACAAGGACATGTATGTGTGGCGTGATGCCTTACAACAACTTAAAATGTCAACATCAACAGACATTGAAGGAATGCAAGAAAATGTAATTTCATCTTTGGAGTTGAGTTACAATTTTCTTGCAAGTGAGGCAAAATCTCTCTTCTTATTTTGCTCTGTATTTCCTGAAGATTGGCCTATTCCTGTTGAAAATTTAGTGAGATATGGAACAGGTTTGAGATGGTTCAAAGACCTAGAGACAATTGAAGATATTAGAGTTAGAACAAATGCTATTGTAAGTACTCTTATCTCTTCTTTTCTATTGATTCGCGAAGAAAATTATAAAGGTGATGTTAAAATGCATGATGTAGTCCATGATGTTGCACACATCATAGCAGCCAAACGCAATCATAAATTCTTGATTAAAGCTGGTTTTGGTTCGAAAGAATAGCCAAAAAGAGATACATTTGAAAATCTTACATGTATTACATTGTTGTCAACTGGTATTAAAGAGGTCCCAGATATGATAGAATGCCCAAAGTTGTGGTCTTTACTACTTCAAGATAATTTTGAATTGGCTGTCCCTAACAATTTCTTTCAAGGCATGAAACATCTTATAATTCTAGATTTGAGTTTTACTCAATTATCACCTTTGCCGGGATCACTTTCTTTTCTTGCTAACCTTAGAACTTTGATTCTTAATGGTTGCGAATTGGGTGACTTATCTATAATTGGAGATTTAAGCAAACTAGAAATTCTTAGCCTTGATAATTCTAATATTAGGGAGATCCTTAAATCTTTTAGCCAATTAATTCATTTGAGACTATTAGATTTGAACAATTGTAGAAAGCTAGAACATATAGCATATGGCGTCTTATCCTCTTTGTGTAAATTAGAAGAGCTGTACATTTCAACAAGTTTTACGTTTTGGGATTTTGAAGGAGATGATGGGGGTTTGAGAAGCAATGCGAAGCTTGCTGAGCTACAATTCATGTCTAAATTAACTAGCTTGCAAATTATTATCCCAAACTTGGATTTCTTAAGTGATAATGATGTGCCTTTTAAAAACTTATCAAGCTTTACAATAATAATAGGTGATCCAAGAGATTATGAAATAAAACGTTTTATGAGTGGTTCAAGAAAATATATAAGAAAATTGATGGTCTCGTGTAATGATGAGGTTAAGATTTTAGGATTGTTTGATTGGTTGAAGAATCTTGTAATTAAAAAACCAGATTATCTCTACATTGTTGGTTTGGACAACATCTTTCTATATCTTGTAAATAGAGGATTGAATGAGTTGAAAGGTATGATTGTGAAAGATCTTAAAGTAACACATCTGGTAAATACATTGGAATGTTCATCAAACTTAATATTCCAAAAGTTAGAGGAATTACAAGTTATTAATCATTCCAATTTGGTTGAAATATGTCATGGTCAACTCTCAATTCAATCCTTCAACAAGCTCAAATCTTTAACTGTGAATTTTTGCAACAGTTTGCGAAACATTGTTCCAAGTCATTTGTTAAAGAGGTTTCAAGATCTGAAAAATTTGAACGTAATTAGTTGTAGATCAGTGGCACATATATTTGATTGTGAAGAGCTTAAGGTGGCATATGGAGAAAAAAAGTTGCTCATGTCATTAAAGGATCTGGAGTTAATTTCTCTCTCACAGATGACACACATATGGAATGGTGATATTCGATTCATAAACCTCTGCAACTTGAAGAGAATAAGTGTAAGGAGATGCCCAAAGTTAATTAAGTTATTTTCACAAGATTTATTGCAGAATCTTATTTGTTTGGAAGACATGGTGATAGAATATTGTATCAATTTAGAGGAGATTTTCATAATCAAAGAAAAAGAGGAAATAATACCACCAAGCAAGGATCTCACTTCAACCTCCCCAAGTTTGGGAAGGTTGACTTCTATACAAATATATGGATGCCGCAAATTGAAAAGTCTTTTCACACCCTCCATAGTCAAAAGCCTGGTAAAGCTCAAAAGACTTGACATATTTTCTTGCTCCAGATTGGAAGAAATAATCACAAATGAGGAAGCATCATCATCATTAGTACAGAGGATTGTGTTTCCTAGTTTGTCCTACTTGGAACTTGGAATGCTAGAGAACATTGGTTGTTTTAGCTTAGGGTCATATTCTATTGAATTCCCAATTTTGGAGGAAGTTGTAATACAGGATTGTCCAAATATGAAGATCTTTGGTTATGGAGAACAACTAACACCGAAGCTCAATAAAGTTAAGTTCAGAAGTTATGAAGGGAAAGGACTATGGATGAATAACCTTAACTCCACAGTAAAAGAATTATTCAAACAAGAACAGGTATCCAAATTATTTAGTTGTTCAGTGTATACAATTGTAAATATAATTTTAATAGTTTTTAAAAAAAAATAATTTCGACATGATAATAAAATATGTTTATTTAGTTAGTGATATACATACAATTATCTAAAAATCTGATTTGTTTTGTAGGAGAAAAGAAGATGAAGATTAGAAGGCAACAAGTAAAACGTATGAATCATAAAGTCAGTAACAAATTTAATTATTATTGTTCTTGTTTGTTTGATTGAGTAATTTAATAATAATTATGCATTAATTATCAACATCTAACACACAGTTGGTGGGCCATTTCAGTGAGAAGACACGTGTTATAATCTAGGTACTCAAATTCTGTAAATGATAATTTTACATCTTCAGAATCCCGCAATCCTCTGCAGAAGATCTTGGCCTTCTCAAGTAAATCATACGTTTTTCCATGATGAAGATATGGTACTTGCTTACTACGCTTCTAGCTTCTGTTATTTTCCCTCTTACTGGATTAATGTACATGTTAGGATTGCAAAAATGCAAAAGCTGGGTACAGTTTTCTTAGAATTATTATTGACCCTGAAGTTTGTTACTGCTTTGTAGAAGAAGACTGGCATCCAGAGATTATACCGAGCAAAGCGCAAAGTCGGAATTGTGTTTAATGTTTATTTCCTAGCAATGCATGAGCTTGGGATGTTTATATAAGAATTCATTTCAATGGTAAATATTTATACTATTTGAACAATATTTGGATGTAAAATATTTTTTCTTTCTTCAATGGCTCGATGCCCTCTTTCCGTAATCACAACAAAGTTTGTTTAGATTCATATCAGAAAATTATAAAGCAAGATACAGGGGAAAACAGAGCGTGGATTTGTAGCAGAAAAAAGAAAAGCAAGCAATCTCAAGTGATTTTAGATACCCTTTGAAATTTATGTTGTTTTTTGAATTTTTATTCATTATAATTTTCCAAGAAATAGCCTGAATATATATACCAACTGTACTCTTTTTGGCTACAAAATTGGATTATTTAAGAGCTTTATTGCAACATTAATGATTCAATATCACAAATAGGTGGCCGATTTCAGTGTGCCAAGTTGGCATGCCCTTGGAAACTTAGCAGAGGAAACGCATGTCATATGCTCGTTTAATTTAGGTACTGGATTCTCTCACTCTCTCTGATATAGGTCCAATGCCAACTTAATTTGTCATACTGATACAATTCTTTTGGTTTTGATCATAGCATATGAAGATAACATACATTTGGTTTAATTTTCTAATGGAAAATTAAGGGGGAAACAAGCTAGAAAACAGATATGCAACAAATAGCCATTAATGTTCTCTGATTATAACATTATTTGTAAGCTCAAATAAATAAGAAATTATAATGAACAAGAAAGGAGAAAAAGCCGATGTTTGCATCAACAGAGAAGATGGTGTTCCTGGCTTAAATGGGATGAAACTCACTTTGTTTCAGTAGAGAATTTATCCACAGTTCTCTATCTCTACAACTGGTCAACAATCCGTGTTCTGGAGAGAATATTTAGGTGCTGCTTATGTTTTAGTATATTCTCTAATTGCTTGCCTGTAGTAAATCAATTTGCGTATCATAAATTATTTCTGAGTGAGAATAATATGCCAGGGAAGATGAATACTTATCAAGGCCGCCTGGTTCTGTCAAACAGTCCTGGAATCAACAAGAATGTTAAATCAAGTCTACACCTGACTTGATTAAGTCTATAGCCTGAGGAGGTGCATTTATTTTCTGGATATACTCTTCTTGTATATGATCCTTTTGCAGCACAAAATCGGCTTATATTGACTTGCTTGGGCTGTGATCATTTCATGACAGATTAGCTCTCTACAAGTTTCCTTTGACTTCAATATGTGTAACCAAAGGTATCGAAATTCTTTAGTGCCCATGGGGTACCAGTTAGTTATGTTAGAAATGCTGGTAATCCGTAAAAGACCAGTTGAAGGAGAACAGAACTTGAAAAGTTGAGGATTTGGAAACATTCTTACTCTGACATGCCAGGTTTGACTATAAAACCCAGTTTCATAAGTTGTAGCTTCCATATTTCTTGTTTGCCCTTAATATGAACGCTGTCACAACTGTTGTCTACTAGCTTTCTTGGTCTCTAATATTTTTTTCCCATCATTAGATTGGGCACTATAATGTTTGTTTGGTTAGTTCCTCTGAATTTTCATTTTTTTTTTCCCCCTTCTTTTGTTTTGTTAGAGTTGAGTAAGGCCGGTATAATGGCTGAAGCCCTATGCTGATGAAGTTTTCGTTGAGCTAGGCCAAAAATGTGTTAAGAGTTCTAGCAATTCAAATCAGGCAAATGATTAGTCACAAAAATAACAATTTTTTATGTGAGCACTAAAATGACTACTTACAGAGTTAAATTAGGTGTAGTATTTACAATTGCAACTTTGTGAATGAACATAAAAAAAAAGATTTAATCATAGAATTGTAAAAGAAACGCAGTTCTCAAATTGAATAAATAAATATTTAAAAAAAATAATAGTACCACCATAACTCTCAATTCTCCCATAAAAAAAAAAAAAAAAAAAAAAACCAGTTGGTCTAATTAGATTAAGATAAAAAAAAAAAAAGGAAATTCCAAAATCATTACCTTCAATTGAAATTCCTACCTTTGCACCATCAATGTCTCTTGTGTCCTTAGCTAGCCACCCTTTTTATTCTTCTTTCTGTCATGGTTATAATTTAATTCCAGACATGGTTAGATTTTGACTTTAAATCATGACAGTGCAGATTATATTGATGAAGAATTGAGAGTTTTTAGCTATTTTCATTTATTTTTTTCAATTACTAACAGTGTATCGTTGCTATCTCCATATTTTCCTAAAAATAGTTGAATTCAGATTATGTCTTGTAAAAATTTTGAGATAAGATAGTTTGATTCCTATGTCATGTCATGATTGCATGTGGGTGTTCTTTGTTTGTTGGTTTTGTTATGCAAGTTACTTGCTTTTTGCCGTTGTAAGTGAGGAATCAAACCAAAATCTTTCATCTACATGGAGAAGAAACATTGTGAGAAATGTAAAGATTAAAACTCACTTGGGTTGTAATTTTTGGAGTGTGTAAATGCAAGTTCAAGCTCATATTAGTTGTGTGTTCAGTCTTGTGCTAAACTGGTGCTGGGTTTCCTTCTTGATGGGTACAGAAAATCATTGGATCACTTGGTTGTGGTGTTCTTGCTATTGATGAATCAAATGTGACCTGTGGGAAGAGGTTGTCATATATTGGATTGAACTTCAGGGAGACCAGAAGACAGGCTTTCAAGCAACTTTCGCTTCTTGTATGATGAAAGAATCTGAACTCAACCATGTACAAGCCTACCGGCTTGGTGTTCTGAAGCAATATATTATATTATATCAATGCTTGGAAATTCTCTTTTTGGATTTCGTAAAAGGTATGAATCACAAAGTCAATAACAAATTAATTATTATTATTGTTATTATTTTTGTTTGTTTGTTTGAGTAATTTCATTATCAATATCAAACACACAGCAGGTGGCCCTTTTCACTGAGGAAACACTAGTCATAATCAAGGCACTGAAATTCCCTCACCCTTGCTGATAAAATTTGATATGATACAGCTCTAGACAAGGGAAATTAACGAAAATTTTAGAATTATAGAGGGCTTTTGGATAATTTAATTGTGACCTCATGATACTTTCACCTTTAATTTTTTTGCAAACACACCCCAGTCCCACAATTGTCTTTACTTTTTCATACAGCTCTCTCTCTCTCTCACTGGGAAAATTGTAACAGAAAATGCAGGGGCATACAGAGCATGGAATTGAAACAGGAAAAAAAATATATAAACAAGCTGAAGAGGTTTTTGATATCATTTGCAATTTGTCTGTTGAATTTTGATTTCACTAAATTCTTCCTAGAAATGGCAGAGATTAAAATCCTTAATAATATTTTTTGGTAAGTAGATTAAAATCCTTATTGCAACATTAATGATTATGCATTATCAATGTCACAAACAGGTGGGTAATTTCAGTGTGGCAAGGTTACACGCTGATGGAAACATAGCATACCTAAATGAGAATAATATTGTCAGGAAAGCTGCATATCTATCAAGGATGCCTGTTTCTGTCACACGGTCCTGGTATCAATGAGAAGATTAGAATATTATATTGGATATTTTTTGCTATAATGTTGGATAGTTTAATATTCTTTTGCAAATTTATTTATTATGTATCTTCAATAATAAACAGGTGAGAGATTCCAACAAGGTCGGTATATAGAGTGTTGCCTGATGGGCAGGTTGTTGCAGTAAAGCAACATAAGATGTTGAGTGCCAACGGAACCTCAGAATTTGTGTCTGGTGTTGGAGGTTTTAAGCTCTGAACAACACAGGAATTTGGTGATGTTAGTTTCCTATGCAATGATAGGAATGGGTTCTGATACTTAAGTTTGCTCGCAATGGTTCCTTGGACAAGCCCTTGTCTGGTAAGTTCCATATTGTTTTTCAACTAAAATTATCTTATAATGGGTAGCTGTTTTTCTCAAACTTGGATGTGTATTTGATAGTCTTTTTGAAAAGAAATATATTATGCATTGACTTACCATTGCCTTTTGTTTAGGAGTGTAGCTCCAGGAAACACATGGACTGGTCTCATAACAGAGAAAGTTGCTGTATTTGCCTTCAGTTGTTTTGTTGGTGCTATTAAGTGACTTCCAAAGGAACAAATTTTAGAAGAAACATAGGTAAACAATTTGGAATGGAGTGGCCTTCATTTCTCTCTTTGAATAATACTAGTACTGTACATGATTGTGTAAAATAATACGAATATACGATCAATACTATGCATAGTTTATACGGTTCATTATCCCGACATTGTCAAACTCACCCCACATTGGATCAATGCAGGATGTGTGCAACCATAAGACTGTAAAGCTGAGCTGCTGACAAGCTGCTTGCTGCTTGTGCCTCAAGTTTTGTTAGAAGTAGCTGGAAGAAGTAGCCTAGAAAATTGAAGAAGTAGTCTGGAAAATTGAAGAAGCAGCCTGAAAAATTTGACAAATGCAGCCACAAATTTTGACAAAGAAAATTAGGCACCCACCATGCATTAAATGGAGGGTGGTTGGGCAGCAAAAATTTTCCTATAAATAGGCCTTCTTTGCTTCATTTCCTTTCATCCCAAATCTTCTTCTCCTTCCCAAATTTGAGAGAAAATATTAGAGTGGTTCTTCCTATTATAACAAGAGAGAGATATTTTGTATTCTCCTTGTAAAATAGAGAGGTTGTAATTCTTGATTTTTCTTTATAGTAATATTCTTCTATTTTGTCCGTGGTTTTTACCCTAATTCATAAAGGGGTTTTCCACGTAAAATTCGTGTGTTATTTATTCTCAAATTTATTAGTCGCAATCCTGCTCTATTCGGTCACTTATTTCGTAACAAGTGGTATCAGAGCCTTGTGTTAGATGTGTATGTCTGCTTATCGTATGCTCTGTGGTTGCCATTAAATTGGATCCTCCACATCAGAAAATAAGTAGATTACTATTCACATAAAAGTGTGTGATAAAAGCAATGGCGGCAAAATTTGAGATTGAACGATTCAACGAGAGTAATTTCTCATTATGGAAATTGAAGATAAAGGCAATATTAAGAAAAGATAACTGCTTGACAGCTATCAACGAAAGACCTGAAGGTATCACAGATGACAGATGGAACGAGATGGATGGAAATGCTATCGCAAATCTTCATCTGGCATTAGCAGATGGGGTATTGTCGAGCATAGAGGAGAAAAAGATAGCAAAGGAGATATGAGATCATCTCACCAAGCTGTACGAGGCGAAATCACTCCATAACAAAATTTTTCTGAAGAGAAAACTCTATACGCTTCGAATGTCTGAATCTACCTCGGTGACAGAGCACATAAACATTATAAATACTCTATTCTCTCAACTCACATCATTGGGTCATAGAATAGAGCCAAATGAACGTGCTGAGCTTCTACTTCAAAGTCTACCTGACTCATATGATCAACTCATCATCAACTTAACAAACAATGTCCTCACGGATTATTTAGTTTTTGATGATATCGCAACTGCTATTCTCGAAGAAGAAAGTCGTCGTAAGAATAAGGAAGATAGACAAATAAGTTCACAACAAGCAGAGGCGTTGACAATGACAAGAGGGAGATCAACAGAACGTGGCCCAAGTGGGAGTCACAATCAGGGTAGGTCAAAATCCAGAAGTAAGAAGAAAGTTAAATGCTACAACTGTGGCAAGAGAGGTCACCTGAAGAAGGATTGTTGGAACTTGAGAAACTTTGGCTCTCAAGGGAATACTACAAGCTCCTCAGATGATGGACATGTTCTGAGTTGTGAAAAAGTGATGACAAGTGAAACTAGGAAAAATTTTGCTGATGTATGGCTCTTTGACTCAGGAGCTACATTTCATATGACTGCTCGAAAAGAATGGTTTTATCATTATGAACCTATCTCGGGAGGATCAGTGTACAACTGTAATGACCAAGCTTTAAAGATTATCGGTGTTGGAACCATTAAACTAAAGATGTATGACGGTACAATTTGTACTATTCAGGAGGTTCGACATGTGGAGGGCCTAAAGAAGAATTTATTATCTTTAGGGCAATTGGATGATCTTGGGTGTAAGGTCATAATCAATGACAAGATTATGAAAATAATCAAAGGCGTGCTTGTAATAATGAAGGGAGAAAAGACAGGTCCAAACATGTAAGTGTTAAAGGGAGAAACTCTGCTGGAAGCAGAAGCATCGGTTGCCTCAAGCAGTGAAGAATCTACAAGGATGTGGCACCAGAAGCTTGGACACATGTCTGAGCAAAGAATGAAAATTCTTGTAGATCAAAAACTACTTCCAAGGCTTACAAAGGTATCCCTACCTTTTTGTGAGCATTGTGTTACAAGTAAGCAACACCGTCTGAAGTTCAATACATCAAAGTCTATAAGCAAGGCTATTCTAGAACTGGTTCACTCTGATGTATGGCAAGCACCGGTTCCATCCCTAGGAGGAGCAAAGTACTTCGTGTCTTTTATTGATGACTACTTTAGGAGATGTTGGGTGTATCCTATCAAGAGGAAGGCAGATGTATTTTCAATCTTCAAAATTTTCAAAGCACGTGTTGAGCTTGATTCTGGAAAGAAGATTAAGTGTTTGAGGACAGATAATGGAGGAGAATACACTGGTGATGAATTTAATATGTTCTGCAAGCAAGAAGGCATCAAAAGGCATCAAAAGGCAGTTCACGACAGCATACACTCCTCAACAAAATGGAGTGGCAGAGCGGATGAATAGAACCTTGTTGGAAAGAACAAGAGCAATGTTAGGAACAACCGGTTTAGACAAGTCATTTTGGGCAGAAGCAGTCAACACCACCTGTTATGTGGTAAATCGAGCCCCATCAATAGCAATTGGGTTGAAGACACCAATGGAGATGTGGACTGGTAAGCCAGTTGATTATTCAAACCTCCATATATTTGGAAGTCCAGTGTACGTGATGTATAATGCCCAAGAAACTACAAAATTGGATCCAAAGTCCGGAAAATGCTTATTCTTGGGGTATGCTGATGGAATAAAGGGGTATCGCCTGTGGGATCCCACTGCCCGCAAGGTTGTAGTCAGCAGAGATGTTATATTCACAGAAGAAAAGCCACAAATGGAAGAGGGTCATACCACAGCAAATTCAGAGACTACAGTTATACAAATGAAGGAGTCTGAACAAAAGAATTCTTCTGAAGTCACACCAGAGCACGAAGAACAAGAACAAGTTGGGTTTGAAGTTCTAGAAAATCGACGATCAGATCGTGCAAGAAAAACACCAGGCTGGCACTCAGATTATATTATGGAGAGCAATGTTGCATACTGTCTTCTAATAGAGGAAGGAGAGCCATCAACTCTTCAAGAAGCAACAAGTAACTCAGATGCACCTCAATGGATAGCAGCAATGCAAGAAGAAATTGAAGCTCTTCATAAGAACAAAACTTGGGAACTTGTGTCTCTACCTCAAGGAAGAAAGCCTATTGGTAATAAATGAATTTACAAAATCAAGCGGAATAATGAAGATCAAGTGGAGCAATATCGTGCAAGACTGGTGGTAAAAGGATATGCTCAGAAAGAAGGTATTGACTTTAATGAAATATTCTCTCATGTCGTTCAACTCACTACAGTCAGAGTAGTCCTAGCAATATGTACTGTATTTGACTTACATCTAGAGCAGCTAGATGTGAAAACAGCTTTTCTTCATGGTGATCTTAAAGAAGAAATTTATATGCTCCAACCAGAAGGTTTTGAAGAAAAAGGCAAAGAGAACTTGGTTTGCAAGTTGAACAAATCTCTATATGGTTTAAAGCAGGCGTCGAGGTGTTGGTACAAGAGATTTGATTCCTTCATCATAAGTCTTGGATACAACAGACTTAATTCAGACCCTTGTACATACTTTAAGAGGTTTTGTGAAAATGATTATATCATTTTGCTGTTGTATGTAGATGACATGTTGGTAGCAGGTTCCAGCAAAGATCGTATCAAAGAATTAAAGGCACAATTGGCTAGGGAATTTGAAATGAAGGACTTGGGACCAGCAAACAATATTCTAGGGATGCAAATTTACCGAGACAGAATTAATAGGAAGATTGTGTTTTCTCAAAAGAATTATTTGAAGAAAATCTTACGGCGTTTCAATATGCAAGATTGTAAGCCAATCTCTACCCTGCTTCCTGTTAATTTCAAGTTATCTTCTAATATGAATCCTAGCAGCGAAGAAGAGAGGATAGAAATGTCTCGAGTACTGTATGCATCAGCAGTGGGAAGCTTAATGTTCGTTATGGTCTGTACAAGACCAGACATTGCACATGCAGTGGGAGTGGTTAGTCGATACATGGCGAATCCTGGCAAAGAGCATTGGAATGCTGTAAAGAGGATCCTAAGATACATCAAAGGGACCTCAGATGTTGTATTATGTTACAAAGGATCAGACTTTATTGTCAGTGGATATGTTGATTCTGATTATGCAGGAGATCTTGATAAAAGCAAATCCACCACTGGTTATGTGTTTACTCTTGCTGGCGGAACTGTAAGTTGGGTATCAAAACTGCAATCGGTTGTGGCTACATCAACAACAGAAGCAGAATATGTAGCAGCTACACAAGCCAGCAAAGAAGCAATATGGTTGAAAATGCTATTAAAGGAACTCGGGCACAAACAAGAAAAGATTCCCTTATTCTGTGACAGTCAAAGTGCCTTGCATCTTGCAAAGAATCCAGCATTTCATCCTAAGACAAAGCACATACGAGTTCAGTATCACTTCGTTCGTGAGAAAGTGGAAGAAGGAACTGTGGATATGCGAAAAATTCACACAGAAGATAACCTGGCAGATTTTATGACAAAAGCGGTCAACATTGACAAGTTTGTTTGGTGTCGATCCTTTTGTGGCATAATGGAAACATAAGCAACCTGGTAATGACAAGATAGAAAGAATGGTATGAAGATCTGATTGAATATCAATCAATCTTCAAGTGGGAGATTGTTAGAAGTAGCTGGAAGAAGTAGCCTGGAAAATTGAAGAAACAACCTGGAAAATTTGACAAATGCAGCCACAAATTTTGACAAAGAAAATTAGGCACCCACCATGCATTAAATGGAGGGTGGTTGGGCAGCAAAAATTTTCCTATAAATAGGCCTTCTTTGCTTCATTTCCTTTCATCCCAAATCTTCTTCTCCTTCCCAAATTAGAGAGAAAATATTAGAGTGATTCTTCCTATTATAACAAGAGAGAGATATTTTGTATTCTCCTTGTAAAATAGAGAGGTTGTAATTCTTGATTTTTCTTTATAGTAATATTCTTCTATTTTGTCCGTGGTTTTTACCCTAATTCATAAAGGGGTTTTCCACGTAAAATTCGTGTGTCATTTATTCTCAAATTTATTAGTTGCAATCCTGCTCTATTCGGTCACTTATTTCGTAACATTGAAGATTCTGGATTGAATGTATTTGGCTCGGGCTTGGTCTTTGCGCAGAATTTCCAAGTAGTTCGGAGTTTCTGCTTTGCCGTTATTAATGTACGAGCATGGACCATATCTGCTTACAACCTCCACAGATGCTTTGTTTGGAACTGAAACAGCAATTCATAACATTCAGTCAGTTGCTCTAGTCTATAATAATCAAAACAAAACTATGAAAAATCAGAACTACGTATATAATATAACCTTTGGTGGAATTCCTGTTGCAAACAGTTGGGGGCAAAAGATAACTCACTTCAACAGTGTGACTATCAGTGAGTTGGGCTTCAGCTTGTTTAGCATAATTGTTCTTTAAAGAAGATAGAAGCCATAAAAAAAGAAAGAAAGCTTGGAGGAGAAACCTGAGATACATGGAGCTATAAGTGGCCACCGGGGAAGAAGCTTACTAGAACTTTGCGAAGTCTGTTTTTCGGAGTTGCTTTAAATAAGCAGCCGGGCGGAGCAGTGGGGGGTGAAAAATCTAGCGCATTATTAAGGGAAAGCTAATCTCCCTTAATGATTGAGTCTGTACCGACCACAAATATTTTTCCAAATATATTTTTATCTTTATTCTGAATAAACACCTCTTAAACTTGTGATTACGATTGAATGATGCACCATATCCATATAACCAATGTTATAACATGACGAAGAAAATTCTACTATAAATGAAAAAGGTTAAAAGAATACATACTCTCTTTTCTTGAACTATATTTTAATACAAACTATATTTTAATACAAACTTTCTGTACATACTTTTGCAGGCAGGAAGAGTGTCCACTTCCTGAATTCAGATAATCTCCCGGTCACCATTTTATTACTTCATTTCACCTATAATCATAATCCGTGCTTCTTCTTTTTTTTCCAAAGTAGGCCAAACGACTAATCCCATTAAGATTTTTTTGATAAAATTTCATAAAATTTTTTTTTTTTTTAAATATTCATCCATATTCTTTGAAAAACTAAAATAATCTCTATAAAAATAAATAATATTAATATTAAAATAATAATTAAAAATTTTAAAAATTAAAAATAAAATTAAAAAAATGACCACTACCGCCGACAACGTCGGTGATGACTGATTTTTTAAAATTGTATTTTATTTTGAAAATTTTATTAATTTTTAATATTATTTTATATTTTGATTATTTATAGGAAATTAAATTTGTTATTTTTAATTTTTATTTAAAAAGATAAAAATATACTTTTACCTTTAATCAACAGATCGTACATACCTTTTTAAAATTTCTTTAGTGAGAATTTGGTATTTAAGAAAACTTTGGATAAAAATAAGTCGATTGGCTTTTAGAGCATATCTTTACTTACAAAAAAAAATTGATGTAGAGATGAATTCAAATCGAATTGATTTTGAAGCTGATTCAATTCGATTGAGCTTAGCTTATATATATATTTAGGTAAAATTAGAATTGAGATTGAGTTAGAAGGGTCTAGTAATTTCTGAAAATGAGTTGAATCTACACTAAAGTAAGTTCAGTTTAATCTAGCTTGCAAACTAGGAATTGAATTGGATTTGAGTTTGATTCGTAGTTATAGGACCTTTTTTTGTCTATTATTAGGTTAAACAATATTATTTTATTAATGAATCACAAATCTAAATTATAAATTTGAATTAAACTTTAAACTTTAAATTTAATGATTGATTAAACTCGAATTAATTTTAATTTTAGTTTAAAGAATTTGACCTATCTTATTTTTTATTCAAACTAAACTCGAATAAGGAGGTATTCAAACTCAATTCAGTTTATGTCTACCCCTGGTTTGTTGATCAATTAAAATCTAGTTAGTCTAATTCATATTACACACATGGTTAAGCAAGTTCCAGTGTAAGCACTAAGCAGTAGGCGTGAAGCTGGAATTGTTTTTGGCCCCTGGCATGACCCTCTGATATCGTCCGGCTGAACATGATGACATTGTTGGCCACTCGCAACGATTTCTTTCATTTAGTGATACCTAGAATGAAAGAGTTAGCATAAACACTATCGTCTAAGGGTGGTTCCTTCAACTCAGATCGAATGTTGGTTCAAATAAAGTGAGTTTAAGGTGGAGTTTAGTTTGAGATTAATTTATTTATTTATCTAATTAATTATAATTTTTATTTTATTAATAATAATATTTATTTTTCAATAATATTATTTATTTAATAATAACCGTCTAATACATACTCTAAACTCGAGTGAACATGGAATCCACCTTTACTATCAATACTCAAAGCACAATTTGATGTAGGAATGTGATAGGAAAATGCCTAGGCACAAATAATTAAGAGTTTTTTTTTATTAATTTAAACTTTATAGATCATACAATACAATTTTAATCAACTTGTTATGTATTATCCGAATATAGTCAAAATTTTAACTTAATATTTTTTTTTAACTTTATCTCTAATCTTAGGAATTTAGACTTTTAAATTTATGTTTATTTTTTATTTTCATTTAAAAATCAGTTTAAGATTAAAAATTATATTAAATTCATCTTAATTTAAGTAATTTAGTTATAATAATAATTTTATTTATATTAAATTTATATTAAAATAAAAAATATTCAGTTTTTTAACGAATGTTATTTATTAAAGTATTTATAAGAGAGGTTTACGTACTGTTTATACATAGGTGAGGTAGGCGTGAGATAGGAGGTTGGTGAGACTGTTAATTTACCAACAATTACTGTTAGTGTTAGTGGCTTTCACCCGACAAAGAAGCCTTAAAATAAGATCAAACATGCCCCTACTATTAGAAACAAACATGGCGACACAGTTATGACACTTGCTATGATTTTAGCAGTTACGACACAGTTGAAATTCCAAATATTTCAATCTTCTTCAAAGGCGAGGTTGAATTGAAGCTGGATGTTAAGGGAATTATGATCGCATTTAAGAATGATTTAAGTCAGGTGTGTTTAGCTTTTCAGTCCAATACTCTTGACTTTCTTTTTATCTTGGGGAACAATCAGCTAAGGGCAACGGAGGTGCACTATGATCTTGCCGGAGAAAGACTTGGGTTTGGTCCCGGCAGTTGCAGCTAAACTCAACCAACAGGGAAAAGAATTTTCCGAAATTTACCACTTGGAATCAAGCATTATTGTTGTGCTTTATGCTTGAAATATTTAATGAATTCCCAAGTATATATGCCTTGTATTTTCAAGAATAACCCAATAAAGTTTTAAAAGGTACAATTATTGAAAGAAGTTTAAAAGTTATTATATCATTATTTTAATACACATATCTGATTAATTGGTCGATCAATCCAATTAAGAATTGGTATCAAATTCAATTCAGATAATAACCGTTGGATAATGGTGATTTAAATTCTGAAGGATGTTATCCAAATTCAAAGAGAACAATTTCGAGATATGAATTTTTCGAGGTATGAGATAATAACAACTTGCAGTAAAACTATATTCGTGGGCATACAGATGTGTGACCTATATAATGTATATAAGACCTTCAAATACATCAATTAAATATTTGTCAATTTCTATATAAAAGTTGTCTTAAAATATATAAGACAAATGAGAGAGTGAGTGAACCGCAAAATTAGAGAGAACAAACAGTCTTTTTCTATCTTATAATTTATTTCATGTATAATAAAATTTTCTAAGTCTTCAGTCTAAAAATCATGATAATTTAATATCATGATTTTCAACGACTAAAGAAAATACTTTGGATGATGGATCAATTGATTTGAATTTTCTGTAATTTGAAGTGGAAAACCCACTCATACATGCTCTTTGTCCCTCTCTAACAAATTTGTTCCAAACTTAAGGAGCACACTTCGTAGTCTTGTATGGAATCTATCTTTTTATTTCTTCTTGCATCAACCAATTTCATTAAAATACTCGTGTGTATAAAATTAAAAATAGTAGATTTTATTCAAATATTTATTCTCGTTCATAATAGTATTTAAAATATTAAGGATGTTTCTTTTCATAAATCAAACGAACAAAAAAGGGAATAAAAAAAAAAGTAACGGTTGAAAACTAATTGTGCATTAATAATCATTAGGATACGTTTGATTAGATTCTTCTTAACTTTTTTTTATTATTGATTTTTTTGTTTAATTTGTTATAAGTAAAAATTAGGATAAATTTTTATTATTAAACTAACATGACAGCTAATTAATAGAATGGGTAATTTACCACATTTCACATACGTATTAAGATATTATAAGTGTAATATTAATTTTTTACAATTTTACCTATACTTAATCAATTTAATTTAATAAATTAAAGATATTGAAGTAAAATAATATCTAAATATTATGTTATTACTATCCACTAAACACAAAAATTATTTATATAAACAAATTTATCATTATAGATTTTTGGCACATTTCGTCCTTTTAGTCTCCTTGTGAGCTTAGGTTCCTAATTTAGGAGGATTTATCATAGTATAAAATTTTAAGAAAACCACAAATTTAAATTTGAAATAAAAAATAAAAAGAGAGGAGATAGCAGTATAAAAAAAATTCCAATTGTGTTGTTAATGATATTTTAGAAAATTTCAAAAATTTTACCCTTCTTTATCATAGTATAAAATTTTAAGAAGACCACAAATTTAAATTTGAAAAAAAAAAAAAAAAGAGAAGATAGCTGTTTAAAAAAAATTCGAATTGTGTTGTTAATGATATTTTAGAAGATTTCAAATTAATATATTGAATATAAAATTTACCTTTCTTTATAAATATGATACATGTCACACTAAAAATGAGTAAATAATAAATGTAATACTATTCATGAACACTATTTATATATAAGAAGTAAGTGTGATGCTGATTATAAAGGGTAAGAGAAAGTATAATACTATTTATAGATAGAAAATAATGTGATATTTTTTATAAAAATAAACAATAAAGATAACACTATTTATAAGATACTATTTACATATAAGGGATAAGCATGGTACTATTTATGAGAGTAAACGATAAATGTGATATTGTTTATATAGTTACTTTTAACACATGAAAAGTAATCACGATGTTATTTATAAAGATAAACGATAAGTATGATAAAGCAAAAAATAAGTGCAATACTATTTACAAGTATTATTCACAAATAGAAAATAAGTGTGTGATTATTTAGAGATAAACGGCAAGTGTAACATTGTTTATAAGATATTGTTTTTGTTTTCGTTTAATTGCTTATAATTTTATATATGAGTTTATTTTTTCATGTAAATCATATGTTTTTGTTAGTTTTTTTAATCATGCAACTCAATTTTCCTCTTATATAAATAAGAGCATTTTTAATAAAATTTTTGAGTTATTATTCTCTTTTTTTTAAATAATTATAAAAATAAAAATTTTGATTTAACGGGTCAACCGCCAACTCAATATATAACCTTTAAATTTTGTGACCCGACAGGTTTCCTGAGGGTCCGCATGCTTGAGGGCTCTGACTCGTTATCGCTCGTGGCACAGTACAGCAAACCCATTTCAACGGGTAATTATCCTCCTGTTATCATACTCACCGAAGATTGTGAATTGTGACACAAGAAGCCATAGTCTGCTTTTGGATTTTGCAGAATTTGAATTGATTTTGTTGGCAGAAACTTTTCTCTCTAAAATTTTCTAAACGCTTTTACGAGACAAAATACGAACTTTATTCATTGCTACTTGAAAGCACAAGCATACAATTAGGAATACATTATCTCAAATATAAATTCGAGCACAGGAGTTTCTGCTTTTTAACTTTCACCTGCAAGTTTAGCTGCACCCACCAGGACCAAACCCAACCCTTTCACCGACAATATCATGGTGCACCTCTATTCCCCTTAGCTGATAATTTCCCAAGAACAAAGAAGGTAAGCCTTGAATTCCAGGATTCGCTCCGAAAGCTAAACACACTAGGCTTAAATCCGGAAGACCAACATACATAATTCCCTTCACATCCAGATCCAATTCAACCTCACCTTTCAAGAAGATAGAAATCTTTGGTATTACAACTTTATCATACTTGCTAAAATCATAACAAGTATCAAGGGTACCCGCTGGTTTTAGCAACTCATATTTTGACATTTTCTTACGGAAAGCTGATCTTAGGGCTGCATACACGGACCGGGGCAGAGATGTGAAGGTTGTTCCCGAATCAATAATAGCTTTTGATTTACTATACTCTAAACTGGTAACGGGTAGCTTTTTTCCGGCGACGGCCATTCCGGTTACGATAATATCGTAATATAGTGACTGTTTTGGGGAAGTGGGTATTGGAGTGAACTTGACGAATTTGTATCGTTTATCATCATCTGTTTTGCCGAAGGTTATGTAGCCAGTGGAACCATAAGATGACGGATAGCAGTAAGAAAAGTATTTTAGGGAAGCTTGTGTTATAAAGGATGATGGATTTCGAGCGAGACCCACTAACCCAGATGTTTCGCCGAAGTCGGCTGAATTGTTTTTGCCACACCCAAAAATGTAAGGGTGTTTGACAAATTTATTAGAGCGACTGTTCATTATGGTTAATTTATCAGTTCCCACGATGCCCATGGTTTTGCCAGTACCATATAAGACACTGTAGCCGCATGTTTTATGATCGCAAATATCTCCGAAAGCTGCGCGGACAGTGAATAACAAAATTATTGTTACCAGAATTATTCGGTATAAATTCCGAAAGGAATTGGTGAATGCACGAGAGTCTCTATCTTTAAATTCATGAAGGAAATAAATGTCAAAAAAAAAAAAATTATGAATACTATCAATATATAAGTCCAATTTGGAAACAAAGTCGGTTAATATTTTGACCTTTGGGACCTCTTACGTGACTCAAGACATTTCGTGATGTTTGTCCAAACATCTTTCCGTTCACACTTTTGAGATGGAATCCAAAACAGTTTCGACGGTTTAGAGTTGATTTGCTACCGCTGGATTTAGTTAGGAGTGTTACAAATAAGTATTTGTACCTGGTAAACAGGCCGACGACCCACATGGAACGGTGGAATAGGTGGAGGATTTCGATGGATCAAATAACGGGTTGCTTTGCTTATAGCATTGAAGGCATGGCGTGCATTGTGTCCAAGTGATTTCGCTACCAGTGTCCAGAACGAGACTAACTTTTTGTCCTGGTGTTCCCAGGAATACATTCATGTAGAACTCGGGGGCTAATATCGACTCAGGCTCGGCCCCGACCGTAATGGCGTCTGTTTGCTTGAAATGCTCATCATCACTGCCAGAATGTTTGTGCTTGAAGATTCTGGATTGAATGTATTTGACTCGGGCTTGGTCATGGCGCAGAATTTCCAAGTAATTCGGAGTTTTTACTTTGCGCTTACTTATGTCCGAGCATGGACCATATCTGCTAACAACCTCCACAGATGCTTTGTTTGGAACTGAAACAGCAAGGCATAATATTCAGTCAGGTGCTCTATAATAATCACAACAAAACTATGAAAAATCAGAACTACGTATATAATATAACCTTTGGTGGAATTCGTGTTGCAAACAGTTGGGGGCAAAAGAGAACTGACTTCAACAATGTGACTATCAGTGAGTTGGGCTTCAGCTTGTTTAACAAAATTGTTCTTCAAAGAAGATAGAAGCCATAAAAAAAGAAAGAAAGCTTGGAGGAGAAACCTGAGATACATGGAGCTATAAGTGGCCACCGGGGAAGAAGCTTACTAGAACTTTGCATAGTCTGTTTTTTGGAGTTGCTTTAAATAAGCAGCCGGGCGGAGCATTGGAGAGCGAACAATCCAAGGGCATTAAGGGAAAGCTAATCTCCCTTAATGATTAAGTCTGTAACGACCACAAATATTTTTCCAAATCTATTTTTATCACTTGTTTTAGATACCTTATCTCATGCTTTTGTTACATTTTTGACTAGCTTTTCAACTTCCATATACGAAAAAAAAAAAAAATATTTAAAATTACATTGAAATCCCATCTGGGTGTAAGCCATATCAATTGCTTGCTAGCAAATAAGGTCACCTTTGGTCCCGTGGTTCTTGTGAATTTATTCGTGTGCATGCATGTGTTCATCATAAATGTTCAGAGTCAGTGGTGGTAGTAGTTTTAGCATCATACAAGGCAGATAGAGTTACCTTATACCTATCTTTTAATGTGTATTTGTGGTTCCTTCCCTTTCTTCTTCCCATGATGCAACCCAACCACAGTTTCCTCGTGGCCCTGCCAAGCCGACAGCTTCTTCACTACCCAACCATTTTTGGTAGCCCCAGCCATCTGCATTTAGCTTTCAAGACCCAAGTTTGATATGAAAGGTAAGTTAGGTTAACTTTAAATTTTTCATTTCATATTTTTCATAAATACTTTATTGTATTATTTTATTTAGTATTAGATTCAATTTAAACTCTTCATGGTTGAATTCAAGTTTAAATCAAATTCGAGTCAAAGATTAGACAATTTTTATAAACAAAGTAAAATGTATTTTATTTGAATAATTGAATTTGAACTAATTCATATTAAATATAAAATTAAATTATTTAGGTAAAATTTGAATTGAGATTGAGTTAGAAGGGTAAACTAGTTTTTGAAAATGAGTTGAATTTACACTAAACTGAGTTTGGTTTAATCTAGCTTGCGAATTAAGGACTAAATTTAATTTGAGTTTAATTCGTAATTCAATTTTATCATGTCAAATAATATTTGATATAACATGTTTTTTGTCTATTATTAAGTTAAACAATATTTTTTTATTAATAAATTATAAATCTAAATTACAAATTTGAATTATTAATTTTAATTCAGCTTTAAATTTCAAATTTTAATGATCGATTTAAACTCGAATTATCTTTAATTTTAGTTTAAAGAACTTGACTCATCTTATTTTTTATTCAAACTAAACTCGAAACTCAATTCAGTTTATGTCTACCCTTGGTTTGTTGATCAACTAAAATCTAGTTAGTATAATTCATATTATACACATGGTTACGCAAGTTCTAGTGTAAGCACTAAGCGGTAGGCATGAAGCTGGAATTGATTTTGGTCCTTGGCATGACCCTCTGATCTCGTCCTTCTGAACATGATGACATTGTCGGCCACTCCAGACGATTTCTTTCATTTAGTGATACTCAGCATAAAACACTGTCATCTAAGGGTTGGTCCTTCAACTCAGATCGAATATTGGTTCAAATAAAGTGAGTTTAAGGTGGAGTTTAGTTTGAGATTAATTTATTTATCTATCTAATTAATTATAATATTTATTTTATTAATAACAATATTTATTTTTTTAATAATATTATTTATTTAATAATAACCATTTAATACATACTAATTTGATTAAAGTCAAATTTAAAATAGATATTATAGTTTTAATTCAAGTTGAAACCTACTCTAAACTCGAGTGAGCTCACATGGAATCCACCTTTAATCAACTCCTTATGTATTATCCCAATATAGTCAAAATTTTAATTCAATATCTATTTTAACTTTATCTCTAATCTTAAGAATTGAGACTTTTGAATTTATTTTTATTTTTATTTTCATTTAAAAATCAGTTTAAGATTAAAAATTATATTTAATTCATCTTAATTTAAGAATTTAGTTATAATAATAATTTTATTTACATTAAATTTATATTAAAATAAAAAATATTCAGTTTTTTAACGAATGCTATTTAGTAAAGTATTTATAAGAGAGGTTTACGTACTGTTTATAGATAGGTGAGGTTGGGGTGAGGTAGGCGTGAGATAGGAGGTTGGTGAGGCTGCTAATTTACCAACAATTACTGTTAAGAGTTAGTGGCATTCACCCGACAAAAAAGCCTTAAAATAAGAGCAAACATGCCCCTACTATTAGAAACAAACAAGGCCTTCACATTTTCTGGGCTGACACATTGTACTAGACGGCACCATTTAGAAGCTTTGTTCATTGCCAATTGAAAGTGCGCGTATACATTTAGGAATACAATATTTTAAACATATATTGAAGCCCAAGAGTTTCTGCTTATTAATTTTCAAGTGCAGGTTCAGCTGCAACCACCAGGACCAAACCCAACCCTCTGGCCGACCAAATCATGGTGCACCTCTATTCCCCTTAGCTGATAATTTCCCAAGATCAAAGATGGTACATCAGAGCCTTTTTGAATAGCTAAACACACTAGGCTTAAATCTTGTTCAAGTACGACCATAATTCCCTTCACATCCACCTCCAATTCAACCCCACCTTTCAGGAAGAAAGAAATCTTTGGTATTGCGACTTTATTATACTCACTAAAATCATAACAAGTATCGAGCTCACCAGCGACACCGGGTAGTAGCATATTATATTTTGACATTTTCTTACGGAAAGCTGATGTCACGGCCGTATACACGAACGATGGCAGAGACGTGTAGGTCGTTCCCGAATCAATAATCGATCGTGATTTACGATACTCTGAACTGGCTACAGGCAGCGTTTTTCCAGCGACGGCCATTCCGGTTACGATAATATCGTAAAATAGTGGCCGTTTCGGTGAAGGAGTGAACTTCACAAATTTGTATCTTTTATCATCATCAGTCTTCCCAAAGGTCATGTAGCCAGTGGAACCATAAGATGACGGATAGCAGTAAGAAAAGTATTTTAGGGAAGTTTGTGTTATAAAGGATGATGGATTTCGATCGAGACCCATTAAGCCAGTTATGCCATCGAGCTGAGCGTAATTGTTTTTGCCACATCCAAAAATGTAACGGTGTTTGTCGAATGCATTAGAGTGGCCGGTCATTATGGTTAACTTCTCAGTTGCTACGACGCCTTTGGATTCTCCGCTACCGTATGAGACACTGTAGTTGCATGGTTTCCGATCACAATTCTTTGGGTTGAAATCTGTACAGACAATAATAAGCAAAATTCTTGTTACAAGAATTCGATGTAAGTTCCAGAAGGAATTGGTGCATGCATGGAAGCATCTATCTCTAAATTTGTGAAGGAAATACATGTCAAATAAAAAAAAATTAATACTATCAATATGTAAGTCCAATTTGGACACAAAGTCCGTCATGCTGTTGGCTGTTGGGACTCAAGATATATCTTGATGTTTATTCAAGCATCTTTCCATCACAGTTTTGAGTTGGACCCCAAAATAGTCTCGACGGTTTCGAGTTGGTATTTTTGACTGCAGGATTTAGTTAGGAGTGTTACAAATAAGTATTCGTACCTCGTAAACAGTCTGACGACCCGCATTGAACGGCGGAATACGTGGAGGATTTGGATGGATCAAATAACGGGGTTTTCTGTTTGAAGCATTGAAGGCACGGCTTGCACTGTGTCCAAGTGATGTCACTACCAGTGTCCAAAAGGAGAGAAACTTTTTGTCCTGGTGTTCCCAGGGATACAGTGATATAGAACTCGATGGACACCCCAGCTGATAACTCAGGCTTGGCACCGACCGTAATGGCGTCTGTTTGCTTCAAATGGTCATCATCGCTGCCAGAATGTTTGGGCTTGATATTCTTGATTGAATGTATTTGGCTCGGGCTTGGTCTTTGCGCAGAATTTCCATGTAGTTCGGAGTTTTTGCTTTGCCATTATTAATGTCCGAGCATGGACCATATCTGCTTACAACCTCCACAGATGCTTTGTTTGGAACTGAAACAGCAAGGCATAATATTCAGTCAGGTGCTCTATAATAATCACAACAAAACTATGAAAAATCAGAACTACGTATACAATATAACCTTTGGTGGAATTCCTGTTGCAAACAGTTGGGGCCAAAAGATAACTCACTTCAACAGTGTGACTATCAGTGAGTTGGGCTTCAGCTTGTTTAGCATAATTGTTCTTTAAAGAAGATAGAAGCCATAAAAAAGGAATGAAAGCTTGGAGGAGAAACCTGAGATACATGGAGCTGTAAGTGGCCACCGGGGAAGAAGCATACCAGAACTTTGCGAAGTCTGTTTTTCGGAGTTGCTTTAAATAAGCAGCCGGGCGGAGCATTGGAGGGTGAAAAATCTAAGCGCATTAACTGCAAGCTAGTCTCCCTTTACTTGAGTTTCGACTGTGCTGACAACTATTTTTCTCCAATGGCTCCATTGAGTGACAAGACAGCCATGGCCACTTAGAAGTAATGATTTAGTGATGGATTTAATAGTTTTGATCAAGTCTGTACCGACCACAAATATTTTTTCAAATCTATTTTATCTTTATTCTGAATAAACCTCTTAAACTTGTGATTACGATTGAATGATATACCATGTCCCTATAACCAATATTATAACTTGACAAAGAAAATTCTACTATAAATGAAAAAGTTTAAAAGAAAACATACTCTCTTTTCTTGAACTATATTTTAATACAAAGTTTCTGTACATACTTTTGTAGGCAGGCAGAGTCTCCACTTCCTGAATTCAGATAATCTCCCGGTCACCATTTTACGACCCTATACATTGCTTTTACTTCATTTGAAGGAACCCATTTTTCACCTATAGTCATAATCCGTACATCAATTTTTTTCCGAAGTAGGCAAAACCATTAGTTTCCAAGCAAGCATGCTTAAATGACAAAATCCTACTAGAAAAGTTTAGAAAAACTAAATACCCATCAATATTTTTTAAAAAATCAAAATATTCTTTATAAAAATAAATAATATTAATATTAAAATAAAATTTAATATAAAATAATATTAAAAAATTAATTAAAATTTTTTAAAAATATAAAAATAAAATAAAAATTTTTAGAAGTGATCGCCATCATGATGACATTGTCCAGTAAAGACTTTTTTAAAATTTTTATTTTATTTTTTAAATTTGTATTAATTTAATATTATTTTATATTTTAATTATTTTTAAAAAATTAATTTTATTATTTCTTTAATTTTTATTAAAAAGACAAAAATATTACTTTGACTTTAATCAACGAGTGAGTATTTGATTTTTTAAAAATTTTTAGGTGAGAATTTGTCTTTTGAGGAAACCTTGGGTGGGAATAAGTAGTTTGGCCTTCAAAGTATATCTTTACCTACCAAAAAAGAATTGATTTAGGGATGATTTCAAAACAAATTTACTCACCTTGGAAGCTGATTCAATTTGATTAAGCTCAGGATATATATATATATATATATATATATATATATAGGTAAAATTAGAATTGAGATTGAGTTGGGACGGTATACTAGTTTTTTAAAATGAGTTGAATTCACAATAAAGTGAGTTCAGTTTAATCTAGCATCCGAACCAAAGACTTAATTTAATTTAAGTTTAATTCATAGTTCAATTTTAATCATGTTAAATAATATTTAATGTGACATTGTTTTTGTTTATTATTAGGTTAAATAATATTGTTTTATAAAATTAATCATAAATCTAAATTACAAATTTGAATTATAAACTCAAATTAAGTTTTAAACTTCAAATTTAATGATCAATTTAAACTCAATTTATCTTTAATTTTAGTTTAAAGAATTCGATCCATCTTATTTTTTATTCAAACTAAACTCGAATTAAGGGGTATCCAAACTCAATTTGATTTATATCTAGCTCAGGTTTGTTGATCAATTAAAATCTAGTTTGTATAATTCATATTATACACATGGTTAAGCAAGTTCCAGTGTAAACACTAAGCAGTAGGCGTGAAGCTGGAATTGTTTTTGGCCCCTGGCATGACCCTCTGATATCGTCCGGCTGAACATGATGACATCGTCGGCCACTCGCAACGATTTCTTTCATTTATTGATACCCAGCATAAAAGAGTAGCATAAAACACTGTCATACTCAAGGGAGATTGATTTATTTGTTTATTTAACTAAATATAATATTTATCTTATTAATAATACAATTTATTTCATCAAAAATTATTTAATAATATTACAAGTTAATTTAAATAAATTTAACTTCAAAATAAATATCATAATTTTGATTCAACCCGGAACCTACTCTATACTCCAATGACCTCACATGGAATCCACCTTTACTATCAATACTCAAGGTACAAACTGATGCATGGACCTGATCGGAAAATGGCTGGGCACAGATAATTAAAAGTTATTAATTAATTTAAACTTTTTTAATCATGTTATACAATTTTAATCAATTGGTTATGTATTTTACGGATATAATTAAAATTTCAATTCACATGCCTATTTTACCTTTATCTCTAATCTTAAGAATTTAGACTTTCAAACTTATTTTCATTCTTATTTTCATCTAAAAATCAATTTAAAATGAAAGAAATTTTATATTTAAATCATCTTATAAGAAGTGAAATAGGCAAGTAGGCGAGGGTTAACATGTTGGTGAAATACTGTTTACAAATGCTATTTATGATAGTATTTATAAGAGAGGTTTACGTACTGTTTATAGATGGGTGGAGGCGAGAGATAGGCGGGGGGTGAGGCTGTTAATTTACCAATAATTACTGTTAGTGTTATGGCTTTCACCGGACAAAGAAGCGTTAAAATAAGATCAAACATGACCTTATTATCATAAATACATTATTTGGAAACGTTATTGTCTGGGCCGACACATTCTGCTAGACAGGACCATTTAGAAACTTTATTCATTGTTAATTGAAAGTGGGAGGATACATTTAGGCAAACATTATTTCAAACATAAATTGAAGCCCAAGAGTTTCTGCTTATTATTAATTTTCAAGTGCAGGTTCAGCTGCAGCCACCAGGACCAAACCCAACCCTCTGACCGACCAAATCATGGTGCACCTCTATTCCCCTTAGCTGATAATTACCCAAGATCAAAGAAGTGTCATCTGATTCAGAGCCTGGTTGCAAAGCTAAACAGACTAGGCTTAAATCTTGTTGGAAAACGACCATAGTTCCCCTCACATCCAGATCCAATTCAACATCACCTTTCAAGAAGATAGAAATCTTTGGTATTACAACTTCATTATACTTGCTAAAATCATAACAAGTGTCAAGGTTACCAACGACCCCTGGTGTTAGCATCTCATATTTTGACATTTTCTCACGGAAAGCTGATCTTAGGGCTGCATACACGGAAGGAGGTAGAAATGTGAAGGTTGTTCCCGAATCAATAATCGATCCTGATTTACTATACTCTAAACTGGCTACACGCAGCTTTTTGCCAGAGACGGCCATTCCGGTTACGATAATATCGTAAAATATTGATTGTTTTGGAGAAGTGGATATTGGTGTGAACTTGACGAATTTGTTTCTTTCATCATCATCAGTTTTGCCAAAGGTTATGTATCCAGTGGAGCCATAGTCTGACGGATAGCAGTATGAAAAGTATTTTTGGTAAGTCTGTGATATAAAGGCTGATGGAGCTCGAGCGAGACCCATTAACCCAGTTGTGAAATCGTCGGAATTGTTATTGCCACATCCAAAAATGTAAGGGTATTTGACAAGTGTATCAGAGCGACCATTCCTTATGGTTAACTTTTCAGTTGCTACGACACCTTGGGAATTACCGGTACCGTATGTGATACGGTAGTTGCAGGTTTTCTGATCGCAAATTCCTGCGAAATCTGCACGGACAGTAATAAACAAAATTCTAGTTACCAGAATTATTTACGAGTTCCAAAAGGAATTGGTGCATGCATGGGAGCATCTATCTTTAGATTCATGAAGGAAATACATGTTGAATAAAAAAATTATTAATACTATCAAGATATATATGGACATAAAGTCCTTCACCTTTTGGACCTCATATGGGACTCGACAGTCTTTGTTATTGTTGATGTTCGCCCCAACTTTTTGGGTCACAGTGTTAATATTTTATGTCGCACTGCCTTGACAGATTAAGAGTTATTATTTAAGGAATGTATCATTATGCTAAAGCAAGGCGGGCTATTCATATATATATTTAGTATCTCTGTCATGTATTGTGAACATGGAAATTAGTTAGAAGTGGTACAGATACGTATTTGTACCTCGCAAACAGGCTGATGACCCGCATGGAACGGCGGAATACGTGGAGGATTTGGATGGATTAAATAACGGGGTGGCTTGTTTAAAGCATTGAATGCATGGCGTGCACTGTGTCCAAGTGATGTCGCTACCAGTGTCCAAAGAGAAACTAACATTTTGTGCTGGTGTTCCCAGGGATACAGTGATATAGAACTCGACGGATACCCCATCTGATATCTCAGGCTTGGTACCGACCGTGATGGCGTCTGTTTGCTTCAAATGGTCATCATCACTGCTAGAATGTTTGGGCTTGAAGATTCTGGATTGAATGTATTTGGCTCGGGCTTGGTCTTTGCGCAGAATTTCCAAGTAGTTCGGAGTTTCTGCTTTGCCGTTATTAATGTACGAGCATGGACCATATCTGCTTACAACCTCCACAGATGCTTTGTTTGGAACTGAAACAGCAATTCATAACACTCAGTCAGTTGCTCTATTCTATAATAATCAAAACAAAACTATGAAAAATCAGAACTACGTATATAATATAACCTTTGGTGGAATTCCGGTTGCAAACAGTGAGGGGCAAAAGAGAACTGACTTCAACAATGTGACTATCAGAGAGTTGAGCTTCAGCTTGTTCAGCGTAACTGTTCTTTAGAGAACATAGAAGCCATAAAAAAAGGAAGAAAGCTTGGTGGAGAAACCTGAGACACATGGAGCTATAAGTGGACACCGGGAAGAAGCTTACTAGAACTTGCAAAGTCCGTTTTCTGGGGTTGCCTTATATAAGCAGCTTGACGGAGCATTGGATGGTGAAAAATCAAAGCGCATTAACCGCAAGCTAGTCTCCCCTTTACTTGAGTTTGCTTGTCAACCATTCTCCATGGGCATTTGGCTCCATTGGAGGCAAGATAGTTATGGCGACTTCGAAGTAATGATTGGGTAATGGATTTAAAAGTATAGGAGTTTAGATTTACTCATTACTGACCACAAAATTTGTTTCCATATCTATTTTATCTTATTCTGAATAAACACGTCATAGACTTGATGGATTACGATTGAATGATGCATCATGTCTATAAAACGTATATTATAACATGACGCAGAAAATTCTATATAAATGAAAAAAGATTAAGAAGTATTTATTTGCTATCATTAATTTTGCGGCACGCACATAGTGGTTTTTTTCAATATAAATTTGATTTACAAACTTTAGTCGACAGGGAGTTCACATGTCAAAGATATTTTGTCCACACTCTACAGGAGGTATTCGTTTTATCTTTAAATTATTATCATTCTACTTATTGTAGACTACATTTATTATTATATAAAGAGAAGTTTATCCATCACTATGATAAATTTTTAAAAAAATTACATCTATAATTCTCATTTTTTCAATTCGGATAGTCTTTCGTTCAAAATTCGAGTTACCCTTCTACGACACAAATCCAAGTCTCCACTTCATTTGAAGTAACCTATTACTGACCTATAGTCATAATCTTTATATCAGCCTTTTTAAAAAAAAAAAAAAAAAATTGAAGTATAAATGTTAGTTTAGTTCAGCTAATTAAATTCATATTTATTTAAATAAAATTTGAATAGAATTTAAATTAAAAAAAATTAATTTATTTTTGACACTGAATTAAATTTAAGTTAAAGAAAGTTTGATTTAATTTAATTTACAAGTCAAATGATAACTTATCTAGATTTAGATTTGGTTCATGACTCAAGTTTAGTTATATCAAATGACATTCAAAACAATATCGTTTTATCAATTATTTAGTTTAATAACATCATTTTATTAATTAATCATAAATTTGAATTAGGTTTTAACTATTAAACATATTAATTAATCTGAAATGGAATTATTGTTAATTTTAACTCCATACATTTGAACTGTTTCTTATTTTTTTTATTCAGATTAAACTTGAATTAAAAGATTTTCGAACTCAATTCAATTCATATATATGCCCTTGGTTTGATGCTCAACTAAAATCTAGCTTGTATAATTCATATTATACAAAATTTCACACGAGAGAATATAAGGTTCCGGATTTATGAGTATGCTGAATTCAACGTGATGTGCCTAAGCACTAAGCACTTGGCGTGAAGCTTCTTGTGGCTGGAATTGACCTTGGTCGCTTAAGTGTCGGCCACTGCAGACGATTTCTTTGATTTAGCGACACCCAGCATAAAATAGTTAGCATTGGACTGGGATGACATCAATTTGTTTCTTCATTCATTGAGAATATTTTGTTTGGCCTATGATAAATTTTTTTTTTTTTTAATAATGCTATTTATTTTAACCGGAGTAGTCCAATAAGGCTAGGCATTAATTCAAACAAATTTAAATTCAAAATAAACAATATAGCTTTACTTCAAATATGAACCAACTCCAAACCTCGATGGAGTTCCACCCCCTGTTGCGATGGTTAAGCTACAAATTAAAGTAGGAACTTGACGGGAAATGCCCAGGCATAAATAATTAAGGGTTATTAATTTTAATTTATTTTTTATATATTATATAGATGCAGTTAAGAGTCCAATTCAACACTCATATTATCCTCATCCTCATTCTTAACCTTAAAACTCTGATCTCTCAAACTTATTTTCATCCATATTCTCATCTAAATCAATTCAAAATCAAAGAAAATTTTCATCAAAATCATCTTAACACAAGTAATTTAGTTATAAAAATTGTGTAAAACCCTTTAAACTAGAAAAGTAATCATAGAATAAAGTAAATAGAATTTTAAAACAAATTTTCAATTAAAACAAGATTATACACAAATAATTAACTAATCAATTTTTAACACACAATCAAACACTAAGCAATCTAATTATCACAAATTTAAATCAAATATCAATTAGATGAAGAAAGTAAGGGAAAGAAGTTGTTTAATCGATTTATAGAGGTTCAGAGTTTTGAACATAAATCTCTTATATTCTTTTTCTCAATCAAACTCAATTGAAGTTTTTACTATCTTTAAATACCTGAATATACAATAGTTTTTATGCGAGAGAATTTCATCTTTTTACACTAGTTTATAATGATTTCACCCTTTGTGTTTGATTATAAGTTTTTGGGTATGAGATTGCCTATACATAGGTTGATACATAGGGTTAGGAGCAAGGTCTCTCAAATATTGATCAAGGCTAAGCTTAGTGAGAGAAAAGAAGTGAGCAAGAGCAATGGAAAAATTTAGCTTCGATGTGCAACATTTTTCTAATATTTCTTACTTCAACATAACTTTCTTTTATACTAAAAATCTTATAGAAAATGGAAAGGAGATGTTGCATTCAATTTGTATCCATTAGGTAGTTGACAAGAACATTGTTGCAATAAATTTTTTAGGTCCATGTCATATCCATCGAGTACACGATCGTACTTGCTTCTTTTATTGCCTTGATCATATTCTCAATGATTGAATTTATAAACCTTGTCAATCATGCACATCCATGTGTTTCTTACACACGATCGTGCTTTATTTCTTCATGTATGTCTTTTCAATTTTCAAAAGCTTGCAAGAGACTCAAACACCATTAGCACACGAGAGACATATGATGGTTATTTGGCTTGGGCATAGATGTGTGTCAAAGCTGCAAGTTTGTGCTTTGTGAAATGGATCCAATAAACCTTTGCACGACAAAGGTGGTAGTGTTGCTCCTTCTTCATTCAACACAATCGTGCGATATTTTATTGCATGACCGTGCATCTTCTCAGGCTTTCTTCTTCGTGAATAAATATTGTACGGTATTGTTGCATGATTAGCTTGATAGTGTGCCTCTTGATTCTTCTCTTACACACTTGTGTTTTTACTTCATGTATTATTTAAAACACTTTGATCATCTCACACAATGAGACTACACATCCTTCGAGGTCATGTCTTCTCATAAGATACAAAGCATGATCTTGTGTCTGTGATGAACATAGTCAAGTTGTTGACCTTTAACCTTCTTTCTGAGCATGTTAAGGTTAGCACGACTAACAAGATTGTGTTGCTTTGCAAATACCTTTATACAATCATGTGTTTAAATAAAAAACGATCATGTGGTTAACCTTTGCTTCTTTGACTCAACACAACAAGGTTGCACAAGTAAGATGGTCATGTTGGACTTAAAAAATTTTTAAAATAATTATAGGCCCTAGCTCGAGCATGAGCGCGATCTTGTGTTTTCAACACACATATTAAATTACAATAGTGCACAATCATGTTCAATGAGCACATGGTCGTATGGTACCTAAAATTTTCAAAATAAAACTTTTGACCTTTTTTATTATGAACTAAGTCATGCTAAGGGCAAATTAGTCTCTTAAACATATTTTTATCGTCATTAATATACTAAGAGTTCAATAAATTATTTATTTATGTTAAATTTGCATTAGAATTTAAAAAAAAAATACCTAGTTTGTTTTATCGTATCAATGGAAAACAAAATACCTAGATTTTTTTTGTATGCAATAGATAGGATAAGCAAATAAGCAAGGGATAAGGGGGTAGATAAGATATTATTCATAGATATTGCTCATGGTACTATTTATAAGGAGTATTCACATATTATTAACAAATAGCTAGATAGACATAAACTAAGTGATAGAAACTGTTTTCAAGGTACATGACTATTGCCTTGAGATCAAGGACGGAGATAGAATGGATGTTAAGTTGAAGTTCTAATTATGTTTATAACATGTAAAAGTAGGTTAAAATTGTATATTATAAATAAAATATGGCCCGACGACTTATTCCCACCAAGGTTTTGCTCAAAAACAAAATCATACCCACCAACTTTTAAAAACCCAAATACTCATCCCTTAAGAATTTTTCATCCAATTTTGTTAACATTTTTAATAAAATAACCAAAACACTCTCACTAAAAAAATAAGAAATTATTATAAAAATATAAAATATTATCTAAATATAAAAAATTATTATAAAATAAAAGTAGTATTGCCGCCAGTGTCAGTGGCAGTGGTCTTTTCGCCATATAGTCAGAAATAATCGAAAATGTTCCTTCTGACCATTTTCAACTACTATTGATGATAGAAACAGTCAAATCTGGCTATATAGTTTACTTTTCAGTGATCAATGCTACCAGCACTAATGGCAATGAATGCTTTTATTTATCATATTTTTCTAAAATTTTTATTTTATTTTTATATTTTTAATATATTTTATTTTAAATTTTTTAATATTTAAAAAATATTTTCATATTTATTATATTTATGAAATTTAATTTATTATTTTATTATTTTAAATATGTTTTATTAAAAAACATTTTTTTGACAGTGAAAATTTAACTGTTGACCATTAAATTTAACTATTAACTTTTTTTAATAGGTCAGTATTTAGATTTGATGTGAATATAATTTTGTTTTTCAGTAAAACCTTGGATGAAAATTAGTCTTTCGGCCTTCAAAAATATTAAATTAGTTAATATTCCAATAATTAATGTTAGAGTTAATGTCATTCAAAGACAAAGAAATGTTAAAATAAGTTCAAACAAGCGCTTATTGCCATAACTAAACCATTCATTAGAAAAAGTTAACCAGTTAAGTAAAGATATATTAAAATATTAAAAATATCCAAACATACCATAAATTTGTTTCTGGCCATCTGGTGGCCTTCTCATTCGGTGAAGACAATCAAATCTAATTGTCTCTAGTTTTGGCGGAGACGACTATATCTGGCCACCTCCGTCAGAAACAAAGGTTAGAAACGGCCGGTGAAACCAAGATTGACCATTTTTAACCATTTTCAACATTTGTTTCCTGTGGAGGAGACTAGATCTGGTCGTCTCTGCCAAAACTGGAGACGACCAGATTTGATCGTCTCCACCGCCTAGAACCAAGTGGTTAGAAACGGCCACCTAACTCCATTAGTGGCGGCCGCCGCACCTACGACGATGGTCTGTCTTATTTTTTTTTTAATTTAAAAATTTTTAATATATTTTTAAATTTTTAAATATTTTATATTTATATAAAATTTATTTTATTATTTTATAAAATTCTTAATCATATTTTTTTATTATTTGATTTTATTTGAGTAAGGTACTTGATTTTATTTGAGTTTAACCATGACTCAATTCTAATCATATTAAATAATATTTAATGCAATATCGTTTTTTTTATTATTAGGTTAAACAATAATGTTTTGTTAATAAATCACAAATCTAAATTAAGAAATTTCATCATAAATTCGAATTGAGTTTTAAATTTTGAATTTAATGATTGATTTGAACTAAACTTAAATTAAGAGATATTTAAACTCGGTTCAATTCATATCTATCTCTAGTTTGTTGATCAACTAAAATCTAGTTAATTTAATTCATATTATACGCATTTTCATACAAGAGCATTTGAATTGAATTAATTGGCCACAGCAAAGAAGAAATAAAAGATACCGGATTTATGAGTATGTTGTGTTTTAACCTTAAACGTGCTGGCCAAAGGACTTGTTCCCACCCATAGTTTGAGGCGGGAATAAAGTGTCACCCCCAAGATTTCAAAAACTCAATTTCTCACATTTGGATACATTTTTTATAATTTTTATATTAAAATGACTAAAATACCCTTTTAAAAATTAAAAATTTATAATAAAATTACAAAATAATTTTTAAATATAAATATTTTCAAAAAATATTTAAAAATATATTAAAATTTTTAAAAAATAAGGTAATCATGACTGCCGGTGTCGACGGCGGTGGCCGCCACTAATGGAGCCAGGTGGCCATTTCCGACCACCTGGTTCCTCTGGCCTTCCCGTTTGGTGGAGACGGCCAGGTTTGGGAGAGACGGCCATATCTGGCGGCCTCCGCCAAAAACAAAGGTCGAAAACGGTAGGTGGGACAA